>LNAC01000430.1:85508-117941 GCA_002007465.1 Ailurus styani
CTCTCTGCCTCCTTGTGATCTCTCTCCCTCTGTGAAATAAATAAATAAAATCTTTAAAAAAAAAAAAAAAGACCTTCTCTCCCTCACCCTCTGCCCTTCCCCCCACCCAAATATATAAATAAGTCTTTAAAAAAAGAAAAAAAAAAGCTAATGAGCACTCCAAAACAGAGGCAGACACCAAGAGGTAAATGCACAGATAGTTAAGCTAGGCTTGTAAGAACAGGCAGGTACTGGAGACAGATGTGAGTAACAGATCTCAAATACAAAGAAACAGTTTTGGCAAGAGGAATCAGGCATATGCTTGGCAATAGAGGAGGAGAAAAATTTAAGGATTGAGTCTGGGTAATATATTCTAGATGTCAGCAAAGATGGGACCTTGGCTCTGAGCCAGCTTTCTGGCCTGGGCTTCTATTGTATCCTTAACTCGATTCCTGCCCCTTGCGGGTATCTATGTGTCTTTCTAGCTTATCACTTGCCCTTCTTTCCTATTTCTCTTCCTTCTTCCTTAATTGCACACAATACAGAAATAATATATTCAACTGACTCTGACATTTCCCCCCCACATTTTAACACTTGCAAAATCAGGATGAATCTTTTTTTTTAAGACTTTATTTACTCACTTGAGAGAGAGAGAGACATGACAAGTAGGCAGAGAGGCAGGCAGGGAGAGAGGGGGGAAGCAGCCTTCCCGCTGCACAGAGAGCCCAATGCAGGCCTTGATCCCAGAACCCTGAGATCATGACCTGAGCCGAAGTCAGAGGCTTAACCACTGAGCCACCCAGGTGCCCCAGGATGAATCTTAAAATTGATGGTGTGTCATAGTTTAATGGACAGCATTTTTTTCTTTCTTGGTATGTAAAATAATGGTGGTCTTAGATTCAGATGGTACCTTGGACATCATGAAATACAAATGCTCTATCATTTAGGGAAACACTTTTCAAATTTTTCATTTTTTTTAATTTGAGGGGCTGAAGTTGATTGAAGTTTAATTTACTTAATAATAGTCACCAATTTTAAGTGTACAATTCAAGGAGTTTACACAAATTTGTGTAGTCATGCGACCACCACCACAATCATGATAAAGAGCATTTTCATCATTCCAAAATGTTCCCTGGAGTCTCTCTACCGTTAATCCCTTCTCCCCACCCCTGTCCCCTGGCAATCACTGATCTGCCTTCTATCACTAGTTTTACCTTTTCTAGAATTTCATATAAATGAGATTGTACAGCATGTGCTCTCTGGGTCTGGATTTTTTCACTCAGCGTAATCATTCTGAGATTCTTTCATGTTGACAGATGTAGCAGTTCGTTTTTACTGCTAAGTATCATTTCATCCTATGGCTGTATCACATTTTGTTTTTCCATTCGCCAGTTGAGACATTTGAATCGTTTCCAGTCTGGGGCTATTATGAAAAAATGAATAATTAGCATTTTTCAAAGCCGGGGAAAAGGGTAAACCCATCTAGAACAAGTTGGGTTATATTTTATTTTCTCCTCCCCATGAGGCGTGAGTACCATGATAGAATCCTTTTACTTAAAAAAGTATAAGGAAAACAAATCTAATACATTTTGGCTATAATACTCCTTTAAATATCCGTGAATGGTGAGTGTTTGCTAAGTATCTGTGAATCCTAATCAATGTCAGGAAAAGAAATTCCAAAGTTCCTGAAAGTACACTTTAGAGTCGATAACAGAAAATACAAATCTAAAAAGAAAGAAAGCACAAGTCGTTCCCCCAGCTAGGTAAACTTTAGATAACATCGGGTTACCCGAGGAAAACGAAGTCTGCGGAACCTAGCATTTTTTTTTTTTTTGCAAAAACCTACCTTTTGATCTGAAAAACACTCAACTTCCAAGAGTAAAGATCTCCTTTACTTACAAATAGAGACTCTGAGATAACTAAAGCTCCCGGACGCCCGGCCAGAAGCGGCTACTTTGTACGCCGGGATTTGTAGTCCGCGAAAGAGTCGTTCTAGCCAAGATGGCGGAGTTGTTAATAACGTGAGAAGAGCGGCCCCGAGGGAGTATGGGCCGCGAGGGGATTGGGCGGTGCGAGGATTCGACAGGCGGGAAGTTAAGACCAGGTGCTAAAACCTTTCCATCAAAGGAAGCCTGGCGCCCTGAAGTCTCGCGAGATCCTGGCGGGGCCCAATGGAACGCGGGGCCTGGCTTATCACTAGGGGCGTTTGTTGGGGGCGGAGCTCGACGGGAGTGGGCCGGGCGTCGTAGGTGCCCGGCGTAGCGGCGTTTAGGCCGGGCAGCCGCTGTGAGGATCGAAGCCGTGGCCATGAAGGAGGAGAAGGAGCATAGGCCTAAAGAGAAGCGAGTAACCCTGTTGACTCCCCCGGGGGCCACAGGCAGCGCCGGTGGGGCTTCGGGGGACACCACCAAAGGGGAAGATAAGCAGGATCGAAATAAGGAGAAGAAAGAGGCTCTGAGCAAGGTGCCTGGCCGGCTGTTGGCCCGGGAGAGGGCGGGACGGGTCCGCCACCCGCGAGGATGGTTGGGAATGGGGCTCCCCTCTTCCTCTCCCAGTCTGCGCTTCTGTTTCTTCACTTGAGTGAAAATCGCGTCGCCCTGTCTTCATCCATTCGTCCGAGATGGGGGGGAAAGCCCCTTTCGCCCAAGCCCGGGGGTGCGAGTGAGGGAAAAGGCGGGGGGATTCCCAGACGAGAAGCTTTGGGTCAGAGCTGTGAGATGATAGTGGGAGGGGGAGCGATAGTAAAGAGAATGAGGAATTAAAAGGTTTATTGGGGGGAATTATTAAATAGCGAGGGGGCCAGCAGGGGTGGGAGTAGTTTGTGATAAAGAGCATTAATGGAGGCGAGTTGAGCGAGAGTGGGGGGATCTAGTGGTCGGGGGGCCAGGTCAGTTTCATCCTATTTGGGGAGCAACGACGGAACTTTTAGTATTTCTTAGAGTTTTGAATTCTTTACGCTGAACGAGGAAGGATTTTGTTTTACGATGTGTCGGATGTGGTAGGGCGATAATAAGTCAAATGTTCCTGGCATCCAGAAAGACCAGGGTTAGCCTGCTAATTTCTTGCTAATACATCTATCGAAAAATGGGTGCTAGAAAATCATGCGAAAACCAAGTGAACTGCGGGGCTTCCGTTTAACAGAACCTTAAGATTTTCCTTGCTCCGTGCAGTTCTCGTTTCTAAGAGTTCATAAAAACAGCGTTATTACTATGTTTGACTAATTCTGAGCATTAGAATAATTTTCTAGTGGGTTTTTGTATGTGAGCTCATCTTTTAAAGACCATCTATTTTCAGGGGCAGTGATTCTTTCAGGTATGGCAGAAAATTGATTTGTACTAATTTTATTTTCCTTATTCATTTCTTAAGGTGGTAATTCGGAGATTACCTCCCACTTTGACCAAGGAGCAGCTTCAGGAACATCTTCAGCCTATGCCGGAACATGATTATTTTGAGTTTTTTTCTAATGATACTAGGTAAAATGAATAAATAAAAGAGGGTGGGGGTAAACGAAAAATTTTCTTCCATTCTTTTTGTATCTTACTGTTTTCTATTTGATTTTTGAACCTGTCTCTTATAATATATGCATACTTGTAATTCAGCCAGACACCTGCAAACACATTTACATAATTGCTTTCCTCTCTGCAGTCTGTATCCTCATATGTATGCCAGAGCATACATCAACTTTAAAAACCAAGAGGACATTATTTTGTTCAGGGATCGCTTTGATGGTTATGTATTCCTTGACAATAAAGGTGAGTCCTTGTAACTGAAGGGGAGTTTGTCATTTGTATGTTTAAAACGATGTGTGTATAACAGTGTTTTCTCAGTGCCTTCATAACTTTTCTAAAATTCTGGGTGATAAAATGTGCAATATTTGAAGAGTTTTACACATTTGCTGAGCTTACTACAGTCTTATAAACAGATGTGTGACTTTTCACAGCCCTTGGGTATTTTTATTAACCTGTTACTTCTGTAGTTTGATCAGCTGAATGAAATTGTCACTGTTTTCCTGTGGTGATTTTTTTGCCTTGGATTAGATGATCTGTTGACTATTTACTAATTGTAGCAGTAATACTGATAAATGACTCTTTGAACTTGTATGACACATTTTAAATATTTACTTGACATCTTGCTTCAAGGACCAACGTTGATTTTTTTTAATTTTAATTTAAATCCTTTAAGCCAATAATTCCCAGTTGGAATACTGTTCAACTTTCTAATTTGTATTTGTACTTAAAATATCAAACTTGATGGTCTCCCACTTTGTATCCAGGAGTCTATAGGGAAGAAAAAACTTCACCCTTAAGTCTCATTTTATTTATTATCTGCCACTTGCAGCATTTAGTCAGAGAGTTTCCAAGCTGCCATTTACCACTTTTCTTTTGGCTTTGTGATCATAGGTAAATGACGTGTCTTTTTGTTGGGCTGTTTCTCAGTATTACTACAAAGTTGGTAAAAATGAAATCTCTGTCAGGGAATATGCCAGTAGAAGTTGAAGGATTGCCACTGTGTTTGATCAGCTTTTATTAATCCCTGGTCCCATTCCCCCACCAAAAGCAGTTACTTCTCCACTCCAACTTTATTCCAGTAGATAGCAATGTGTTTCTTGAAATCTGAGCTGTGTTTTAACTTTTTCTCCTCTCTCTTATTCCCTATATTTAAACACGTAACAAATCTTGTCAGTTTATTGTTTTTAAATACCTCGTTCATCTACTTACTAATATTTTCACACTGTGTCCTTCCCTCCTAATGCTTAGACAACCATTGTCTCTAAACTTACAGAATTTTCCTTTTCTTTTTTCATTTTTGTACAACTAACTCAGTCAATTTTATTTTCATGAAATTAATGTTTTTGAAAATAGTGATTTAAGATAGCAGTTGCAGGGGAAAAAGGTCCAAATTCCTTAACCTGGTAGTCAGAGTCCTTCAGAGCCTGGCCTCACTTCTGGTTTTTTTTTTCCCCCCAGCCTCTCTTCCACAGTTCATTCTGCTTCAGTAGATCAGTTAATAAGCTAAACTGATTCTGCATTCACTAGGATTTCCAAAATCATGTTTCCTCCCTGACCACTTTGTGATGCCTTCTGGTAATTTCTTCTTATTCTATTTTGGCTCACATCTACATGCCAATGATAGTATTTTATACCCTTTATGACATTATTCTACAGCAGTAATCTGGTGTGTTTTCTTTTTCCAGCAGTCACTTGGTTTTTTGTATTGAGATACAACTCACGTACCATAAAATTCAGTGGTTTTTAGTATATTCACAGAGTTGTACAACCATCACCACTATGTGATTCCAGAATGTTTTCATTACTCCAAGAAGAATCCTATAACCGTTAGCAATCACCTACCCTTATCCCTCTTCTGGACATTTCATATAAACAGAATCATAATACATAGCCTTTGTGACTGCCTCTCTTACTTAGCATGTTTTCAAGATTTATCTGTGTTATTGCATATATTATTACCTGATTCCTTTTTTGTTTACATTTTTTAAGTGTGATAAAATACACATAAATAAAATTTACCATCTTAACCGTTTTAAGTGTATAGTTCAGTAATGTTGAATACATTCACATTGTTGTGCAACCAATCTCTAGAACTTGTTTATCTTGCAAGACTGAAACTCTATACCCATTAAACAATTAGTCCCCATATCCCCATTTCTTCCTCCTCCCAGCCCCTGGCAACTACCATTCTGTCTCTATGAACCATCATTCTGTATAAAGTTGACCATTCTAGGTACCTCATGAGTGGAACCATGTAATATTTGACTTTCTGAGGTTGGCTTATTTATTTAGCATAATGTCCTTAAGGTTGATCCTTGTTGTAGGGTGTGTTACAAATTCCTTTTTAAGCCAGAATAATATTCCATTGTGTGTATATACACACACTACATTTTGTTTATCCATGTATCTGTCGAGGGACATCTGAGTTGCTTTCACCTTTTGACTATTGTAATAATGCTCCTATGAATGTAGGTGTACAAAGAATCTGTTCAAGTGTCTGCTTTCACTTCTTTTGAATATATACCCAAAGGTGGAATTGATGGATCATATGGTAATTCTATTTTTAATTTCTTGAGGAACCACCATATTGTTTTCCATAGCAACTGTACCATTTCACATTCCTACCAGTAATGCACGAGAGTTCTAATTTCTCCATGTCCTTGCCAACCCTTGTTATTCTGTTTTTTTTTCCTTTAATAGCTACCATTCTATTGGGTGTGAGGTGATACCTCATTGTGGTTTTGATTTGCATTTCCCTAATGATTAGTGAGGTAATATTTTAATCTTTTCATATGCTTGTTGGCCATTTGTATATCATCTTTGTAGAAATGTCTATTCAAGTCTTTTGAACATTTTTTAATTGGGTTTTTTTTTTGTTGTTACTGAGTTGTAGGAGTTCTTTATATATTCTGTATATTGACCCCTAATCAGATAAATGATTTTCAGATATTTTCTTTTGTTCTGTAGGTTGCCTTTTTACTCTGTTTAGTCCTCAGATGCACAGAAGTTCTTAATTTTGAGGTAGTTCAATCTACCTATTTTTCACTTTTATTGCCTGTGCTTTAGGTATCTCCTGGTGTATTTTTTTAATAACAATTTTATTGAGATAAAATTCACGTGCCATAAAATTCACCCTTTTAAAGTGGTTTTAAAGTGGTTTTTAGTATATTCACAGAGTTGTGCAGCTATCACCACAATCTAATTTTAGAATACATTTAGCACTCCAAAGAGAAACCCCATATTCATTAGTTGTCATTCCCCACTCTCCCCCAACTATACCCTAGCTCTAGGCAGTCACTGATCTTCTTTGTATGTCTATAGATTTGCCTAGTCTAGAGATTTCTGATTGTATTTTTTAAATGAAAATTGACTTGTACATTTTTTCCCCACAAATCAAAATACCACATTTTAGAAGTTGCATTTAAATGAATATTTTATTTCCCTGCCGTATCTTTTCATTATGTTATCAGTGTGAATTTGGGGCTCCTTTGGTAACACATTGATTTTAGTTGTGCCCGTGTGATTTATGCCCATTGAGAGGCCCTATTCAGATGACTCCCATCAAAGGAGGCCTAGAGAGCGGTGGGTTGACTCTCTTGTATCCAGTTTTTCACTCTTTTTTGTTATAGCAAGTGTGATATTTTTTCTAAACAGGTCAGGAATATCCTGCTATAGTAGAATTTGCACCTTTTCAAAAAGCTGCAAAAAAGAAGACTAAGAAAAGAGATACCAAAGTTGGGACTATCGATGATGGTACAGTATAGCTCTAGTTATGTAATGCTATTGCCATGGGTTTTTAAAAAATATTATCTTTGTGGGAATTAATTGGATTCCAATCTTTTAAATAGGAAAACATACAGAATAAAGTTCATGAGAAATGTAATTCACTGATAAAAGCTTTGTTTAATTGTTAGAATGGAAGTGGGTTTCCTGTAGAATTCCCACTCTTCCAGCTACTGCCTTTCATTCCTCCACCATCAAGCAATATATTGTTGACTGTTGAGTGGTAAATTACCTTTGGTTTGTTGATTAGAAGACAATGGGGAAAAATGAGATGTATCAAAGTACAACAACTCCTTAAGGTCTCATACTATTTTATGATGATTTTTTTGGTTTCCACTTTTATAAAGAGGGGAGGTTTATCATTGAGAGCTGGGATGGAAAAATTTCTATACTCAAGTACCTCAAGTAACTTAATATAAAGTAGCTGAAGTGGCCTATTTTTTTTAGGTTTTGAATATGCAGCTAACTGCACACATAGTAATTACATTGAACTGGAATAGAGGAACTGAAAAACTAGAATAATTCCCATGTAGGGTAAACTGGATCCAGATTTTGAGCTCTGTGTAAGGTTATGTTGGATAAGGACTTAGCTGTAATATTTTATATCTGATTGACATTTTGGAATCATCTAGTTTGATTTCCATTATTTATTATAGTGGGTATTTTATAAAGAAAATATGGAAAAGATTCAACACACCAGGTACTTACCGATTATATCACAGATTCAGATCTGGGAAACTAGATCAGTGACGTGCTTCACAGTGCATAGAAATTGCACAAATACAAGCAATGGAATGACTCAGATGTGTTAGATGTGTTACCCTTTCTGATGTCAGGTGCATCTAAAAAACAACTCCAGGAATTACCATCAGCTCCAGTGCAACATCTAGGACCTCAATTTATCTTTCTGGAACACCTGATTTTCAGATGTTGGGTTTACTTAAAGTGAGGTATACCCACATAGGAGTTGCTTATATGCTATCTATTAATACTGTGAAGGTCCTATAACTACAACTTTCAGTTCTCATGTAAGTGTGACTCTGGGTTAGTTGGAGCAGTGACTTTTAAAAACAAACTACTTAACATTCCTGTGGTGTCCAGTTATCTGTGACTCAATGTTAAACCAGACTCCCTTAGTACGTATGGGGAATAGGAGTTCTGAGAATAAGGGACCAATAAAGCCCTAAATAGTCTAGTGGGTGTGTTTAGGTTTATTTTTAATCTTCCACGATGTAGAAAGTTTTGTTAATGTCTACTATATTTTCTGTTTACTTCAACAATGATTTAGATCCAGAATATAGAAAATTTTTGGAAAGTTATGCTGCAGATAATGAGAAAATGACATCTACTCCAGAGACACTGCTAGAGGAAATAGAAGCAAAAAATAGAGAATTAATAGGTAAGTGGGCAACAGGAATTCAGGACAATGACTTTTTCCTCAGAAGACTTGTCTGACTCCCACTTCTGACACTTACTAGCTATGTGATCATGGGGAAGGCACTAACTTCTCTCTGAGACTCTTTCTTCTGCTGTAAAATGCACAGTACCTGCCTCACAGGGTTATGTACATGCGTTGATAAGATGGGAAAAATTATCTGTGACCTATTTGAATATCACATAAATATAAGTAGAAAAAGTCTAAAGACTCATGGGACCTTTAGATGTTGGTAAGCCTTTGAAGATCAACTGGTATTTTCTAGTAATAAGCAGCTCACATTCCTGAAAAAAATTTGAAAACATCAAAAGGTGAAATTAATTACTGCAAAATTGAAAACTTCTTGAGAAAGTCTAGTCTGGATGTTCTAGTAGTAATTTGTCACTCTTCTAGTAATAAATGGTCACTCCTCTATCAGCTCTAAACATAAGCAAAGCCCCTGACCCAAGATTTCCACTCTTAGGAATTTATCCAAAGGACGTGTGCTTTCAAAAAGCTAACTATAAGGTGGGCTGCCTAACCATAAGGTGGCTCAGTCAGTTAAGCATCCTGACTCTTGATTTTGGCTCAGGTCATGATCCTCAGGGTCATGAGATCGAGCCCTGCACCAAGCTCGACACTGAGCATGGAGCCTGCTTAAGATTCTCTCTCCCTTCCTCTGCCCCTCCCTGCTGGCTCTCTAAAAAACAAAATCCCCAAAACATTAAAAAAAACTAATTACAAAACTAGATGGCATTATTGAGACTATTGAAAATTACATATTCTTCTAAAACTTTTTTTAAAGATTATACTCATTTATTTGAGAGAGAGCATGAGCGGAGGTGTGGGGAGGGATGGGGCAGAGGGAGGGGCAAAAGGAGAAGCAGACTCCTCACTGAGTAGGAGAGCCCATGGGGTCTGATCTGAGGACCCCGAGATCATGACCTGAGCTGAAGGCAGACGCTTAAACAACTCAGCCACCCAGATGCCCCTAAAATGGTTTTTATTAATAGATGCAGAGTATAAGCCCATCTCTGATGATTTCCTTAGAATAAATTCCCAGAAGTGGAATTGTGGGGTCAGAAAGATTAGATATTTTTAGCTCCTTCAATTTCTTCCCAGTTGAACAAATTTATATTCCCTTCTGTAAAACAAGAGAATGTCGTTTCCACTCCATTCTCACCAACACTGGGAATTACTCTTTTAAGAAATTGTTTTAATTTGAATTTCTTCACTTTTTAAAAAGTATTTTAAACTTTCAGAATTGAAGTAGAATATTGTGAAACTTCTTTCTGATAACGTACTTGTGAACTGTTTTAAGGGATGTACTTTTCCCACCTTGGGTGGTTGGCAGGGAATGTCAGAAAATGGAATCCTTTCTAGGGGTTGATAAGTATTATTAATAATCTGTTTACATTTATGTAGCTAAAAAGACAACCCCACTTTTGAGCTTCCTGAAAAACAAGCAGGTAAACGTTTTGTTTTTATAGTTCTCTCAATACTTTTATTTCATTGGTTCATAGTCTGTAAACATACGAGCATTGGGATCCTAGAGGAGAAATAGCTGCTTTTTCCACCATTATTCTTTAAATATTTGGCTCACTGGCCTCACTCTCTGGCCCACTCCTTCAGTCTGGTTGTTGGACCAAGGATTCACTCTGCAAACCCAGAGAGTCTTTAGCTTTGTTCCAGAGACACTACCTTGATTTTCTGAAAGCCTCTGGAAATATAGCAAGTCAACAGTGGGAGATTCTGATAGTAGCAGGCCCTGGTCTTTATTCTCATATTCACAATGGGGTGGGGAGGGGGTTAAAGAGATAGGATGCCACTTTGTAGAAAGTAGGAATGAAAGGCGATCCAATTTAGTGGGTGCCCACCATACCTTTGGGATTAAGTTTTTGGTGATGATTACCTTGTTTGAAGTCTTATGTTGATGTTTCTTTCCAGAGAATGAGAGAAGAAAAAAGAGAAGAGAGAAGGAGGCGAGAAATAGAAAGGAAAAGACAAAGAGAAGAAGAAAGGAGGAAATGGAAAGAAGAAGAAAAACGGAAAAGGAAGGATATAGAAAAGCTAAAGAAGATAGACAGAATTCCAGAAAGGGACAAATTAAAGGATGAACCAAAGATTAAGGTATGAAAATAACTTAAATTGATTGCATGTTGCCAAAAATCGCATGTATCTACTTCTTTAAATATGCATGCATCTTGTGTTGGTGTAAATACAGTTTTTTGGTTTTGTTGTTGTCTTTTTTTGGGGGGGGAGGAGGTAACTAATAGGAATCTTTCCTATAATGCTAATAGTATTATTTTTTAAAATTCAAGATAATTTAAATAGATTAAGTAACTTACACGATATTACTTCAGTGAAGATCTGCGTTAGTTTTATCATTGAGAATGTTCAATGCTTGAATTATTATTCTCTCAGTTATTCATAAGTAAGGGCTCAGGGCTGGCTGGCATGAATTATGGGTTTTATTCAGCTTTTCCTTCATATTTGATACATGAAGTTGCCTCATCTGTTTGTTTTCCACTGTCTTCAGGTACACAGGTTTCTGTTACAAGCTGTGAATCAGAAAAATGTAAGGACCAAGTACATGATACAGAGCACCTAGTATCATGTCACACACACAGGTCTTAGTTAATAATAAGTCTTTTTGGTGGTGGTGGTAGTGATACCTGCAGAAAACTCCTTCACTGACTTGAGTCTTCTTAAAATCTGAGCCATTTTAAATTCCTACTTTAGAAGGAAGCCCACATGACTTCCTGATGCTCTGCTTGGGTACCCAGAAGCTTCAGCAATATACAGCTAGAGGACAGCTGTGCCTAAATAGCTCTTTCTCTTCATGTGCCTCTCCTAACTGGTTGCCTTGTGGGAGTATTAGGGATAAATATCCTGTATCACATGCTTCCCCTCTCACATGATTCTCCCTGTTACCTTCTTTCACCTACCTGGGAATCTGTGAGCAGCAGATTCTGATTAACACACTGCATGTAGGAAGAGGAAAACTTGTAGAAAAATCCCAGCCTTACTGCTTCCCTTCTGAGGGCATGGCTTGGGCAGCTCTTGCTCCCACAAACGTCCTGGGGAAGTACTAGTACCTAGTACTTCAGAGAACATCAGAAAAAATCTCCCAGGGATGGTGGCAAGGTCTCCTCCTTTTATCTCCTCGAAACTAAGCAGTTTACGTGGCCAGGCTTTGTTCCCCCGAGGCTCTCCGGGGCTCATTATTGGCAACAGGAGCTTGGCAGTGGGGTGGAAGGGTTCCCATCTTAATTCCTTCTAGTGATCTCTCTCTCTGCCATGCCACAAGTGACCTGACTTGCTGTTCCTATCAGCAAGGCAGAAGGTAGAGCCAGCCATACTAGAAACAGTCGTTAATGTTCTTAATAGAGTAATGAACATCCTGGCTTCTAACAAAGATGTTCATTAGAAAAATAAGAACAATTCCAATGAAACCTGCACATGGAATCCTCGCTTTACATCGGTGCCTCCTCAGTGTCCAGTTTGGACGCGCCATTCGCAGTGGCTGTGCACTGAAATACTTCATGCTTAAGTCTTATGGTGCTTTGCCTTTTGCTTGGTGACTTGTGTGATGCCTTCACCCTGAGATGAAACTTGGTATGATGCCTTCACTCTGAGACTTGAAATTCTTCTATTTTGCCTAAGAATCTCTCTGAATATCTGATGCTTGGGGATATTCTAGAGAGGTTTGTGGCAGTGGTGTGAGAAAAATGATTTTGTTAGCAATTTGGACTTTATAAAGTACGTTTATTTTAGAATTGCATTCTGTCATGTATGTGTGTGTCTCCATATATATGTATATATATGTATGTATGTATATATATGTGTATATATATATATATGTGTGTGTGACATTGAGCAGAGTTCCTACTCAGTAGATAATGGAACTTCACAGTTCTGTGAGGTATTTGGATTTTAAATCAAATAATGAAAACTACGATTGTACCATCATAAGTGTGTTATTCTCAGGCTTAAGGCAAAATTATTCTTGCAATGGATCTCTCCTTTGGTGACAAAGGTATTTGTTACTCCAAGTACTACAAGAAAACAGCCCAACAGTAATCTGCCTAGCATTTTAAATTTGTGGCCTATTTTTCTCACCAAGTGATATTGATATGCTGGTTTGCTACAGAAGGCGTACTTGGAAGTGGGCACTGGTTCACTGAAAGGTTGACCCATCTAAAGCCAAAGGAGTCTTGATCCTATTGCCACAAGTGATTAAACCACTTTGAGTGGATAACACTTTCATATTAATAGCATCCTTTTAGTCAATCACTGCTCTTGTGCACTATTCACCTGTAAGTTGAAGAGTACCTCCAGAAAGAGGCCTTCTGTAGCCTAAATTTAAAATATTTAGTATGTTATTTTCTTTGATAGAATCAGAAGAGAATGTCCCACCCTTCAAAATAAGAATAAATTTGTTCTCTTTAAAGCTACTCAAGAAGCCAGAAAAAGGAGATGAAAAAGATTTAGATAAAAGAGAAAAATCCAAGAAACTGGACAAAGAGAATCTGAATGATGAAAGAGCCAGTGGGCAGAGTTGTACACTCCCCAAGCGCTCTGATGGCGAGCCTAAAGATGAAAAGCCTAAGAGGTCAGTAGTCGAGGGCTCTTTGGTACACTTGTTTACAGCGTATTTCTGTGCTAGTCTGACTGCCGTGTCCTGGACTTGTACCTGAATTATGAGGGGTAGGGGGGATGAGGAGGAAAGGTTTCAAATATTCTAGCACCTTAATCTGGGTGAATGACTTCTGGTGTGCGCTTTTTTTTTTTTTTTAACTTTTTCAAAACGCTCGTATTTTTTTTTACTCTGCTCCAGAAATGCCCCCTCACTGTAGTGGCCAAGTCCTAACCCGAGCGCGCGTGCCTGCGTGACGAGGCGGGCTTCGAGGTGTCAGCTCACATCTGTTTCCCACGCAGGCCCGAGGAGGAGAGTGTCCGCGACTACAGGGAGCGCGAGCGCGAGCGCGACTACGAGCGAGACCAGGAGCGCCTCCTGCGGGAGCGGGAGCGGGACCAGGAGCGCCTCCTGCGGGAGCGGGAGCGGGAGCGGGAGCGGCTGAAGCGCCTGGAGGAGGAGCGCCGCAGGCAGAAGGAGCGCTACGAGAAGGAGAAGGCTTTTAAAAGAAAGGAAGAAGAACTGAAAAAAGAGAAAGAAGCCGTTCGGGATAAAGGAAAGAAGAATGAAAGCACAGAATCAGTAGGCAGCTCAGAAAAAACTGAAAAGAAAGAGGAAGTGGTTAAGAGAGATCGCATAAGAAACAAGGTGCTGCTTTTCGTTGTATCTCTTTTCATGAGGCGCTTTTCTTTCCCTGCAGCGTAAAGGAAAGGGCTAGCTCACTGTTTATGACCGACTTTTCAAAGGGGACGTTGAACTATCTGCAACTTTTTTTCAGTCTCAGTTGGGTCCTTTTATTAACGTTGTAGAATTTTCAAACGGACACAGAAGTAGAACAGAGAAGAATATGACACACCCATCACCTAGCTTCAACAGTTAGGAACTCATGGCCAGCCTTTCTACTCTACCCCATCCCTTCCTCTCCCGGATCCGTTTCTTTTTATTGTAAAAAGATTTACTTCTTTATCTGGGAGAGAGAGTGAGCAAGAGCAGGAAGGGCAAAGGGAGAGGGAGAGAGAATCTCAGGTAGACTCCACACTGAGTGCAGAGGGCTCAGTCTCACAACCCGGAGATCAGGACCTGGGCCAAGATCAAGAGTCCGACGCTTAACCAGCTGTGCCACCCAGGTGCCCCTGGATTATTTTCAAGCAAATCCTAGACATACCGTCTTCTTTAAATACGTCAATATTAGAGACAGATTCTTTTTCTTAATACAGTCCCAATAGCATTTTCATACTAAAAAAAAAACAACCCTAATAATAATTCCTTAATGTCCTATCTACTGTGTTGTATTTCCAAATTGTCTCACTAATAACTTCTTTACAGGCTCTAAACAAGGTCCACAAATTGTATCCTTAAGTCTCTTTTAATCTAAATAATCCCCCCTCCTTTTGCTTTCCTGCCATTTATTTGCTTCAGAAACCAGTTTGTCCTGAGGAGCTACTGGCTCTAAATTGGTTGGGCTAATTATATCCCTGTGGTACCATTTAACATGTTTCTCTGTCTTCTCTGTTTCCTTGAAAACTAGTAGTTATATCTAGGGCAGGGGTCAGCAGATTTTTTCTGTACGGGGGCATATAGTCTGTTAGAACCACTAAGCTCTGTAGGAAAGCTGCCATAAATAATACGTAAAAGAATGAGTATGTGTGCCAATCAGACTTTATTCACCAAAACAGGTGACTCCTCACCTACAGGCCTGAATATACTCAGACTCAATTTTTTGGCAAAAATACTTCATAGATTGGGGCACCTGGGTGGCTCAGTTAGTTGAATGTCAGACTCTGATTTTGGCTCAGGTCATGATCTCAGGGTTGTAAGATTGAGCCCCACACATCAGGCTCTGTGCTTAGTGGAGTCTGCTTTTCTCCCTGTCCCTCTCCCTCTCTCAAATAAATAAATAAATAAATAAATAAATAAATAAATAAATAATTCTTTAAAAAAACAAAAAAAGAATACTTCATGAGATGGAGGGGTGCCCGATGGCTCAGTCAGTAGAGCATGCAACTCTTGATCTCAGGGTTTTGAGTTCAAGCCCCACATTGGGTATAGAGTATTACTTAAAAATAAAATCTTAAGAAGAGAATACTTCATAGATTGTGTTGTGTAGATCATATCAGGAAGCATGTGACCTATGGGTGTCTTTCTAGTGTAATGTTCTGATCAGTCAATAGCAGTTGTATTGTGGTTATGGAACAGGTTGTTCTTGTTCTTTGGATATACAAGCTGAAATATTTAGGGACGAAGGGTCATAATGTCTGCAACTTACAGATGGTTCTATAAAAATAACGTATATATGTGTACTAGAGACAGAAGAAGCACGTGACAAAATGTTCATAATTGTGAATCTTAAGAGAAGGGTATTAGATATTTATTGTACAAGTTTTGCAACATTTCTGTAGATTTAAATTTTCTCTAGGTGATAAAGTTGAGGTATTGTAGGTTCAGGTATTGTAAGCCTGATCCACCTACTATAAAAAATTTTTAGCCTGAAATTCAGTTTATACAGGAAAGGCAGGATAAACACTTGATCCTTTCCCTTTATGTACCAGCATTCAGAGTAATGAGCTGGTGTCCCAGCCACTTCTAGGTAATCAGTGAGTTTTATTTTGTCTGTAATAATTTGTGGATTTAGAAATATTTGGCGTGTTCCAACTTGTTATTATCAGCTATTGTCCTTGTTGCTGTTTATATTGTTCCATTTTGGCACAGTGGGGGCCCCATCATCCATTTTATTAAATGCTATGTGGGAATCTTACCTGTTTCAACATTTCATCTTATAAAGATAGTGAAACATTTTGTTGGAATTATTCAGTTGAGAATAATGCTTTAAGGCTAACTTTCATACACCAGGGAGAAAGGGTAAGGAAGGCTCATGTAATTTTTTGTTGAATTCTAAAAAGGGCCTATACATCTAAGTTTTCCAGGATCATACTGTCATAAACCACATGTGTTACTTGAACTGAGAGGTAACATGATGATTTTATTGGGGCTTATTTAGGAATTTGAGATCTAAAAATGCCACCTAGAGGGTCTCAGTCTGGGGTGTTAAGTTGCATACATGAACTAAGAAATAATCATGTTTGTGGCAAGTTGCATGGGGTCTGAGCTCATAATTTCAGGGAGGTCTCCACTTAAGACTGCATTCTTTATTACTGTTTTACTCCTAAAATTTTCTTATGTGGTAGTGAATGTTAAAGTCAGTTTACTGATGGGGAAGAGAGACAGGCAATGGCTGAGGTTTTGAAGTAAAGGAAATTCAAGCTAATTCAGTTCATCTTGGGATGGTTAAGAAAATTAGATTTATTGAAAATGTACTGTAGGCATATGAAATACTACTTACAAAATGGTTGCTTTTATTTGGAGATAGGGGAAAGGAAGTAGGCAGAGGCAAATTAACCATCAACACTGTCAGGGACTGTGCCCTTACATTTTTGATCTCATAGGAGTTGATTTTGGTATATATCAATACATAACTTATAACTCTGAAAATCCCCCATAAATGTTGAGTAGCAATGTTGTAACGTTAACGTTTAATTTTACTTTAGGATCGCCCAGCAATGCAGCTTTACCAACCAGGAGCTCGAAGCCGAAATCGACTGTGTCTGCCTGATGACAGCACCAAGTCTGGAGATTCAGCAATAGAAAAAAAGCAGGAAAGTGGTATTAGCCATAGAATAGAAGGAGGAGAGGAGTGATAAGTCCAAAAGGCCTTAGGTGTCCTGACTGTCTAGGCAGCCAAAGAGCATGTATTAAGCAATCCAGAAGTGCCTTCAGGGCAAAGGAGTAGAAAGAAAGGGAATCGCTGTGCTGGTGGGGTACACTGCAGAGGAGTCTGTTTTTTTTCTTTGCGTCAAAGCAGGAACCTGATCGCAGGTTCAGGTTGGAAGTTCAATTTCATTTTTTATGCAGTTCCTACAGATTAATTTCAAAGTGTCAGACAAAGATGAGGGAGAGGACATGCATTGCAATTTGCAGGCGGGGAAGGTCAGGTGAGGACTTAATTAGGTATGACATGAGGAGGGGGAAAAAAGACAGCTGGTTCTAAAAGCAAGGTTTGTGAAATCCTGGATTGAATTCTCTTAATTTGAGTGGAACAGAGTCACTGTGAAGTCTTGTTCAGATCTAGTTACATTCATTGTTGGTGGTAACTGTTGACTTTGTGTAGTGTAGACGCAACAAGCATGTAACTGTAGTACAAGGACAGTGGAGGATGTAAAAAATTTTTGCCTGTACAAAAATTTAAATAGTCCTGTCGTGTCTATATCCTGTGTCCTAAAGTTTTAGGATTAGTTGTAGTTTTTTGTTTGCTTACGTGAGCTTAGCATAAAGAGTATTTTTAAACATCTCCTTTTGCCTTTAGCAGTTTTTATATTAAGTAAAATTTAACCCTTGTTTGGTTCTTGACAATCCAGTCTTTGTTTTAATCTTAGGTCTCATGATCTGAGTGCATTCCCTCCTCCAGGAAGGAAACCGTACCAATATTTGTTCCTGTCAAATAGCAACTTTTAGTCGTGGCTTGTTTTGCATTGATGTCAATAAATATCAACATCAGGGCGCCTGGGTGGCTCAGGGGGTTAAAGCCTCTGCTTTCGGCCCAGGTCATGATCTCAGGGTCCTGGGATCGAGGCCCGCATCGGGCTCCCTGCTTGGCAGGGAGCCTGCTTCCCCCCCCCTCTCTCTGCCTGCCTCTCTGCCTCCTTGTGATCTCTCTCCCGCTGTGAAATAAATAAATAAAATCTTTAAAAAAAAAAAAAAAAATAAATAAATAAATAAATATCAACATCATTCAAGTATGAAGCTAAGTGTATTTATTAACTTTACTGAACAGCTATTCATTTTGAGACATTAAACTTTCGGTACTGACTTAACCTCTTGGGTATTTTGAAAGGGGATGAAGGATACTCATATCTGCCTTCGCTGGCATTATGCCTTTATTTTTCCCACCAAGAAGATCAAATCATGGTTCACTACTCTTGTTCCACAAGAACCAAAATGTTTGGACAACATCCTTGAGCTGCATCCTGCCAGCTTCTCCTAACATGGCATCAGTCTGCCCTTACTTAGTAAGTCACCACTTTAGTTTTACTCAGCTTTTAGAAACCAGTATCCCAAGAGGCAGGTAAAGAGGATCGAAGATGAGTAAAAGAGAATGGTCCTCAACTGGGAGACAGGACTAAAATACAGGAAGGGAAAATTTCAAAGAGAATGGCTGCAGTGGTCCGTGCCACAGAGAGGTCAGGGAAGCTGAGATGTGTCCATCAGGCTTGGCAGCACTGAGGTCAGGAGTGAATTGCCGAGGCAGAAACCATGTTTGGTGAGGGCCGAGTGGCAGGTAGGAAATGTGGATGGGGCAGCTGGACAAATGGACCTTGGAGCTCAGAGAAGAGATCCGGGATGGAGGTACAGATTTGGAATTCATCTATTTTTAGGTGATCATTGAAGCCACCGATCTAGATTTAGTCACCTAGAGAAAGATAGTGAAGGAAGAACAGGCAGACCGAGGGCCCAGCCTTGAAGAACCATAAGGTCACAGGTAAGGAAAAGTACCTACAAAGACAGAAAAGGAGTAGCCAGAGGGTAGGTGGAAAACCAGAAGACTACAGTATTCCCTCACCCAAGAGAAAAGACTGAAGAAGGCGAAGGAAGTGGCCAACAGGGCTGGATGCTGCTCGAAGGTCAAGTGTGATGCCTGAAAAAAGGCCATGGTTTTTCAGGGACGTACAAATCTTCGATGACCTAGAATTACAGGGAATGGAAGCCAGACTAGGTTGAGAATGGATACAGCGTGGAAGTTTGGCAGTGGAAAAATGGAGACAGGTAAATGATGGTGACAAAGGGTTATTGTAAATATGAGAACTACTAAGCATGTTTAGAAACCGAAAGTAAAGCTCTGAGAAAGACGCAGGGGAAGCGATCTTCAGCTAGGTCTCCTGCGTAGGCAGGTGAGAGCGGGCGGCACAGGGCCGAGTTCGCCTGTGGAGAAGCAATGCTCGGCAGCCAGCAGTCCTGAGCTGGCGTCGCTTGCCTCCCTCCCCAGCCTGGGACCCGCAGCCAGGCCTCTCGAGGCTGTGTTTCCATCAGCACTTCCCTCGTTCATTCATTCGTTCGTTCCTTCTACTCGCCTTGCCAGTCCAACTCAGTAAACCACACCTGTCCACGCCCCTTACATTTTTTCCATTTACGTATTCATTTTAGCAAACGCTTACTCATCACCGACAGTATGCCAGGCCCCGGGGGTCAAGGACTCAAGTCCTTGTCTGAGAAACCATGGTCTATTGGTGGTAAGAAACAACTAGAAATAACCAGAGCATGGTACACCACGTGAGGATGGCTAGGGTGACACGGCCAGGTGTGGGCACCTTCTGCCCCTAAGCTGCCAAGTGTTGCTGGAGAAAACCCCTAAACCAGATCAGCTGGTGAGGCTACAGGAGGGCCCTCCCTCCTTGCTGAGCAATTTAAAACATCCTGACTTCCTTTGCCACAGGGCCGCCCTGCTTTCCCTAGTTGGCCCCCCTGGCTCTTTGGAGAGGAAGGGGGCGAGGACCACTTCCTCATAACTCATCATTTCCTGGTCTTAGTGAAAACCAGCTGCTATAAACAACAGAAAAGTAAGCATTCATTCCATTTTTGCCACTTCAGGTAAAGGTTTGGTTGGGTTGGGGATAATGACAGGATGGAGACAGCTGAGACGCTGGATATCAGAACATTCGTTGAGCACCTCCTGCGTGCTGGCCCGAAGACTATGGTAGTGAAAGAGGTCCCTGCCCTCATGATACTTACAGCCTTGTGGAGCTTGCTGCTCTGGTGGACAGTGATGCTAAGGGAAGCAGGCAGGCAAAATTCAAAGAGTGAGGGCAGTGGGATCAGGTCCGTTCAGGGCAGTGACAAACAGATGGCTTTGAGCATTCAGGCCTTCAAAATCAGGAATCGCCCCCCTTTCCCCAGCAGGCATACAGCAGGTAGTTCCGAGGCAGTAATTTAACTCTGGTAATAAATGAACATCTAACTCTCTGTGCTATTCACAGATGCTATCTTTAATTCCACAGGAAGAAGTTTAACAAAAGTTTTGTAGCCTTTTGTTGGTATACAGAAACTGTATTTTTTTAACTTTTTTTTTTAAAAGATGTTATTTATTTGATGGAGACACCGGGAGAGAGGGAGCACAAGCAGGGCGAGTGGGAGAGGGAGAAGCAGGCTTCCCACTGAGCAGGGAGCCTGACGTGGGGCTCGATCCCTCAACCTTGAGATCATGACCTGAGCTGAGGGCAGACACTTAACCGACCGAGCCACTCAGGCGCCCCTGTTTGAACATTTATTGTGGGCCAGACACTGTGTCATTATTAAGGAAGGCAAGGTAGCAAAGATAGGTTCACATGTGGTGAATTCTTGGAAAGAATATATTGATAGCTACATACATAGGATTAGCCATCCTTAGAAAACTCACATTTATTCATTCACCAAATAATTTTCAGTAATTATCAAGCTCCTACTATGGAGACACGGGTAAATACATAATTGTTCATTATGACTGTAAGATATGATATATCATCTGTATTTCCAGACTTTAAGGTTCTCTTCCGTATCTCTGGCCCTGACCACCCTCCTCATCTCAGATGCAGCTGCCTACTAGACATCTATATGCAAATGACCCACAAGTATCTCTGGTCCCAAACTGAACTCAGGTTCCTCCCCCTCCTGTTTTGTCAAGGATGTCAACCACCTATCCACTCAGCATTGAGGGTCATACGTGACTCCATCCTCACTCCCTACAGCCAATCACTGTACTGTTTGCCCAATTCCTCTCCCCCACTCCATCCCTTCACTGCCCTCGTGCAGGTTACCATTATTTATTCATTCATTCACAACTTTTTGAGCAACACCATGAGCCATTTATGTTCTAGACTTCGGAGTTACAGCAATGAGTAAAACACAAAATTCCTGCCTTCATGGAGCTTACATTCAAGTGGAGAAAGTAGATAAAACAAGCAAAATAAGCATTATTAGAAAGTGACAGGTGCACAGTGCCTGGCTGGCTCAGTCGGTAGAGCATGCGACTCTTGATCTTGGAGTTGGGAGCTCAAGCCTCATGTTGGGTATAGATATTACTTAAAANAAAAAGAGGATAGTGTGGCATTCTGGAACCAGTGAAAACATGCTTTAAGAAGGAAGTGGCAGGGCGCCTGGGTGGCTCAGTGGGTTAAAGCCTCTGCCTTCGGCTCAGGTCATGATCTCAGGGTCCTGGGATCGAGCTCCACGTCGGGCTCTCTGCTCAGCGGGGAGCCTGCTTCCCCCCCTCCCTCTGCCTGCCTCTCTGCCTACTTGTGATCTCTCTCTCTGTGTCAAATAAATAAATAAAATCTTTAAAAAAAAGAAAGTGGCAGGTGCCTGAGAGAAATAATAAATCAGGGAAAGGGAATATGATGTTCATGGTTGGGGGTTGAAAGGCCTAAATGAGAGGGTGACTTTGGAGTAAAGATTTGAGAAGGAAAAGAGGGAGCTAGCTCCATGGGTATCTGGGGGTACAAGCCTCCAAAGGGAAAAGTATGTGAAAAAGCCCTGGGGTAGGAACATGCCTGGCCCGCTCAGGAACGGCAAAGAGGCCACGACAGCTGGAGTAGAGTGAGCAAGAAGTTCAGCCGAAAGGGATGGAGTAAAGTCAGAGAGCTAACAGGGGCAAGATCCTACAGGTCAGAGTCAAGACTCTTCTTCCCAATGATACAGGAACCACCGCAGAGTTTTGAGCAGAGGTGTGATATAATCTGACTTAATCTTTAAAAGGATCACTCTGGCTGCTGTGTTGAAAAGAGACCAACGCAGGGGAAAGAAGGACAAAGAGAGGATAAGCTATTGCAGTAATCTAGTGGAGAAATGATGGTTGCCTGGACCTGGATGGTGGCAGTGGAAGTAGTCAGAAGTGATCACATTCTGAACATATTTTGTAGGTAGAGCCCATGGAATTTGCTGACTGACCAGATGTGGGGATGCGAGAGTCAAAGATTATTTAAGCAACTGGAAGGATGGAGAAAGGATTCAGAGGGGGAAAACTGCAAGAAAAATGGTGTGTGTGTGTGTGTGTGTGTGTGTGTGTGTGTGTGTGTGTGTGTGCGTGCATGTGTTTGGTGGTGCACGGGGCTATCGGGGAAGCTCAGTTGTGGACATGCAAAGCCACGACATCGAGATCACCGTGAGAGTAAGTACAGATTGAAGGGAAGAGATTTGAGGGCTGAGGTCTGGAGCGCTCAAGCATTTAGACATGAGATAAAGAACCAGAAAAAGATTCTGAAGGAGCAGTCAGCAAGAGAAGAAGCAAACCAAGCAAACGTAGTGTCCTGGAAGCCAAGTGAAGGAAGTATTTCAAGGAGAAGTCAACTAAGACAAATGTAGCCGACAGGTAGAATAAGGTCCTAGCAGAGAAATTAACTTGGGATTTAGCAACAGAGAGGTCACTGGTGATCTTCAGAACAGTTTCGGTTGAGTGAAAACCTGAGTTTTGGGTTCCTGAGAGGACGGGTACCCACTAGGATGGCTATCAATTTTTTTTTTATGGAAAATAACAAGCATTTGCAAGGATGTAGGAAATCGGAACTCTCCTGCATTATTGGAGGGAATGTAAAATGGTGGAGCCACTGTGGAAAAAACAGTCTGGTATATTAATCATTAAGTTGATGATATGTTATCATAGGACCCAACAATTCCACTGCTAAGTATATACTTCAAATCACTGAAAACAGGTACTCAAACAGACAACCGCATGCCAGTGTTTACGGCATTAGTCACTATGGCCAAAAAATGGAAGCCGCCCTAGTGCCTATCAGCTGATAAACAAAATGATAACGTCCGTGTGGTGGAATGTTGTTTAGCCGTAAAAAGGAACAAAGTGCTAACACATGCTGCAACAAGGAAGCATCCTGAAAATATGACGCTAAGCAAAAGAAGCCAGACACAAATGGCCACATAATGTACAGCTCTATGTATATGAAATGTCCCAAGTCTCCAAATCCGGAGACCAGAAGTAAACAGGTGGCTGCCTAAGGTAGGGGAGCGAAGGGGGATGGAGGGTGACTGTTAGCAGGTACAGGTTTCTTTTGGGGGTAATGAGGTATTCCAGAATTAGATGGGATGGTTGCACAGCCTTGTGAACCTACTGAAAAGCACTGAATTGTACACTCTGAAGGGTGACTTTGAGCATCTGTGAGTTATATTGCCAAAACAAAAAAAACGGGAAGACAGAGATTGGGGACAGCAGCTACAAACCAATCTTCCCCAGTTTTGTTGTAAAGGGAGGAGGGGGAACAGTGGTTGTAAAGAGAGCTGGGGTAAAGGGCAGGTTTTTAAGATGGGACAAGTGACTGCCTGCGTATTCAGATGCGGACCGGAACAATGCCATGAGAAGTGGGGACAGAAAGTGAGGAACTGCCAGAGCAAGGGTCTCCAATAGGTGGCAGGGGTTAAGACGGAGGCTGACTGTGATCTGCAGGAAGGGGGATGAAGGCAGAGGAGGTGGGCACGGGCGCCACGGGCTGGCATGTGGTATGTGAGCTGTGCAAGTTCTCCCGTGATGGCTTACGGTGCCTCACTGACTAGGAAGCAAGCCCATCAGCTGAGGACAGAGGAAGGACTGCAGTTCTGAGGACAGAGAAGAGGCTCGAAACTGTCATCCCCGCCATAGGCTGGCCAGTTGTGGACCACACCTGGCCCCTTCCCATGGATGTACAGCCTGCAAGCTAAGAAGGGTTTTTGTATTTTTATATGGTTGGGAAAAACATCAGAATTGCTTGCAACAGCCACAAACTCTCTGAAATTCAAATTTTAGCCTCTGTAATTAAAATTGNTGGGTGGCTCAGTGGGTTAAAGTCTCTGCCTTCGGCTCAGGTCATGATCTCAGGGTCCTGGGATCGAGTCCCACATCAGGCTCTCTGCTCAGCAGGGAGCCTGCTTCCCCCTCTCTCTCTGCCTGCCTCTCTGCCTCCTTGTGATCTCTCTCCCGCTGTGAAATAAATAAATAAAATCTTAAAAAAATAAAATACAATAAAATTGTATTGGGACACGGCCACGCCCCTCAGTGTATGTTGTCTAGCTGCAACAGTGGAGTTGAATAGTCAGAGTAGGTGTAGGTCGCCTGCAAAGCCTAAGATATTTACCATCAGAGGAAGTTGGCCAGCCTCTGGTCTAGGCCCTTGCTCCTCAAAGTGTGGGTCCACGGCCCAGAAGCACACACATCACCCGGGAAGTTGTCACGAATGCAGACTCCGAATCTGTATTCTGCCCAGATCCCCACGTGACTCGTGTGCACATAAAAGCTCAAGGAGAGAGGAGAATGGGAGTGAGGCTAGATTAAAAGGACGTAGGGCTAGTGCGGGGTGGGGGGGAGCCGAGGAGGCGAGCTGCATGGAGAGCGAGAATGGGATAACGCCAGGGTCAGAGGTATGGCAAGGGATGGAGTGGCTGCGGACTGGGAAGGACATCACTGGAGGAGAGGGGGCCAAGGGGCTGAAGCATCTGCACGGATACTGCACTCATCAAGAATCAGGACGGCAGTGGTGTTCAGGAGAGTGCCAGTGAGCCAGGAGCTAAGTCGGCAAGGAGTGGGAGGGAGAGGCCCAGGGACCTGTAATTGCTACAAAACAGAACACAGCCCCAGCCCCCCCATGGGTCTCTGTTTCCACTCCTACCTCTGCCCCCATCTGCTCTCCACACAGCCGCCCACAGGATCCCTCTAAAACACTTCCATAATTGCCGCTTACCCTTCCAAATCTTTCAATGGCTCCCACTTGCCCTCAGCTGTTATTTTGAAACCATACTGAGGAACCTTCTTGGCTGGGCCGAAGTGCTTCAGGGGTTCCTCGAAGCAAGAAGTGCCCAGGCCAAACAATGAAGATGTAAACTGCCCGAGGAGCCTGTTCTTGTATCTTGGCTGGTTGATGTATTAGATTCCATTCATTCATTCTTCAAATGTTTACCGAGCACCTTCTACGAGGCACTAGTCTAGGCTCAGGGAAGATAGCAGTGAACAAAACACAAGACCTCACAGGATTTACATTTGATGCAGGGAGTCAGACAATAAAAAAATAAAATGTATGCCAGTCAGATGTGTTCTATGGAGAAAGACAAAGCGGGGGTAGGGAATGCTGGGAACTGAAGGCAAGAGTGGCTGGAAAAGTCAGAGGTGGGGAGAGAAGGCTCTGATGGTGTGTGCCCCTTGTAAGCCATGTAAGGACTTGGATTTTTATCCAGGATGAGATGATGAGCCTTTAGAGCCACTTTAACACATGGGTGACCCAATGTGACAGGTTTGTTTGTTTGAAGATTTTATTTATTTATTTGACAGAGAGAGAGATCACAAGCAGGCAGAGAGGCAGGCAGAGAGAGAGGGGGAAGCAGGCTCCCTGCTGAGCAGAGAGCCTGATGTGGGACTCGATCCCAGGACCCTGAGATCATGACCTGAGCCGAAGGCAGAGACTTTAACCCACTGAGCCACCCAGGCGCCCCAATGGGACAGGTTTGTAACAGGGTCACTCTGGCTGCTGTACTGAGAAGAAACTGGAGGGGGTAGGGCCAAAAAAGGGAGCAGAGTGGGGCGCCTGGGTGGCTCAGTCGGTGAAGCATCAGCCTTCGGCTCAGGTCCTAATCGCAGGGTCCTGGGATCGAGCCCCACATCAGGCTCCCTGCTCAGCGAGGAGCCTGCTTCTCCCTCTCCCTCTGCCCCTCCCCCTGCTTGTACTATCTTTCTCTCTGTCAAATAAATGAGGAAGAAGAAAGAAGAAAAGAAGAAAGAAGAAGGGAGGAAGGGAAGAAGTAGAAGAAGAAGAAGTAGTCACAGACTGTTGGCCTCCAGGATCAAGCTCAGACCCCTGGGGCTGCCCTCGGAAGCCCGGGTTACCTGCTCAGGGTCTCTATACCTTTGCAAATATGAGAGTTCCCTCTTCCTGGAAATCCATCCTTCACTCCCCTTCTCTGCCCCTTCCTATTCCTTCATCAGGATTTCCCCCAGGCAGCCACTGCTCTGAAGACCTTTTCCCTGACCTTCTCCTTCCCTGCGCTGGGGAAGGGGGTGCTCTGTGCTCTCCCGGGATCCCATGCACCCCTCTTAGCATGTGGGCCACACTGGGCTGGAAAAGACAGTACCGTCGACCCCGCTACTGCACACAGTAAGGGCATTCGACTTCTCCAGTGAAAGCACTGGATATTCCTCATCCTTTCCCCTTACTCCAGACCCCCTTACTCCCTGCACAAGGCTGCTGAGCCTCGTTTCCTGCACTCCACCCCACCTGCCGTGCGCCCCCTCGGTCTCCTTCCATCTCCCTCACAGGCTCTCTCTTGCATGTGCCAGGCTGCTTTTGTCATAGGAAGGCAGGGGTGGGGGATATTCAAATAAAGATATGAATATCTTAGATGACATGAAAATGAAAATATTCAGGGGGCACCTGAGTGGGTCAGTTGGTTGAGCAGCTGACTCCTGGTTTCGGCTCGGGTCATGGTCTCGGTGTCATGGGATCGAGCTCCGGGTCGGGGGTGGGGTCCACGCTCAGCCAAGACTCTGCTTGAGATTCTCTCTTTCCCTCTCCTTCGACCCCTCCCCCTGCACCTGCTCGCTCTCTCCACTCTCTCAAATAAATAAATCTTAAGAAAAAGAAAAGAAGGGCGCCTGGGTGGCTCAGTGGGTTAAAGCCTCTGCCTTCATCTCAGGTCATGATCTCAGGGTCCTGGGATCGAGACCCGACTTGGGCTCTCTGCTCAGCGGGGAGCCTGCTTCTCCCTCTCTCTCTGCCTGCCTCTCTGCCTACTTGTGATCTGATCTCTCTCTCTGTGTCAAATAAATAAAATCTTAAAAAAAAAAGAAAAAGAAAATATCCAGATATTTTCCCAAAGAAACAATGGAAGGAGAAATCAGCAACTAAGAAATATTACCTACGGGGACAAAATAGCCGATGGGGTGGCTGGGGCCGACTGCGATGGCAGAAAACTGTGAACTGTTTCGTCTACAGTTTTGTCTGTAGACCCGGGTAGGTGTGTTTTGAACTTTACGTTGAAACAGAACACCCATACAGAAAAGTGCATAAACCCAGAGCGTACAGCTAGATGAACTGTCACAAAAGTGAACACACCCACGGGAACGGCACCCAGAGCGAGGAACGGAATACAATCAGCGCCCCCACCCTGCAAGGATCACCACCCTCCTGACTTCTCATGGCACAGAGTCTGTTCTCCTGGCTTGGGTCTTTCCGTAAATGGAATCGTACAGTACGCGCGCTTTTGGGGTTTTTTTTTAAGGTTTTATTTATTTATTTGACACAGAGAGATAGATCACAAGTAGGCAGAGAGGCAGGCAGAGAGAGAGGAGGAAGCACGCTCCCCGCTGAGCAGGGAGCCCGATGCGGGGCTCGACCCCAGGACCCTGAGACCATGACCTGGGCCGAAAGCAGAGGCTTTAACCCACTGAGCCACCCAGGCGCCCCAATAAGGGTGCTTTTGTCTGGCTTCCTTTGTACCACGTGCTTGCAGATGTTTATGAAATCAACCCGGCTGCCGTTGTCATTGCTGGAGGTGAATGGGTGGCAAATGTTTTAGTCTTAAGTCTCCTTTATGCTTAAAAATCACCTTGGTGTGAATTACATCTATGGATACATACTGTATTCAAAATTGAAACAGTAATATTTAAAACACGAGAGCACACATTCTGTTGTCTGTCTGGGCAAGGAAGTCATTCTGGGCCGTGCAGCCTCTTGAAAAGTCCACAGCACAAGCATGAGGAGAGCATGAGGATGAAAGAAGCAAGTGACTTCTTTGTATTATTATAAAAATAGCTCTGACCTCGAGGACCCTCTGAAAGGGTCTTAACGACCACCCCCTAGCCTTCCATGGGTCACGCTTTGAGAACTGCTCCTGTATAGCAGCTCTTGGTAAATATGCAATGTATCTGTTTACCCGGCGGTAGATTTGGACTGTTACCAGTTTGGGGCTGTTACAAAGAATTCTGCTACAAGCAACTGAGTACCTACCTTGGGATGCACATATGTTCATCTTCCTGTTGGAGGAACACCGAGGAGAGGAAATGTAGGGTTATATAGGATGGAAGCACCTAAAATATTTACGATTTATTTTACTTTTAAAAATATTTTATTTATTTATTTGTCAGAGAGAGCGAGTGTGCACAAGCTGGGGGGGGTGGCGGCAGGCAGAGGGAGAAGCAGGCTCCCTGCTGAGCAAGGAGCCCGATGATGATGATGATGATGATGCGGGGCTCAATCCCGGGACCCTGACATTATGACCTGAGCCAAAGGCAGCTGCTTAACCAACTGAGCCACGCAGGCGTCCCAAATAGTTACAGAATTCAAAAACTTAATTTACAAAGAACATTGTCGTTTCATGTCTTTCTTCTTCTCTCCCACTGCAGGTAACGACTGTTCTTTTGAAGGGACGCCCCTCTCCTGATGCCCTCCAGCCTGCCCCCCACGTGTCCTCCAAACCCCCACGGGCCCCATAATACCTGCATTTCCTGGCAAACTTTAATCTCTCTCCTCCCCATCTTCTCCACGATCTACCAAAAATGACCAGCTCTTGAGCTCACCACCCTCATGGCCCTCCTTTATCTCCTTCTCTTCACACCCAAAGGTCCTGAACGCGTCTCCTCCCCTCAAGCCCCGCCCCACCTCACCGCTCACTCTCCCCTTCTCACCATCTTCCTCACCTCCCACCTGCACAGCCCACCTTTCACAAGCACCAGGGAGCACCTGAGGGCAAGTCCTGGGGCCTCTTCACAGCCCTTGTCCCTTGTGACACCTGCGGGACCCAGCTCGGCTGGATTCTGGCCCCTGAACCTTGCCTCCCCCACTCTGGTGACGCGCCTTCTGGCTACAATGCCCTTTTCCCCAACTCCCCGTGTCCTGGTCCCACCTGTATTTGTCTGCTAGGGCTGCCAGAACAAAACGCCAGACCGGGTGCCTCAAACGACCGAAATTTTTCACCGTTCTGGAGGCTAGAAGGCCACGGTCAAGGCATCAGCGGGTCTGGTTTCTCCTGAGGCCTGGCTTACAGAGGGCCAGCCACCTTCCACTGTGTTCTCACACGGTCTCTGAGTGTCCCTGCTGTCTCCCTGTGCATCCTACTCTCTTCTGATAAGGACACCAAGCAGATTGGACTAGGACCCGAAAGAGCAAGCCTCGTCTTAACTTAATCACCTCTGTTAAGGCCCTACTGGGGGCTAGGGCTTCCACATATGAATTTTAGGGGAACTCAAGTCAGCCCATAACACCACCGCTCCCTTTCTAAGGCTGGATTCAAATGCCACCTCCTCCCCTTAGCTGGCAATCGGCACCCCTCCAACCTTCTTGTAAGAGTTTATTTGGTTCCTAGCACTGTCCGCCCTCTTGTAACACAAGGGAGTGAAATTAATCATGGCTGCTGGGTACAGAGCCAGACGGCTGTCATGTGCCAGGTGTATATGAACGCAGGGTTTACTAGGTGCTTGACGTGTCTGACCAGTGACCCTGAAGCCTCGCCACAGCACTAGGAGTTCAGTAATAGTATTTATCCCCATTTTCCAGAAGAGAGAAGTGAGGCACAGACAGGCTCCGAGATGGATCCAGGGTCACGTGGCTCGTGTGTTGCACTGTCGGGATTCAAACTCAGGGTGTCCTGGCTTCAGAGTTGGCCAGTCTTCACTTAGTGCCCTTTTCAGTTCAACAGACACCCAGGCCTACCATGTGTCGGGCTTGGATCTTGGTGCTGGGGGTACGGGAGCAAACAAATCCGACAAAAATAACCCCAAAGAACCAAAAAACCCTGCCCTTGTGGAGGCTCATGGTAATGGGATAGTTCTGTATTTATCGTGGTGGTAGTACCGCTAAGTTACACGTGGGATAAAACTATACAGAACCATCTCAGCCACACACGCAGACAAGTGCATATATAACTGGTAAATTCCGAGGAAGCTCTTTGGATTGTTCCAACGTCAATTTCCTGGTTTTGATATTGTATGTTAGTGACGCAAGACGCGGACCGTCGAACAGGCTGAGTGGAAGGCGCACAGGACTTCTCTGTAGATTTTTGGGAGTTCTCACAAACCCCCGATTATTTCAAAATAAAAAGTTAAAAAAAACCTCTCTGCCCCCACTGAGCTTCATTCCAACGTGGAATTAGACAACAAATAAGTGATACAACAGGAGTGTGATAAGTATTACCAAGAAAAACAGGGAATGGGGCTTACAGACCGTTTGGGGACTGGTCTCTCTTACATGGAGACATCTGAGCCTTGACTTGCCTGCTGTGAGGAGACCAGCCACGGGCTACCTGGGGAAATGGGAGTCCCAGGCAGAGCGAACGCCTAGGACTAAGGCTGTGAAGAGAAATGTGTCTGGGGTATGTAGGGAAGGGCAAGGAGGTTGGTGAGTCTTTAGCAAACTAAGTGAGAGTTAGAGTAGCGGGAGGTTGGGTCAGAGAAGTAAGGTAGTCCAACCAACTGGGTAGGGCCTTTCAGGCCACTGCAAATTCCTGTACATTTTTTTTAAAAGACTTTACTTATTACTTATTTGGCAGAGAGAGAGACAGCGAGAGGGAACGTAAGTAGGGGAAGTGGAAGAGGGAGAAGCAGGCTTCCCCTGATCAGGGAGCCCAATGTGGGGCTCAGTCCCAGGACCCTGGGATCATGACCTGAGCCGAAGGCAGAGGCTTAACTGACGGAGCCACCTAGGCGCCCCTCCTGTACTTTCTTTTATTAGGAGAGGGATGGGGAGCCATTGGAGAGTGTTGAGCAGAGAAGTGACGTGATCTGCCTTAAGTCTTGGAAAGGTCACTCTGGCTGCTGTAGAGAAGTCAGAACAGAAGAGGGGAGACCAGCAAGGAGCCTTAAAACCATCGAGGTGAGAGCAGGCTTTGGACCCGTGTAGAGGTGATGAGAAGTCCTCAGATGCTGGATAAATCTCAAAGTCAAGCTGACCAGATTTGCCGACAAACCTGATGTGTGATGTGAGAGAGAAGAGTGGAAGATAAATTTCAGCCTAAGCCACAGGAAGAATGGAGGTGCCATTTTTTGAAATGGGGAGACCTTGAGTGACCCATGTGGGTGGGTGGGGGGAGATCAGGAGCTCTGTTGTGGACATATTAAGTTTAAGGCATCTATTAGACATCTAAGTGGATGCTGGGAAGGTAGCAGGAGTTCAAGGAAGGTCGAAGCTGGAGATACATGTTTGGGTATCATCAACCAAGAGTATTTAGAGCTGTGATATTGGACGAAATTGCCAAAGGAGAGAGTGTATGGAGAAAAGAGAAGAAGTCCAAAACTGAACCTTGGGGCTCTCCAATGTCAAAAAGGAGTTGAGATAAGGAAGAATCAGCAAAACAAACTCAGAATGGGTAGCATGCAAGGAAGAAGGAAAACCAGGTAGAACGAAGAGCACCCTATAAAGCTGTAAGAATTAAAAGGATGATTTTAGGGCACCTGGGTGGCTCAGTGCATTAAAGCTTCTGCCTTCGGCTCAGGTCATGAACTCAGGGTCCTGGGATCGAGGTCCGCATCGGGCTCTCTGCTCTGCAGGGAGCCTGCTTCCTTCTCTCTCTCTGCCTGCCTCTCTGCCTGTTTGTAAGCTCTCTCTCTCTGTGTCAAATAAATAAAAAATAATAAACAAACAAACAAACAAATAAATAAAAGGATGATTTTACCCTCCTCGGTACCTGCTCCCGGTGGCCCCGAGGGTGCGCAGGCCAAAGAGTAGGAGGTGGAGAGGGAGGTGGTGTGTGGGTGGAAACGTCCTGGAGGTGCACTCCCAGCAAGAACGGGGAGCAGGAGGAGGAGACCGCAAGGGTAGGTGCAGGACCAACGGCATCCGAAGAGGAACGAACGGTAAAAAAAATCTCAACGTGGAAAATGCCAACCAAGAAAACAAAACAAAATGAAAGGAGGAAAAGGAGCAAGTTGCCAATAAAGGAGAGCTCTTGGCCCTCCCTTTGGAAGCTAGTGAATGCTGTGTGCCCCGGGTCAGGTCTTGGGGGGATTCCCTGTTAGGCAGCCCAGGCCGTAGTACAGGGGGCCCTGATACAGCGGCTTGGAGAGCCGCAGGCAAGGAGAGAAGAGAACGTGGCACGGACTGGGCAGAAGTGCAGACAGCTGAGGG
>LNAC01000430.1:118204-158900 GCA_002007465.1 Ailurus styani
GTTTGGGGGTGGGGGGAGGGGTAAGCAATTCATAGTCTGCCAGCGGTTAGCCTTATGTCTTGAATCTTTGAGGTTTTCCCTGAATAGGAAGACACACGTGCTTCTGAAACTTACATGTTCTCACTGTATCTTTGCTGTAATCCTTTTGTTAGGTGTCGCCTGTGGGTCTTCTATATTTCTCCCTCTGCCCCCCCGACTTGCACATGCTCTCTCTCAAATAAATAAATAAAATCTTTAAAAAAAAAAAGGCAAAAAAAAAAGGACAATTTAGGGGCGCCTGGGTGGTTCAGTCGCTGAAGCATCTGCCTTCGGCTCAGGTCGGGATCTCAGGGTCCTGGGATCCAGCCCAGTGTCAGGCTCCCTGCTCAGTGGGGGGAGTCTGCTTCTCCCTCTCCCTCTGCCTCTTCCCTGGCTTGTGCTCTCTCTCTCTCGCAAATAAATAAATTCTTGTTTTTAAAAAGGATGATTTATATAAGCTCTTAGCACAGTGTCAATCACACCCTAAACCTGAGGTAAACAGTAGTAATGATGATGATGATAATTCAGCAACTAAAGGCTTATCTGCTGCTCCTTTGGGCCACCAGAAATAAAATACTGGCTCTCAAATAAACAGCAAAAATCTAGGTTAAGAAGCCTGAGGTCTCACTTCAATTAAACATAAAATTATCCGGATGTCGAAAAAAATTTAGGGATGCCTGGGTGGCTCAAGTTGTGAAGCATCTGCCTTTAGCTCAGGTCATGATCCCAGGGCCCTGGGATCAAGTCCCACATCCCACTCCTTGCTCAGCAGGGAGCCTGCTTCTCCCTCTCCCTCCACCCCTCCCCCAGCTTGTGTGTGTGGGGAAGCACACTCTCTCTCCCTGACAAATAAATAAATAAAATCTTTAAAAATAATAAAAAATAAAATAAAATAAAATTTTATTAAAAAATTTATCTGGGTGACAGTCTGAATTTAAAAACTGGATGGGATTAAAGTAACTACCCTTTTGCTGTTAAAAAATGGTTATTAGGGGGCGCTGGGGTGGCTCAGTTGTTAAGCGTGTGCCTTCCGCTCAGGACCTGCTCAGCGGGAAGCCTGCTTCTCCCTCTTCCCTCCCCTGCTTGTGTTCCATCTCTCCCTGTCTCTCTCTCTGTCAAATAAATAACTAAAATCTTTTAAAAAATGGTCATTAAATTGGGCTCAAGCTTCCTATTTTTTGTGTATTTCCTCTCTAGACCTAAGGCACCAGCATCCAGTTGCTCTAGAGAAACCTGGAGACCAAGTCCTGTTAATGTCACAATCATCTGTTGACTTTATTTCTAGTTATTCAACATCCTGGGGACTACTTCACTTTGGACCATCATTTTCTTTCTTCCTTTCTTTCTTTTTAAGATCTTTATTTTTAAGTAATTTCTACACCCAAAGTGGGCTCAAACTCACAACACCGAGATCAACATGCTCTACACCAATTGAGCCAACCAGGTGCCCCATGGGCCATCATTTCTTCCCAGACTATTTCCAAAGTCTCCTACTAGTCTGTTCTAACCATCTGTCACAGTCGGCCAATCTAGGGATTCCTAACCATTTTTGTGCCATGGAATCCTTTGGCAGTCTGATGAAGTTTATTTTCAGAATGTTTTTAAATGCATAAAACAAAGTACATAGAATTACGAAGAAAACCAATTACACTGCAATATAGTTATCAGAATATTTTCCTTTTTTAAAAAAGATTTTATTTACTTATTTGATATAGAGAGACACAGCGAGAGGGGGAACACAAGTAGGGGGAGTGGGAGAGGGAGAAGCAGGCTTCCTGCCAAGCAGGGAGCCCGATGTGGGGCTCGATCCCAGGACTCTGGGATCATGACCTGAGCCAAAGGCAGACACTTACCAACTGAGTCACCCAGGCGCCCCTAGTTATCAGAATATTTTCTAGGGCGCCTGGGTGGCTCAGTGGGTTAAAGCCTCTGCCTTCGGCTCAGGTCATGATCTCAGGGTCCTGGGATCGAGGCCCGCATCGGGCTCTCTGCTCCGTGGGGAGCCTGCTTCCTCCTCTCTCTGCCTGCCTCTCTGCCTACTTGTAATCTCTCTCTCTGTGTCAAATAAATAAATAAAATCTTAAAAAAAAGAATATTTTCTAAAAGAAATGTGTGCTGTAGTAACATACAGGCTTCTTAACACAGTTCTCCTTACGGGTCTAATAACTATAGCTGATCCGTGAACAACGCAGGGTTTAGGGGTGTCAACCTAGCACAGTGGAAAATCTGCATGTAACTTCTGACTCCCCCAAAACTTAATAGTCTACTGCTGACCAGAAGCCTTACTGATAATGTAAACAGTCAGTTAACACATATTGTATACATTATACATATTATATACTGTATCCTTACAACAAAGCAAGCTAGAGAAAAGATTATTAAGAAAATCATAAGGGTGCACCTGGGTAGCTCAGTCAGTTTGATTTCAGCTTAGGTCATGATCTCAGGATTGTTAAATCAAGCCCTGTGATGGGCTCCACACTGGATCTGGAGCTTGCTTAAGATTCTCTCTCTCTCTTCTCCTACTGCACATCTGCTTCCCCGCTCTCTCAAAAAAAAAAAAAAAAAAAAAAAAGATGGGCACCTGGCTGGCTCTGTCGGTTAGGCATCTACCTTCGGCTTGGGTCATGATCCCATGGTCCTGGGATCCAGCCCCATGTCAGGCTCCCTGGTCAATGGGGAGCTTGCTTCTCTCTCTCCCTCTGCTGCTCCCCCTGCTTGTGATCTCTCTCTATCAACTAAACTCTTTTAAAAAATAAGAAAAGAAAAAGACAAAAAAAAAGAGAAAATCCTAAGAGAAAACACATTTATAGTTCTGCACTGTATTAACTGAAAATATCCACCTATAAGTGGACCCATGCAGTCCAAACCCATGTTGTTCAAGGGTCAACTGTGCTGTAATTTCAAAGAAGTGATGAGTGTATAAATGATATTTCAAGACGCCTCCATCAACTGCAATGTGATATGATACCATCTTTGATTTCCATTGGCGACAAAGTCATAGGTACTGTTAATGCCACTATAGTTTGCTGCCTACGTTTGTTTGTAAATAAAGAAAGCGTTAAATTTCAGACAGTTTGATAAAAACGAAATTGTGACTGCTTTCCCATCCAAGTTCACGTATTCTGTGAATTCTATCCATGGGCCATTTGTGGACCCCAGGTTAAAAACTCTTACCTTAATCTACTGGTGCAAAACTGCTTGAGGTGACTGCAAAGATACACAGAGGTTTTTTTGTTTTTTGTTTAAGATATTTATTTATTTATTTATTTGACAGAGTGAGAGAGATCACAAGTAGGCAGAGGCAGGCAGAGAGAGAGGAGGAAGCAGGCTCCCCGCTGAGCAGGGAGCCCGATGCGGGGCTCGATCCCAGGACCCTGAGATCATGACCTGAGCCGAAGGCAGAGGCTTTAACCCACTGAGCCACCCAGGCACCCATAAGCATAGATATTATTACTATTATTCAGATTAATAGTTCTAAAACTATTTATTTACTTGACACAGAGAGATAGAGAGAGAGAGAGAGAGATCACAAGTAGGCAGAGAGGCAGGCAGAGAGAGAGGAGGAAGCAGGCTCCCTACTGAGCAGAGAGCCCGATGTGGGGTTCAATCCCAGGACCCTGAGATCATGACCTGAGCTGAAGGCAGAGGCTTTAACCCACTGAGCCACCCAGGCGCCGGAGATTTTTGTTCTTAAATGTGGAGAAGAAAAACATGAAAATGGGGATCATTATCATCCAAAACGTATGCCATTAATTCCCATACATTTTGCAAAGTGGGTTAAAAGCCTGGGATTCCTAGCAGCCAAGGAAAAGGTTGTCCCGAACTTTCTCAGCTTAGACCTCGATGAGCAACCGCTTGTCTGGGCTTACCGGACCCTCCTAGGGCAGCCCCCGCCGCCTTCTCCTGCTTCCTCCATCATCGCCCTCCCTTCCCGTCCAGCACGGCCCCGCCGGGTCGAAACCCCGTCTACAGGTCGAGACAGGGCGGAGATGAGTGCNCCCCCCCCCCCCGAATCCCCGCCGGCAGAGGTTGGCCCTCGGGCCACTCCCTCCCAAACCCAGGACCGAAGGCCCTTTGCACTCGGACGTGACGTCTCCCCTGCCCGCCCTGGGCGCTAGCCCCGCCCGCTCTGCTCCCTCCGCCTTCGGGAAGGGCTCCCACTGTGGCATCTACGCGGGCTGTGGGCTTCCCCCACGAAGCACGGTGCCCTTAGCACACCGACAGGCCCCTGAGGCACGCACTTACGGAAGGGCTGCAAAGCGAATCCCACTTCGCACGGCCAGGCGGGGTCCGCCAAGTTCCTACGGGCGCGCGGCCGCGCGCGGGGGGCGGAGTGGGGGCCGCAGAGGGCAGCCTTGGGCCTCCGACACGAACTTCTAAGCTCCGCCCTCGGCTGCGTCTCTAAATACGTCCTTCCGCCCACTTCTTCCTTTCTCTTCTTCGCCGCCATCCTGCTGCGTGCGGTTGACTGCGACTGGCCATGGTAAGTTCATCCGTCATCATCGGCTGCGAGGGGGGCTTCTGAGACCTGAGGTCTCTGCGAGCTCGCCGGCGCCGCACACTGTGTCGGGGTGCGGGGGCCTTTTTAAAGGCTTTTTCCAGGGAAGGTCGGGTTCGGCCGCCGGTCCAGTCCGGGGGCCTGGCGGGAAGCTAGCGAGGGGTCGAGGAGGGGCCGAGGGCTGGTGCTCTGTGCGCCGCCCAGGAGAGCTGGGGTGCCCGCTGCCCTTCGCCCTGCTGGAGCGAACTGTGGTTCTGGGGCAGGGAGAGAAGTCGGGGATGGGGGGCGTCCACTCCAGAAATCGTGGCCGGACCGCGGGGTGCCCGCCGCACGCGCCGAGCATCGAGAAGGGAATGGGGTCTTCTGGTTTTCGGAAGCTTTTTAAGTTGGCGCCCGGGATCATACCACGTGAATGAGCTTACAGGACTTATCAGTCCTTTGTTCGGGGACTTAGCATCTCCCCGTGCAAGCACCTAGGAGAGGTGCTGCGGTGTGGATCTGTGTGCCATACGGGCGTTTTTCGTAAAATGCCAGCTGCGGACAGTTTGTGGGTTTTACCTGTGATCGCTTTCTGAGAAATTAAAATTGCTGTATGCTTCGAGGTATGGAGAGGATTGGTGTCTGGTTTTTGTAGTTGACGGGAAATTGACAACTGCTGTAATGGTGAGCTGGGAGAGAATAGTGTACTCTTTGGCTTCTTTGTAATGGGCCTCTGTTATTATGCAAGGTACAAGGGTGTGTGGGACCACGTTGGCCAGACTTGAGACTACCACTCCTGCCGTTTCCGGATTGTAAGGCAAACTGAGGAGCGGGAGTGGACGAGGTTGGACTTAGGTGACCCAAGTTCTTAAAGCCAAAAAGCGATATGAGAAATTGGGAAAGTCGTCCTTGAAAATGGTATTTTAACAGAGTAGAATTCATACCAAAATGATAAGTGGCAGGAGTGGGGCGCCTGGGTGGCTCAGTCTTTTAGGCGGCCCACTCTTGATTTCTGCTCTGGTCATGATCTCAGGGTCCTGGAATCCAGGCCTGCATCTGGCTCCGCCCTCAGCGAGGCTCTGCTTTGAGACTGACTCCTCCTGCCCCTCCCCTCTCTCGCTCTAGCGCATGCGTTCTCCGTGTCGTTAGCTACCCCTCTTTTACATTGTGCCCTGAAACTCATTGACTTGCTAGTGCTAGATTGTTCTGGTTGACAAAAAGCTGTGTTCTTTTGTGAAAACCAAGTTCCCCGGCCATCCCCCATGGTCCTCTGGGTCCTGGGGTGACAGCAGGGACGACTAGAAGGTACCCTAGCCTTAGAGCATAGATGACCTGGGTTTGAGTCCTAGCTCTGCGTATTAATACTCTGATTTGGGGTAGGTTACTTACTTTCCTGACTTTTATTGCTGATTTTTACTCGAACAGTGGGGATTATGGTATCTGCCTCCAGAAGTTGTGAGGAACAGAGCAAAGGGAGTGAGTTTAGCATTGAGAACGTTGGTTTTGGTATAGGTGAAGCATTCAGATGTGTGTGGATTGAGGGCATTCCTGACTTTGAATCAGTAGAGCAAGCTCTCAGTGTTGCTGTCTAAATTGATTACTACGTTTCCTTCCCAGTCTTCTCACAAGACTTTCAGGATCAAGCGATTCCTGGCCAAGAAACAAAAGCAGAATCGTCCCATTCCCCAGTGGATTCGGATGAAAACTGGTAATAAAATCAGGTAAGGACTCCCACAACCACCTGCTTCTTTTTGTGGTTGCTATTTTATTTTTAGATAATTCAGTTTTTGGTGGGCAGCAAAGCAAGGTTTATTGAGCGATAGCAAAGTGATGGTACACAGCTCCCGAGAAGGGAGGGGACCCGAGAGGGTTACCCTGTGGTGGTTCTTATGTGCTTCCTTCCTCAGTGTTTTTGTACAGCACCCCAGCCCACAGCTGGAATTATGGGCAGACACGCCAGTATTTGTTTTAATTCCCTCTTGTCTTCAGTCTGCACCAGAACATGAGGTGGAAGTCTGTCTTTGTTACTCGTCACAGTGGGGAAGACCATGTTGCTCACCCAGTCCATCTTGAGGTGTTTATCTCTCCCAAAGATTGGGCAATTGCTCTCTACTGCAGAAGGAGATGAATTAATGCTTTTGGGGAAATGGCTACAGAGGGCCGCCAGGGTCACCTAGGCTAACAGGCAAAGCTAAACCTAAAACTCAGGTCTCCTGCATGCCTTTCAGTCTCACTGCTCTATGGGGGGACCAGGTGGACCTTGAGACAGGTCTCAAGAGGAAGAAAAATAAGCATTAAAAATTGGTGGTATTTGCTCAAGGGCTCACATCCAGTGACAGGCCGCTGCGTGTTAAACACCTTCCAGAACTTGGATTTATTTAAAATGAAGTAGAAGATTTTCTGGCTTTCCCAAGTAAGCGAGCCCAAAAGACCACAAAGGAAGAGGAAGGAAATACTATTACCAGAATTTTTATTTGAAAAGCCTTTTTGTTTAACCTGAGACCGTAGAGCAGGCCTAGCGAGTGGGTCCCTTTTTCAAGATAAAGACTTTGAAGCTGAGGAATGCAAGATCATGACACCAATATAGAACTCTGATTTGATTGAATTACAGATCTAAGTGGGATTAGTTGCTGGTGCGAAGTGTAAGATGTGAATGTGGGGGCCTGTTTCCTTAATTCTTCTAGCCCGTTAGAAAGACAGGTGAAAATCACACCCTCTTGCCTTTTGGCCAGTTAGTTCCTGCCTTTCGCTACTGTGTACTGAACACTGGCCTTTATTGTGTATATTAACATGTTAAAAGTGCAGCTGGATCTTGAAATTCCTGGTGTTCCCATCAGAACAATACTGAGAAAAGGGCATTGAGTCACTTGGCGGAATGGTTAATTTGGCAGCTCGGCCCTTGTATGCGCTTGATGGGTTTCTGTTGAGAACCTCAGCCATCCATAGTAAAGCCCCTTTTTATTTATTTGTTTGTTTGTTTATTTTAAGGTTTATTTATTTGACAACAAGAGAGGGAACACAAGCAGGGGGAGTGGGAAAGGGAAAGCAGGCTTCCCACTGAGCAGGGAGCCTGATGTGGGGCTCGATCCCAGGACCCCGGGATCATGACCTCAGCCAAAGGCAGAAACCTAACGACTGAGCCACCCAGGTGCCCCGTAAAGCCCCTTTTTAATGTGTTGATGTGAACCTGGGTTTCTCCGTCATAACCCCATCTGGTAGTGGGACCTGCGTTCCTGGTTGTTGTGTGCTTAAGAGTATACAACGCAGCCTGTGGGACTACCGACAGTTGAATGATTTTTCTGTTACCTCAGCTGTCTTGCAACTTTTTTAAAGTGCATTAAAAGCAGGTTGCAATTACAGTGCTTCCTTTTGTGGAAGTACTGACATTATCCTGCTGAAAGAAAATCTCTGTCAGTCATGTTTGATTTTGCCTCTGTGAGGGCAAAGTCGTGACCGAGTGACATGGACAATTCTGAGGTGGCCTTAGTCCTGCAGATCTCTTGCTTTGACACTGAAATGATTGGGGGTGTTGATCTGTCATAAAAATTAATGTGGGGGCTTTTGTGTGTGTGTGACCCATAATGTAGAAATGTTGCTTTCGATGAAATTTAGAGGGGGGTTCAAAAGAAATGTGTCTGGGTCTCTCCCCCCCCCATATGTCGAATCAGAAGTGAGTGGGGTACTCTTGGGAGGGGCGAGAGCTTCCCCACTGGTCCAGCCTCCATCAGGAGCCAGTGTTTTCCTAGCCTGAAATCCTTTTGAGAGGTAAAAATTTGCTGTGACCAGTTCTTAAACACATTACTCTCCAGAGAGAGCTCCAAACCTGTTAAAGGAAGGGAGAATGGGACCCTTTGCCTTTCATGCATTTTGTGGTACTGACAGGGCTGTGATGAATCCGGGCAGCGAAATCGAGGTCAGACTGCCCTCGTAACCTGCGGTTTCTTTTGTGCAGGTACAACTCCAAGAGGAGGCACTGGAGGAGAACCAAGCTGGGTCTCTGACGTCCCACATCATGAGATGGCACACCTAACTGGCATCATGTGTTAATTAAGCTGAATAAATAAGTATCATGTATTCTCTCTGATCACTCTAAACATCCTTCCTACCTGGTCGACAGACACGGTTTACCAGAGAGGTGATTTTTCTGTTAACTATTCTTCTGCCCCTGTGGGTTGTTTGGGTAATAAATGTGAGGTCTTTCCACTCTGCTGCTGTTGGATTTCTCATTTGTGAAGTACTGAATTCCCCCTCCTGTCAGATCACTGATGGGACTTTCTGCAGTGATAGACATGTCCCTTGATGACCAAGTGTGTAAACGGTGTCTAGGGGGCGTCTGGGTGGCTCGGTGCCTCAAGCGGCCGCCTTAGACTCAGCACATGATGCTGGAGGGGGTTCCTGGGATCGGGCTCCCCGCTGAGCGGGGTGTCTGCTTGCCCCTCCCCCCCGCTCGTGCTCTCTCTCCAGTGAAATCTTAAAAACCAATAAAGTGTGGCTAGTTTAAATAAAGAACTGACTTTGGAACTTTTATTTCATTTTAATTAAGAAGCTCCATGTGGCTAATGGCTCTTACACCTTGTGGGAAGTGAATATGTGTGTTACCGTCATACCTGCGGATATACCACATTCTTAATTAGCATCTGCTCCAATGTAATGCCAGTCTTTTTTTTTACAAGTCTATATTTGTACACTTGATCTTAGCCAAAAGGCCGAGAAGCGATACAAGTCTGTATTTGTAAAAAATAAAAAACAACTAAAGCTAATTTGATTTTTTAAATCAAAGTTCACTTGGTGACAGTATCTTTTTTATAATAAAACTGTAAAATACCGACATTTGACAGTTGAAACAAAGTATCATTCATGGGCACCTGGGTGGCTCTGGGTTAAAGCCTCTGCCTTCGGCTCAGGTCATGATCTCAGGGTCCTGGGATCGAGTCCCACATCGGGCTCTCTGCTCAGCGGGGAGCCTGCTTCCTCCTCTGCCTCTCTGCCTACTTGTGATCTCTCTCTGTTTGTGTCAAATAAATAAAATCTTTTAAAAGTATCATTCATGTAAAAATTTAATTAGAAAATTCATACTTCTAGGGCACCTGCGTGGCTCAGTCATTAAGTGTCTGCCTTTGGCTCAGTGGGAAGCCTGCTTCTCCCTCTCCCACTACCCCTGCTTGTGTTCCCCCTCTCACTGTGTCTCGCTCTGTCAAATGAATAAATCTTTAATTTTTTTTTAAGATTTTATTTATTTGACACAGAGATCACAAGGAGGCAGAGAGAGGGGGAAGCAGGCTCCCTGCTGAGCAGAGAGCCCGATGTGGGCCTCAATCCCAGGACCCTGAGATCATGACCTGAGCTGAAGGCAGAGAGAGGCTTTAACCCACTGAGCCACCCAGGCACCCAAATGAATAAATCTTTAAAAAAAAATTCAGAGCTCACAGAAGTACATATATTTTGTTGATAGCTCATGAGAACAATATAAATTTGCTCAAGATAACAAAATTCAGGCTTGTCATTTAGTACCATAAAATTATTTTTTTAAAGATTTTCTTTTATTTACCTGACAGAGAAAGAGATCACAAGTAGGCAGAGAGGCAGGCAGAGAGAGGAGGAAGCAGGCTCCCCACCAAGCAGGGAGCCCAATGCAGGCCTCGATCCCAGGACCCTGAGATCATGACCTGAACCGAAGGCAGAGGCTTTAACCCACTGAGCCACCCAGGTGCCCTAGTACTATAAAATTCTATGCTGAATCCACTGATACTTCTGTTAAGGTACACTTGAAATAATTCAGACTACCAATGAACTGACATTTTGTAGAACCAAGATCTATTGGTTTTACAATGCATCTAGTAATTATTTCACCAATAATTTAAATGAGGAATCTAGTTTTAACACCACGACATACACCCTTAGGATAATTAAAAAGCACTAGCTGCTTTGATTTCCATTTTCATGAATACATACCAGACAAATTTGTACTTCATAGTTGAAATTTGTACAAGAAGTCAAACCCTGACATACTTTTCCCCCAAGAGAAAAGTTAAAATATTAAAGCTTTGTTAAAGTAGCTCGTGAAAGGATTTTTACTTAAAAATGTTGAACCCCTGTGCCACTTAAATACATGTTAACATTTTGCTGATCTGGAGGTCAAATTTCTGTACCTCACAGAAGGTTAAAGCTGGAATGCCATTAAGACATAGTGGTATAGACGTGGAAGAACTTGGGTGAATTCAGCAAAAAAGTGCATTGCATTATGTAATGTGCAGTTAATAGTTAAGTGATAATCTGTTTAATGGTAATGTGAACAAAATAAGTATTCTGGGTGAAGTGACCTTCCTTCAGTCCAAGACTTCTTCATACAGCTTTACCATAGAGAGAAAATATCAATTCATTGTTTCCATAACACACAGCTGTCACAAAGGTACCCGTTCTAGCCCTTCCATAAAATGAGTAACTCCAAGAGGAGTAGCCATAAGCCACAGGCAACTTAGGTGCTTCACACAATCCTGGGTTTCTGTACACAGGCCTGTTGTACGGGGAAGTCAGGCGAGGAATGGAAGTCAGCAGCCTTACCCTTCACTTGCTCTAAGTGGATGCACTGGAGAGTAATAAATAGCCTCAAAAAAATAATAAATATTCTCATAAAATTCATAGCAATAAACACCTGTCCAAGGTGAATACTCTATATAAATTGTTTTCATAAAGCGTAGGCAGTGTTCCTAGAAATCCCATTAAGGAAAGACCAAATATATTTAAAAAGCACACAAGTTTGTCCTGTGTATAAAAATCTCTGAATTGGGGTGCATTTTTAAATCCACAATGATTCCTACTGCTCAAATACACGAGAGTATAAAAACACGCCAACGAAACACACACCAACAACAAAAGGAATGATTCCCAATGAGATGGGAATGAGGGCGGGAGGAGAGCATGGGAGTCTCACATATTACCGGTAGATGGAACTGCCTTTTGCGACATTAAATTATACGCATATGGAGTGAGACCAATGTGAGTAAATGTGAAAGCTGTAGGATGAACAAGCTTTGAACTTCAACAACTGTTTAAGAACATGGCTTGTTCACGTTCATGTTCTGAATTCAGGAACATGGCTTCAGTGCTTTGACATAGGCAGCAACTCCCCCAAACAGGCAATTGGTTTGATTTATTAGATATTAGAAAAAAAAAGCATTTGAAAAAATGACTTGTGACAATTAGCAACAGAGGAACAACATTAAAAATTCATAAGGGGCACCTGGGTGGCTCAGTGGGTTAGACCTCTGCCTTCGGCTCAGGTCATGATCTCAGGGTCCTGGGATCGAGCCCCGTGTCAGGCTCTCTGCTCAGCAGGGAGCCTGCTTCCTCTTCTCTCTGCCTGCCTCTCTGTCTACTTGTGATCTCTCTCTCTCTGTCAAATAAAAAGAAAAGTACCTTAGCCGCACTCTTCAGAGGAGGTCAGGACAGGGCGAAAGTGGCACTGATGCAGACGGAGCTTCCCTGCAGACCTTAGGTAGGTAGTATTAGAAATGAGAGGGGAAATGGCGCAGACAGGAGGGTGGGCTTGTTGTGCAAAACAGGTTACTGTTGAGCCTGGGAGGTGGGTGCAGTTTCCGGTTCCCTTGCCCCCCCCCCAGCGCGTACACCTGCTGTGTTCGATTTCCCAGATGGGAAGGAGTAGGTGCTTCCCGAAGGGGGAATACTGGGAGCTTTGAGACGCTTAAGATCTACACTGACAAACTACGAGAGGTGTAGCACCGAGTTTTGCAGGACGTGGGGTTGACCCTGCGTTGCTGCTGCCTACGCCTTGCCGGCCAGCCCAGAAGCAGGCAGCAGCAGAGGTCTGGGGTGCGGCAGGATTGCGGAGCTGGGATCCCAATCCTGCCCTTCCTTTGCCGGCTGTAAGCCTCGGGCAAAGAAGAGGACTGGGGAGTGAGCAGGATTGAAGTTTCGGGGTGAATCCATCCCCCGAAGATGTGAGTCATGTGCTGGCTAAAGCTAAAAAAAAAAGGAGCCCGTTAGTGAGGAGGGGCAGATGGTCATGGGAGAAGTCAGGTTGCTGCTCGGTGTCTGCCTCTAGATAGATGCTGGTTCCCCTCCAGCTCCAGGATTCTGATTTGGAGTACATGGACCCCTCACAAGCTTGGAAAGGAGGCAGGGCATCGCCAGAGTGAAAATCCTGGGCCTTGCATTCAGGCCTTGGGTTGAGTCCCAGCTACATCCCTGGGCCAGCTGTGTAAACTTGATCTCTTAAGAGACTTATCCAGGGGCGCCTGGGTGGCTCGGTTGGTGAAGTGTCTGCCTTCAGCTCAGGTCATGATCCTAGGGTCCCGGGATTGAGCCCTGCATCGGGCTCCCTGCTCGATGGGCAGCCTGCTTCTCCCTCCCGCCGCTTGTGCGCTCTCTCTCTCTCTCTCTCTCACAAATAAATAAATAAAATCTTTAAAAAAGAGAGAGAGAGACTTAGCCAAAATCATACCTACCTTGGGTTTGTAAGGACTGAAAATGTCTGTAAAAGATCAGTTGTACCGGGTGTTCTCCCACTGTTCTGGTTCGGGAAGGTTCTGCAGTTCTCATTCCTGCTAATATAGCAGGTCCATTTTGAGTGCTTAAGCTGCCGGCTGGCTGCTGTTAGCAGGAATGGTGATGAGAACCAGATTGGACAGAGTGAAATATTAACCATTAACACTTCACCGGACCTCTTCTAGTCCAGGGACGAAACGTCAAACCGCTGCCCATGCAAAAGCGTGGGGAGTGTTTGGGCAGCCAGAGGTCAGTACGGCCTGCAAGAGTACGGCGGTCAGCGCCACATGCGCCCGTTCATGTGCCTGTGTCCGTCGTCTGTGCGTGTCTGGGAACGGAGGGAGGGATGGTGCAGACCCTCATCAGAGAAAACTGATTGGCCTGACCGAAATAAATGGTTCGACAGTCATTCTTCACTGGGAGCAATTCTGTGGCTTGCAGCCCTCCCTGCCCTGCCCAGGGAACATTTGACAATGTCTGACTTCTTGGCCTACGACAGTGGGAAGGAAGGTGCCACTGACAGCTTGTGGATAGAGGCCTGGGATGCTGCTAAACACCCTTCGGTACGGGGCACCTGGGTGGCTCAGTCGGTGAAGCATCTGCCTTCAGCTCGCGTCATGGTCTCAGGGTCCTGGGATCGAGCCCCGCATTGGGCTCCTTGCTTGGCGGGGAGTCTGCTTCTCCCTTTCCTTCGCCCCTCCCTCATGTTTTCACTCTCTCTCTCTCTCTAATAAATAAATAAAATCTTAAAAACAAACAAAAAAAATCCTTCAATGCACCAGCCATTCCCCAATAGCAAAGAATTGTCTGACCCCAAATGTCAATAGTGATGAGTTTGAGAAATCCTGACTTGGCATGGCAGCCAGCCAACGTGAGCTTTCCGAGACACAGGTACTGCTCAGCACACCACTCTCGTTTCCCACCACTTCACACTCCTCTTGGGCCAAGTCTTAAAACGGCCCCCAAGAAGTATGGCATGGCTCCTACTCCCTCTTCACTCTAAGCTGGATCCAGCCACGCTGGCCTCTTCCTCTCCCGGAACCCCAAGCTCAACCCTGCCTCAGGGCCTTCTCACATGCTATTCCCTGTAGGGAATGTTCTCCCTCTTCACCTGGTGAGACTCCCATCCGTCCTTCGGGTCTCAGCCTACTTTCCACCTTTACAGAGAGATCTTCTCTGACTCCCCCCACTCTCTCCACTCGATCCGGCTGGGTCCTTCTGCTTAATACCTCTGCAACCGGCCTGTAGGTCTCCTCCAAACTGTTGCTGTGAAGAAAAGGTGTGCGGTTCATTCGCCACCCCCCTCCCTAGACTGGGCTCTGCGAGGACAGGGATGGGTCTGTCCCCCTCACTGCAGATCGCTCTCACCTAACCCCGCATTTGACACAAACCTCCGTCAGTGTCCGGAGCGAGCCAGTGAATGGATGAAGCAGGAAAAGAGGCATGCAAGTGAGTGAGAGCAGTACAAAGTGTGGGCGTGAACACATAGACCAGGAGTGAGGGAGCTGTTACTTGCCTGGGGACTTAGGGATCGCCTGAGCCGGGTTCCCAGGGGGACAAACTCGGAGCCCCCCCACGCATGCGCAGTGGGTAGGTAGCTGGAGTATGAGGCGCTAGCGAAAGGACCTGGAGAAGGGGACACAGTGGGCGTGGCCCTGTTCACGCCACTCGCGGTCTTGGATGAGGACCTTCGCTGCACCAGCCGGCCCTCCAAGTGCGGCCCCTGACAAGGCCGCTTGGGGCTGCACGGCTGAAGCTGCTGGAGCAGCCCGCCCTGAAACGCGACTGTTCTCTTGATCAATTTGAATAATTTAGATTCCAGTGGAGCTGATAATACAGATGGTTTAGCGAGGCTCCAGAAAGACAGACATGCACATGACAGTAGCGGGGAGGGAAATGTTAGAAAAGCAGACTGAAAAAGCAAAGACCCGGCTGTGTAGGCCAGACCCAAGTCAGTTCCACGAAGAAGCAAAGAAAAAGAGAAAGTTTAAAATTTAACACCTCCATCCTCCCCCTCCCCCATTTGGAATTACAGGCTATTTTTAAAATTCTATTAAAATATTACATACAGGGGCGTCTGGGTAGCTCAGTCCTTTAAGAATCTGCCTTGGGCTTGGGTCAGGATCCTGGGGTCCTGGGATCGAGCCCCGCAGAGGGTTCCCTGCTCAGCGGGGAGCTTGCTTCTCCCTACGCTTCTGCCCATCCCCCTGCTTGTGTGCGAGCACTCTCTCTCTCTCTCTCTAGTAAATAAATAAAATCTTAAAAAATAAAACTTATTATACCAGCAAAAATGAGTTTATTCAGGAATAGCAGAGAATTTGCATTTCAGGACATGCAAACCAAGGCAAAAGTAGCAAACAAAGGAGATGAAGGCTCTTTTGGAGAGGAAAGGAGAGAGTTGGAAGGGGCTGTTATAAACAAAACGTCCATTGGAAGAAACTGGGAATTCAGAGGGTGGTGGGTTTTCATTGGCTGAACTGTGACAGTTGCTCATTGGCTTGGCAAGGAGAAAATCATTCTTCCTCCTCCTAGGGTAGTAAAGTATAGGCTTCTTCCTGTGGGCAATGCAAAGTACATCTCTTCCTGTCGGGGTCTGCAATTGACCATGAATGGTAGGGCATGGGAGCTCGCATTTTTGGCCTCCTGACTCCATTTTATTCTGATTATTTTTTAAAGATTTTGTATATTTGGGCGCCTGGGTGGATCAGTGGGTTAAGCCTCTGCCTTCGGCTCAGGTCATGATCTCAGGGTCCTGGGGTCGAGCCCCGCATAGGGCTCTCTGCTCAGCAGGGAGCCTGCTTCCTCCTCTCTCTCTGCCTGCCTCTCTGCCTACTTGTGATCTCTCTCTCTTTGTCAAATAAATAAAATAAAAATCTTTAGAAAAAGGTTTTGTAGATTTATTTTGAGAGAGAGAGAGAGAGAGAGAGCAGGGGTGGGGCAGAAGGGAAAGGAGAGGGAGAAAGAATCTGAAGCAGACTCCATCCTGAGCGAAGAGCCCATGGGGCTCAGTCCGCCCCGGGGGGGAGATCATGACCTGAGCTGAAACCAAGAGTCAGAGGCTTAACCAGCTGAGCCAGCCAGGCGCCCCTCCTGCCTCCATTTTAAATGAGGTTTCCTTTTATCAGCTTTCACAAGTGTTCCCGGGTGTGAAAAAAACCACAATTTATTTCCCCATTTTCCTCTTGATAGGCATTTGGATAGTTTCCAGTTTCGGGCCCCTCTAGAGCTGCTGTGGACACCTTGGTATATATCTTTTGTTGAACACGTGTGTGCATCTCATTACGAATGATTTAGTTTTCATTTTATATTTCTCAGGATGTATAGACCTAACAAAAATGTTTTTATAATGAGAAGAAAGCTAATTAAAATTTCTACAAGGAACATGTGTTTATAATCAGAAAAAAATTTCTTTTTAAAGAACAGGAAAAGTCAACTTAACTTCCAGGGTTAGAATGGAGCCACTCACATATGTTGCCTTTTTTTTTTTAGTGGGGTCCTTTTTATTAAGTGGGGCTTAATACAAGCCTTCAAAGACATCTTGTGGAACCCAAGAGCAGGGCACAGCCAACCTTCGAGAAGAACCAGAACCAGGGTCTTGAAAGCCATTAAGAAGCCAGGCAGGCTGGGACGCCTGGGTGGCTCAGTGGGTTAAGCTTCTGCCTTCAGCTCAGGTCATGATCCCAGGGTCCTGGGATCCAGTCCCACCTTGTCGGGCTCCCTGCTCTTTGGGGAGCCTGCTTCTCCCTCTGCCCCCGCCTGCCACTCTGCCTGCTTGTGCCCTCTCTCTCTCTCTCTGACAAATAAATAAATAAAATCTTTATAAATAAATAAATAAATAAATAATTAATTAATTAAATAAAAAGAAGCCAGGCAGGCTGTTCTTCCTCAAGGCCTTTCTTTCAGTTTTTTTCTGAATGTCCACTTCACTCTTGTCCTTCTTGGCAGCCCTGTCCCCCACGTTTGTCTTAGAGCAAAGCCAAACACGGCATCCGCTGTGTTCCAAAGAGACATGGGTGGGAACCTCTGAATCCCAACAGCGAGATCATGAGAGGGTGAGCCTGACGGGCCCAGTCAAGAAGCGGTCAATTGCAGATGATGGGCAGGGTCCAGGGGAAGCGTGACTGCCCAGTGGGGGGGCTGCCTAGAGAGAGCACCCCCAAGAGCACCCACCAGCTCCAAGCTGTGAGCGAGACCCCTGCACCCCAGTCCTGGTGTTGCTTCCAGCAATGTCTTCCTTCTCTGGGCCTCTGCCCTCTTCTGGCCCCTTCTCTTCACCCAGTGCTTTCTACAGTTCTTCACGGTGATTTTTGTTTAAGTTTGCTTTGCTGTGTGTATTTTCAGAAGTCTCCAAGAATACCGAGATGTGGGAAAAATGACATGTCAAGTAAACAAGAGCGACTCCTGAAATAAATTAGACAAGCTTATGAGCTGTGGGATTTGAAAAAGACATACCCTTTTGACCTTAGACCAAATTCTTAGTTTGGGCCACAAGGCCAGTCGGAAGTTCAAGCTAGAATAAAATGTTACTTCTCTTTAGAGACGCGGGGATGAGTCCTACGTTCTTATCTGCAGCTGCTTATTCTGGAAGAAGCCCTCGTGGCCGCCTTATACACCACAGCCTGGCATCCGAGTCCTCTGAGATAAAGTATTTTTTCTATTTGACAGAGAGAGAGAGAGATCACAAGTAGGCAGAGAGGCAGGCAGAGAGAGAGGAGGAAGCAGGCTCCCTGCTGAGTAGGGAGGCTGATGTGGGGCTCAGTCCCAGGACCTTGAGATCATGACCTGAGCTGAAGGCAGACGCTTAATGGACTGAGCCACCCAGGCGCCCCTTGTTTGAAAACATTAAAAAAAAAATACAGTCACCATAGGGGAAATTGCGTGCAAGACATACAGGAACTCTCCGTAACATTCTTGCAACTTTTCTGTAAATCTAAAACGATTTGAAAATGAAACACTTATCTAAAAATAGAATGAAACAGGGGTGCCCAGCTGGTCCAGTCAGTAGAGCATGCAACTCTTGATCTCGGAGTTGTGAGTTCAAACTTCACGGTGGGGGTAGAGATGACTTAAAAATAAATCTTAAAGAAAATAGAAAGACATAACCAACCAGACACCTAAGCCTAGGGGTGTAATTAATTAAGCAGGCATTTTAGGGGTGTCTGGCTGGCTCAGTTGGTAGAACGTGCAACTCTTGATCTCAGGGATGTGAGTTCAAGTCCCATGTTGAACGTAGAGATTACTTAAAAAAATATTTAAAGAAAACCCATGCATTTTAAAGTGTGGTGCTCAAGGAAGCATGCTGATGGGAAAGTGAGTTCCTGGTGTGTTTACAAATCACAGAAAGCTGTGGAGGTCCACTGACGCCGTCTACACCATGAATACTTACCTTAAGGTTGTGTTACAGACTTGTTGTGACAGTTAAATGCCATGGTATGTCAAAAATACCCAGTGTGTTGTTGGGACTTAGTAAATGGTAACAATTTATCTTTAAGAGTTCCTGGAGTAAATCTGTAACCAATATTTTTTGTTCTTTCTCTTTCTCTTTCTCTTTCCCTTCTCTTCCCTTCCCTTTTCTTCCTTCCTTCCTTCCTTCCTTCCTTCCTTCCTTCCTTCCTTCCTTCCTTCCTTCCTTCCTTCCTTCTTTTCCCTTCCTTCCTTTCCTCTCCTTCTCTTCCCTCCCTCCCTACCTCCCTTCCATCCTTCCTTTCTTCCCTTCTCTTCCCTTTCCTTCCCTTCCTTTCCCTTCCCTTCCTTTGCTTCCTTCTTGATCTTTTGACTGCCTTGGGGAGGGGACAGACAATTTCTGTTTCCGTAGGCAGTTAACAGAAAGCTCACACTGCTGCGGATATTTAGCAGCAGACTGAAAACTAAAAACTGAAAGTGAATAAATAATAAATAAGCTGGTATATGCCTCCCTAATTTATGGAAGGAGTGGAAGTCTGGAGCCCAGCATTATTAGGAAACAGTAAAGGGGCCCAAGAAGATGAGGATGTTCATCTCCAAATAGGAAATGTCAAGAATAACATTCACTCATGTAACAAATGTTTACAGAACATCTACACGTGTCAAGCAGTATGCTGACTGCTGGGGAAACAGTGGGGAGTAGGCCTGGCGTGGACGCTGTACTGGGATCCCACAGTCTAGTCCAGCAGACACACACACACACACACGCACACACACACGCAAGTTTCTTGATTTAATACTTGCGTGCAACACATACTCATATTTTTATTTTATTCTATTTCATTAAAAAATACATTTCATAACCCATTAATAGGTTGCATCCACAGTTTGAAAAACATTGATCTAGTCAGGGAAATAGACACACAGACAGTCGCTTATCATACAGTGTTATAAGTGCAGTGACAGAGAAGTATTCCTAGGGGCCAAGGGAAGTATTCCAGACTCACATATTTTAAATTAAAAGGTCTGGTTAAGGCTGGTGCCAAAACATTGTATGTCCCTAGTGTGAGATGCATTTTTTATCTTTTTTTTCATGTTTACATTTTTTATCTTTAATCACCAAAGTGGCATTCCTATGTTTGTAATGTGCCTATAATCATCTATTTTGTATGTAATTTGCAGATCCCAGAATGGTAGCATTTTATACAAATAGAAGCTTTGTGCTTTAAAAGCTTTTCACTGATGTTTTGAAGAAACTAGAAACAGTACCTTTTTCCATTATCTATGGCTGGGTAACAAACTATCCCAAAACTTAGTGCTTAAAACATTTTGTTTCCATCATCATTTTGTGGGTCAGGGACTTGTATAGGGCCTTGGCTGGATGTTGGGGGCGACAGCTACTGGAGGACCCACTCCCAGGATGGCTTCTTCACTTATGTTGAGAAGGAAGAATCTCCTCTACCTTTCAAAGTTCTTCTGGATGGTCTAAGAATTGTCTTGATATGAGACAGATTGACAAGGGAAAATCAAATTTAATTATGTATGTATAGGGAATCCACATAAACCTGAGTGATTCCAAAGACAGGTAAAATGAGGTATGGGGTGCCTGGGTGGCTCAGTTGTTAAACATCTGCCTTCGGCTCAGGTCATGAGCCCAGGGTCCTGGGATTAAGCCCCATGTTGGCTCCCTGCTCAGCAGGGAGCCTGCTTCTTCCCCTCCCTCTGCCTGCTGCTCCCCCTGCTGTGCTCTCTCTCTCTGTCAAAATAAATAAATAAAATCTTTAAAAACAAAACAAACCAAAAACGAGGTATATATGTCATCCTGAACTAAGGAGAAGAGGGTAGGGGCCTGGGACTTCAAAGGGAAGGGAAGCAACTCACAGGAAGATAGAAAAGAGTAAATGTTTGGTAAACAAGTATTTGCTAGGCCACCCAGAAACAAGGGGACATAGAACTTGGATCAAACAGGCCTTGCTAGGTGCCTCCTTGTCTACCATACTTAGTTCATATTATACTGTAGTTATCGATGGTGTTAGCTCTCTTTCTGGAGCAGGTTCTCCATCCAAATTCTTTTAGGCACTTGTGGGGAGGGTCAGACTTTCTTCCTGAGTCTTTTGGAACTTGATTGTTTTCAGCTCAAAATAATCTGTGTACAAAAGTGGCACATCTTGGGGTGATCATTCTGAATCCCTACACTCACATGCTGAGCACTTTGGCACTCCTTGATCTGTTTCCCTCCACATGGCATCTCATCCTCCAGTGCCTCTCCATGCAGCTTGGGCTTCTCACAACATGGTGACCTCAGGCTAGTTGACCACATATGTGACACCCGGCTTGACTGAAGGATGTTCCAAGAAACAGGAACTGGAAGCTGCTGGCAGTCTCTTCTCACCTGGGCCCTGAAACTGGCAGCAGGAGCATGTTCATGGGTGTACAAACTGTGCAGCCACACAAGGCTCCACGCTGAGTTTGATGCCCTGCTTTTGCCATCTTGAAATTATTTTTTTAAATTATTCTATTTTTTAAGTTTATTTATTTATTTTTAGTAATCTGTATACCCAATGTGGGGCTTGAACTCATGCTCCTAAGGTCAAGAGTCCCATGCTCTTCCAACTGAGCCAACTAGGCGCCCGCCATCTTGAAATTCTTAATAAATGTTTAGAAGGGATCCTACATTTTCATTTTGGGCTCTGCCCAGTATATCTCTTTTGCTGTATTTTATTGGTCTTAGCAGTTACAGAAGCCACCTGGATTCAAGAGAGCGGGCTATAAAACCTACCACTGGGAAGAGTATCAAAGACCTCATGATCACCTTTAATCCATCACAGCATGGTGTAAGAGAGGGGATAGAGTAGGAGAATCAAGAAATCTGAGGTCTAGGGGCACCTGGCCGGCTCAGTCAGAAGAGCATGTGACTCTTGATACTGGGGTCATGAGCCCACATTGGGCATAGAGATTACTTGAATAAATAAACAAACTTAAAAACAAACAAACAAAAAGAAATCCGAAGTCTAGTCCCAGTTTTATAGCTACGGTGGGCCTGCCCCTCACAATCACTTCAGCTTTTGGGACTTCAGTTTCCTTCCACTTGAAATGAGGAAATTGGTTCTAAAGTCATGAACTTCTAGTGCCACATTTGTAACTCTAAATGTACATCTGATACAGTATTTGTTAGAAAAAGTGTTTCCACGGGGCTCACCAGAGGGAGAAAGGCATGAGAACGGAAAGCAAATGAACTACAAAACAGTGATTACTAGTTTAATCAGAAGGACCGTGGATCTAAATTCAAGCTCAACGGCCTCCATCTCCCACTTGTTCATTCCAGAAACACCCGTTACAGACTGAGGCAGACCCACAGTGCTGGGTGCTTGGCAGCAGTGGTGAGCTACATCCACAGGCCCCCATCTTCACGGGTTCGCAGACTACAGGCGAGCAAGCAGACAGTTGCAGCCCCCAGTGCTGAGCACTGTGGGGGGGAAGCTGAGGGCTGTGGTGGGAGGGGGAAGGGATTAAGCCCTTGTGGTACCTGTCCTGAGCTGAGGAAGAGGGAGCTGAGCTCTGAAGGCTGAAGAGGAGTTAGGTCTGGGGGATGGAGTAGGGGATGTTCATATCCTCTGCAGAAGAGACTGTGAAAAGGCCCAGTCAAGAGGAAGCTGGGAGACTTTAGGGAACTGAGAATCACTCACTACGCATGGCAGAAGTGCAGATGGGATATTTTCGGTGGCGGCAGGAGAGAGTGCTTATAGGAGTAGTGACGAGGGAGGAGGCTGACAGACAGAAGCAGGGTCAGATCTGGGGGAGCCTCTAGGTCTTGAGAGGGAGCTTGGATTCTCTCCCGGGGCCCAGAAAAACATTGAAGGTTTTGAAATTGGACAGTGGTCTATCTGGTGGGGATTTAAGGACTCATCGGGGTTCCTGTGTGAACTGCTGAGATCAGACTCATCGGAAGTAGAGCAGGGTAGTCTGGGAGTGGACTGGTAAGAGGCTGTGGTTTGTAGTCTGGGTGAGAAATCATTGTGACAGCGCTAAGGCAGAGGCAGTGGAGATGGAGTGAAATGGACAGACAAGAGAGATTTAGCAGAAGCAACAAGACTTGTGATTGAGTGTAGGGGAAGAAGAAGAAGGGGGTGGCAAGGGTGAGGCCCGAGTTTCTGGTTTGAGCAACAGGGTGGATTGGATGGTGGTGTCATTTACTGAGGGGGTAAGACCACGAGAATAAATTTTCTGGTGTAAAAGTAGAGGGATCAAGGATTCAGTTTGGCATATATTTAGTTTGCAATGGCTGTGGGACTTCCAGGTGAAGATATCCAATAGAGAGTTGGGTTGTGGGTACGCAAGTCAAAAGAATTGGAGGAGGGGCACCTGGGTGGCTCAGTGGGTTAAGCCTCTGCCTTTGGCTCAGGTCATGATCTCAGTGTCCTGGGATCGAGTCTACATGGGGCTCTTTGCTCAGCGGGGAGCCTGCTTCCTCCTCTCTCTGCCTGCCTCTCTGCCTACTTGTGATCTCTCTCTGTCAAATAAATAAATAAAATCTTCAAAAAAAGAAAAAGAACTGGAGGAGGCTGTGAGTTACGTGAGTGGTTTTGTTTTGACCTAGGAGTGACAGCTTGTTTGTGTAATCATGGGAAGAACACAGGAGAGGAAAAGTAGGAAGACAGAGGGGTCAACAGGAATAGTCAATGGATCAAAGCTCCTGAGGGCTGGAAAGGGATGGGTCAGCACAGGACTGGGGTTTGGTCTTACAGAGGAAGAGAGCCTAGGAATTAAGAGATCAGACTCTTGGGTGGGGGGATGGGTGAAATAGATGAAGGGTATTAAAGGTACACTTACCTTAAAAAAAGGTAGACTTTAAAAAAATTGTACTATTTTTTCCTTCAAAATTTTTATTAAAGTTCTAGTTAGTTAACAGTGTAATATTGGTTTCAGGAATAGAATTTAGTGATTCATCACATATATAACACCCAGTGTTCATCACAAGTGCCCTCCTTAATACCCATCACCCATTTAGCCCACCCCCCCACCCATCTCCCTCTATCAACCCTGTTTGTTCTCTATGGTTAAGAGTCTCTTATGGTTTGCCTCCCCCTCTCTCCTTCTCTTTTTTCCCCTCCCACACATTCATCTGTTTTGTTTCCTAAATTCCACATATGAGTGAAATCATATGGTATTTGTCTCTGACTTATTTTGCTTAGCATAATACACTCTAGCTCCATCCACATTGTTGCAAATGGCAAGATTTCATTCTTTTTTTTAAAAGACTTTGTTTATTTGAGAGAGAGAGAGAGCACGAGTGGTGGTGGGGAGGGGTAGAGGAAGAGGGAGAAGCAGGCTCCCCCATGAGAGAGAGCCTGAAGGAGGGCTTGATCCCAGGACCCAGAGATCATGACCTGGGCCAAAGTCAGACATTTAACCAACTGAGCCACCAGGATGCACCTTTTTTTTTGTTTCTAGAGAGGACTTAGGGAGGGGTAGAGGGAGTGGGTAGATCAAGAGTGGGATGCTTAACCGACTAAGCCCCCGAGGCACCCTAAGATTTCATTCTTTTTTTTAAAGAATTTATTTATTTATTTCAGAGAGAGAGAGAATGAGAGAGAAAGAGGATGAGAGGGGAGAGGTCAGAGGGAGAAGCAGACCCCCAGCTGAGCAGAGAGCCCGATGGGGGACTCGATCCTGGGACTCCAGGATCATGACCCGAGCCGAAGGCAGACACTCAACCAACTGAGCCACCCAGGCCCACCCCCCATCTGAATAAACTTTAATCTGATCACAAATCTATCATCTTGGAGTAACATAGCTGTTTTTCCTATCAGTCAGTGTTCAACCAGAGACACAGGACCAGTAGGAGATACCTATTAAGAGATTTATCATAAGGAACAAGCTTCTGCGATGGTGAGGTCTGACTGGGAAAATTGGGAATTCACAGGGCAGGTTTTCAGAAGGGCATTGTGGACCTCACAGCCATGTGCTGTCCACAAGCTGAAGCCACTGTCCCCAGATAGAATTTTCTTTTCTTTTTCAAGATTTTATTTATTTATTTGACAGAGAGAGAGAGAGAGACAGAGAGAGAGAGAGAGAGAAAGAGAGAGTGAGCACAAGCAGGGGGAGCAGCAGGCGGAGAGAGAAGGAGGCTCCCCACTGAGCAAGGATTCCCCAAGTGGGACTCAATCCCAGGACCCCGAGATCATGACCCGAGCTAAAGGCAGACACTTAACCAACTGAGCCACCCAGGCGCCCCAGAATTTCTTTTCTCAGGGAGCTTCAACCCTGCCCTTAAGGCTTTTCAATGAATTGAATTGGGCCCACCCAGGTTATCTAGGATAACCTCCCTTACTTAAAGCAAGCTGTAGATTTAATTACATCTGCAAAATACCCCAACAGCTACACCTGGATTAGTGTTTGAATAAATGGGGACTGTAGCCTTGCTAAGCTGATGCATCAAAAAGACGCCTTGGGGCGCATCGCCCCCTTATGAACTAAAGCTTTCAGACTGTCACATATTCAGAAGAGAGGTTTTGTTTTGTTTTGCTTAAAAGTAAGCTCCATGCCCAACATGGGGCTTGAACTCAAGACTCCAAGATTGGGAATCACATGCTCTCTCAAATGAGCCAGCCGGGTACCCCCTAGACTACACATTCAGGATGCACCGTGAACTTCTTGCCTTCTTCAGCTGAACACTGAATACTTTGCTCTGGTCATAATTACTCAGGGCCCTCAATGTGAACATCATTTATCATACTGAGCTGAGCTCACAGGGGTGCTTCAAGGGCCTCTGAAGCCTGGAAGACAACTCACCCCCAAGCCCAGGATCCTTATTGCCCCAGGTCTTTTAGTTCCTCTGTCAACTTTCTTTTAAAGTTTATTTATTTATTTATTTACTTACTTATTTACTTATTTATTTTAGCAATCTCTGCATCCAATGCAGAGAATGAACTCATGACCCTGGGATCAAGAGTCAGCACACACTCTTCTGCCTGAGCTAGCCGGGTGCCCCCTCTCCGTCAGCTTTCTATTGATAGACTTCCCCCTTCTTTCCTTTCTGAAGGCTGCCACTTCTCACTGTCATGAGCCTGACTCTCCCACACACTACACACAACAACTTGGCTGGGTGATGGGAGCTGAAAGCCAAGTGTACACAGGTTGCTCTGGGAACAGACGTCAGTCCTGCAGGTGTTTCTTTGTCCTTGAGGTTGAGACAAGTGTCAAACGTGAAATGGGTTGAGCAAAAGCATTATACAAAATGAACACTCATATTTCTGTACTAGGTGCTAGGGATACAAGGATAAATAAGAATGGATACTTTTCCTTCCTTATTTGTTCAATAACTCCACATGTGTGTGTTGTATACAAGGAAAAGCATGTAAGATCATCAGCTAATCTTTCAGCAGAAAGTTAGCAGGCCAGAAGAAGGTGGCATGATGTATTCCTATGCTGAAAGGAAGAACCTACAACCAAGAACACTCTGCCCAGCAAGGTTATCATTCAGAATTAAAGGAGAGATACAGTTTCTAAGACAAATAAAAGTTAATGGTGTACCTGGGTGGCTGAATCAGTTTGGTGTGCAACTTTTGGTTTTGGCTCAGGTCATGACCTCAGGATGGTGGAATCGAGCCCCATGTCAGGCTCCACACTCATTAAGGAATCCACTTGAGATTCTTTCCCCTCCCTCTTCCACCCTTCGGTTCCCACCCCCGCTCGCTCTCTTTCTAAAATTAATAAATAGGGCGCCTGGGTGGCTCAGTGGGTTAAAGCCTCTGCCTTCAGCTCAGGTCATGATCTCAGGGTCCTGGGATTGAGCCCCACATTGGGCTCTCTGCTCAGCGGAGACCCTGCTTCCCCCTCTCCTTCTGCCTGCCTCTTTGCCTACTTGTGATATCTCTCTCTCTGTCAACTAAATAAATAAAATCTTTAAATAAATAAATAAATAAATAATCTTTAAAAAAAGTTAAAGGAGCACATTACCACTAAACCAGCCTTCCAAGAACTGTTAAAAGGTCTTTAAGTGGAAAAGAAAAGGACATAACTAGAAGTAAGAAAATTATGAAAAAAACTTCACTGGTAAAAGCAAACATGTAGTAGAGGTAGTATTGATCAGTCACTTATAAAGCTAGTATGAATACTAAGACAAAGGTAATAAAATTAATTACATCTAAAAAATTCATTCATTGATTCACAAAATAAAAAGATGTAAAATATGACATTGTATACATAAAACGTGGAGAAGGAGTAGTAAAAACATAGTGCTTCTAGAATGTGTTTGAACTTTAGTGACCATCAACTTATTACAAACTGCCATATATTAGGATGTTACATATGAACCTCCTGGTAACCACAAACCAAAAACCTATGATAGATTCACAAAAAATGAAGAGAAAGAAATCCAAGGATAACACTAAATAAAGTCATCAATCAACAAGGGAAGTGAGCAAGAGAAGAAAAAAAGGAACAGGAAACTACAAAAGCAACCAGAAAACAATTAACAAAATTGGCAGTAAGTACATATCCATCAATATTACTTTAAAAGTAAATGGTCTAAATGCTCCAATCAAAAGACTAGGGTGACTGAAAGGATTAAAAAACCAGATCCATCTATATGCTGCCTACAAGAAACTCACATCAGAGTTAAAGACACATACAAACAAAAAGTGAATGAATGGAAAATATACTCCATGTAAATGAAAGCCAAAAAAAAAAAACCACAACAAACTCAAAACCTGGGATAGCAGTACTTACATCAAACAAAATAGACCGTAAAAGAAATAATGTAATGAGAGACAAAGAAGAACATGATGTTTTGATAAAGGGATTGATCCAACAAGAGCATATAACAATTGTAAATATATATGCACCCAATAGTGGAGCACCTAAATATATAAGGCAAATATTAACAGATATAAAGGGAGAAAGTGACAGTAATATAATTAACAGTGGGGAACTTTAACACCCCACTTACATCAGTGGATAGATCAGACAGACAGAAAATCAATAAGGAGAAAATGGCTTTGAATGACATGTTAGACCAGATAGTCTTAACATATACATACAGAACATATCACCCCAAAACAGCAGAATATATGTTCTTTTCAAGTGCGCATGGAGCATTCTACAGGATAGATCCCATGTTAGGTCATAAAACAAGTCTCAATAAATTTAAGATTGAAATCATAGCAAGCATTTTTTTCCAACCACACAGTTTGAAACTAGAAATCAATTAGAAAATAAAACAGGAAAAAACACAAACATATAGAGGCTAAACAATATGCTACTAAACAATTAATGAGTCAACAAAGAAATCAAAGAGGAAATCAGAATATGCCTAGAGGCAAGTGAAAGTGGAAACACAACAGTTCAAAATCTTTGGGACACAGAAAGAGCAGTCCAGAGGGAAGTTTATAGCAATACAAGCCTACCTGAAGAAACAAGAAAAAAAGTCTCAAACAATCTAACCTTACACCCAAAGGAACTAGAAAAACAACAAAGCCCAAAGTTAATAGAAGAGAAAAAATAATGAGAATGGAGATAGATAAAATAGAGACCAAAATTATAAGCCAATAAATTGGATGATCCGGAAGAAATGGATAAATTCCTAGAAACATACAATCTTCTGAGACTGAATAAATAGGAAGAAATAAAAAATACGAACAGACCATTTACTAGTAACAAAATTCAATTGGTAATCAAAACCTCAGAACAAATGAAAGTCCAGGACCAATTGGCTTCACAGGTGAATTCTACTCAACATTTAATTTTTTTTCTACTCAACATTTAAACAAGAGTTAAAACCTATCCTTCTCAAACTATTCCAAAACAGAGAAGAGGAAGGAAAGCTTCCAAACTCATTCTATGAAGCCAGCATTACCCAAATACCAAAATCAGGCACTACAAAAAAAATTACAGGACAATATTCCTGATGTACATAGGTACAAAAATCCTCAACAAATATTAGCAAACTGATTTTAATAATACATTAAAAAACTCTTCACCATGATCAAGTGCAGTTTATTTCAGGGCCGCAAGGGATCATTCAATATCTGCAAATCAATCCACATGATACACCACATTGGCAAAATGAAGGGCAAAAATCATATGATCATCTCAATAGATGCAGAAAGAGCATTTGACAAAATTCACCATCTTTTCATGATAAAAACTCTTGACAAAGTGAATTTAGAGGGAACATACCTCAGCATGATAAAGGCCATATACAACAAACCTACAACTAACATCATATTCAATGGTGAAAAGCTTAAAGCTTTTCCCCTAAGATCAGGAGCAAGACTAGGATGTCCATTCTCACCACTTTTACCCAGCACAGCACTGGACATCCCAGCCACAGCAATCAGACATAAAAGGCATTGAACTTGGTAAAGAAGAAATGAAGAGGCACCTGGGTGGCTCAGTGGGTTAAGCATTTGACTCTTGGTTTTGGCTCAGATCATGATCTCAGGTTAGGAGATTGACCCCTGCGTGGGGCTCTGTGCTGGGCATGGAGCCTGCTTGAGATTCTCTCTCTCCCTCTCCTTCTGTCCCTCCCCAGGCCATGCATGCACTCTCTCTCTCTCTCACTCTCTCTCAATCAATTAAACAAACAAATGAATAAATAAATAAAATGTTTTTAAAAAAGATTCTCTCTCCCTCTCCCTCTGCCCTCCCATTCTCTCCCCCCTCTCAAATAAATAAATAAATCTTTAATAAAAACAGCAGTAATCTCTTAGACATCAGCCTTAGCAATATTTTTCTAGGTCTGTCTCCTCAGGCAAGGGAAACAAAAACAAAAACAAAAATGATCGCAACTACAGCAAAGTAAGCTTTTGCACAGTGAAGGAAACCATCCAGAAAACAAAAAGGCAACCTACTGAACACGAGAACATATTTGCAAATGACCTATCTGATAAGGAGTTAATATCCAAAATATATAAAGAACTCCTACAACTCAACACTAAAAAACAAACAAAAAACCAAATAATCTGATTAAAAAATTGCCAATGGGCCTGAATAGGCATTTTTCCAAAGAAGACATCCAGATGCCCAACCCAATATCACTCATCATCAGAGAAGGGCAAATCAGAACCATAAAGAGGTATCACCTTCCATGAGTCAGAATGGCTAGTATCAAAAAGACAAGAAATCATAAGTGTTGAGGAGGATGTGGAGAAAGGAGAAGTCTCATGCACTGTTGGGTGGGAGTGTAAATTGGTGCAGCCCCTATGGAAAACAGTATGGAGATTCCTCAAAAAATTAATGACACAAATATATGATCCAATAATTCTACTGCTAGTTATTTACCCAAAGATATTGAAAACACTAATTCAAAAAGATATATACACACCTATATTTATTGCAGTGTTATTTATAATAGCCAAGATATGGAAGCAACTTAAGTGTCCATCACTAAAAGAGATTGCGGTATATATATATACAACAGAATCATAGCCATAAAAAAGAATGAAATCTTGCCATTCATAACAACATGGATGGACCTAGAGGGTGTTATGCCACGTGAAATACATCAGAGAAAGGCAAATACCATAGGATTTCACTTATATGTGGAATCTAAAAAACAAAAGAACAGGGGCGTCTGGGTGGCTCAGTTGGTTGAGCATCTGCCTTCAGCTTGGATCATGATCCCAGGGTCCCAGGATCGAGCCCTACATCGGGCTACCTGCTCAGCGGGGAGTCTACTTCTCCCCTCCCCCTCCTCATGCTCTCTTTCTCTTGCTCTCTCTTGCAAATGAATAAATAAAATCTTTATTAAAAAACAACAAAAGAACAAATAAATAAGAAACAGACTGATAAACACGGATAACAAAATGGTGGTTACCAGAGGGGAGGGGATGGAGGGACAGAGGAAATAGGTGAAGAGGATTAGCAGGTACAAATTTTGGGGAGCCTGGCTGGCTCGGTCAGTAGAGCATGTGACTCTTCATCTCTGGGCTATGAGTTAGCCCCACATTGGGCGTGGAGACTACTTAAAAAATAAAAGAGAGGTATAAACTTTCAGTTATAAAATAAATCACAGAGATGAAAAATACAGCACAGGGAATACAATCAGTAATATTATAATACTTTTGTATGGTTGACAAATGATAACTACACTTCTCATGATCACTTCTCATTTTGTAATGTATATAATTGTGAAATTACTATGTTGTACACTTAAAACTAATATATTATTTTTAAGATTTATTTATTTGGGCGCCTGGGTGGCTCAGTGGGTTAAAGCCTCTGCTTTCGGCTCAGGTCATGATCTCAGGGTCCTGGGATCGAGGCCCGCATCGGGCTCTCTGCTTGGCAGGGAGCCTGCTTCCTCCTCTCCCTATCTCTCTGCCTGCCTCTCTGCCTACTTGTACTCTCTCTCTCTGTGTCAAATAAATAAATAAAATCTTTAAAAAAAAAAAAGATTTATTTATTTATTTATTTGACACAGAGAGAGATCACAAGTAGGCAGAGAGGCAGGCAGAGAGAGAGGGAGAAGCAGGACCCCCACTGAGCAGAGAGCCTGATGTGGGCCTCGGTCCCAGGACCCTGAGATCATGACCTGAGCTGAAGGCAGTCACTTAATCCACTGAGCTACCCAGGTGCCCAAACTAATATATTATTGTATGTCAACTATACTTCAGTTAAAAAAGAAAAAAGTGGGCGCCTGGGTGGCTCAGTGGGTTAAAGCCTCGCTTTCGGCTCAGGTCATGATCTCAGTGTCCTGGGATCGAGGCCCGCATCGGGCTCTCTGCTCGGCAGGGAGCCTGCTTCCTCCTCTCCCTGTCTCTCTGCCTGCCTCTCTGCGTACTTGTAATCTCTCTCTCTGTGTCAAATAAATAAATAAAATCTTTAAAAAAAAAAAAGAAAAGAAAAAGAAAAAAGTGTAGGGGCACATCGGTGGCTCAGTCAATAGAGCATCCGACTCTAGATTTCAGCTCCAGTCATGATCCCAGCATCATGTCCAGCCTCTGGGTCCTCGCTCAGTGGAAAGTTTGCTTGAGATTCTCTCTCCCTCTTCCTCTGTCCCCACCGCCGCCCCACTCATGTGTGTGCTCTTTCTCTCTCTAAAATAAAAAAATAAATCTTTTAAAAAATAAAATGTGCAGTTTAATGGTTTTTAGTATATTTACAGCTATGTGCAACCATTACCACAGTCAATTTAAAAACATTTTTTATTTTTATTTTTTTACGTTTTATTTATTTAAGTCATCTCTACTCCCAACATGGGGCTAGAACTCACCATCCCGAGATCAAGAGTTGCACGCTTGGGGTGCCTGGGTGACACAGTTGGTTAAATGTCCAACTCTTGATTTGGGCTCAGGTCCTGATCTCAGGGTCGTGAGATCAAGCCCGGCTCCGGTTCCACGCTCAGTGTGGAGTCTGCTTCACTCTCTTCCCCCTCCCTCGCCCTTCCCCTTGCTGTCTCTCTCTAAAATAAATAAGTAGATCTTAAAAAAAAAAGAGTTGCATGCTATTCCGACTGACCCAGCTGGACACCCCTCCATAGTCAATTTTAGAACATTTTCATCACCTTAAAGAGAAATTCCCTGCCTTTTAGCTATAACCTTCTAGCCTCCCGTCCTCCACAGCCCTAGGCAACCATTAATCTTTCTGTCTCTATGGATTTGTCTATTCTGGACATTTCGTATCAGTGAGATCCTATAATATGTGGTATTTTGTGACCAGCTTATTTCACATATCATGACCTTTTCAAGGTTTATCCACATCATTGCATGTATCATTCATAATAGCCAAAAGGTAAAGACATCAATCTAATGACCCTGATGTCTATCAGCAGATGAATGGATAAAGACCGTAAAAGGAATGAAATTGATAGACATCAACTAGATACCTAGGAATGGAACTTCTGAGCCATATAGTAAACAGGTTCTTGTACCAAATCCAACGTGTGTGTGCTGGTGGGGGGGGGTCCCCCACACCAACAAGGAGAAACTCTCTGACACCAGCTGGGTATCCTACAATGTAACTCAATTTCACTTAATTCTGACACTATCTACCGGAAGATAGCATTGGATTCCACAGGTTGAAGACAGAGTCCTGCAGGACTCACCCCCTCCCCTGCCAACTCTAGACGCTAATCATAAACCGAGGTGTCACCTGTGCATCTGATGGACCAGCTGTAGATTGCAGGTTCCAAGGGACCTTTCCTTGGGTTTGATTAGTTTGCTGGAGCAGCTCACAGAAATCAGAGAAACATTTTACTTATTAGACCCCCAGTTTATTATAAAAGGCTGTAACTTAGGAAGAGACAGATGGAAGAGATGCACAGAACAAGGCACGGGGAAGGGGCTCAGAGCTCCCGTGCCCTCCAGGGTGCCACTGGTCCAGCACCTCTGTGTTTACCAGCCCAGAAGCTCATAGAACCTTGTCCTTTCGGGTCTTCATGGAGGCTTCATTACATAGTCACAATTGATTAAATCATTGGCCATTGACCATTGACTCAACCTCCAGGCCCTCTTCCCTCCCAGGAGGTTTGGATTCCTGTAATCATACGGTTGATTCCCCTTGGCAGCCAGCCCCCATCTTAAGGGCTTTCTAGGGGCGCCTGGGTGGCTCAGTGGGTTAAGCATCTGCCTTCAGCTCAGGTCATGATCCCAGGGTCCTGGGATCGAGTCCTGAGTCAGGCTCCCTGCTCAGTGGGGAGCCTGCTTCTCCCTCTGCCTCTACCACTCCCCCTGCTTATGCTCTCTCTCTCTCAAATAAAGGGATAAAATCTTAAAAAAAAAGGGCTTGCCAAAAGTCACCTGTTTAACATAACGAAAGATACCATGCTCACTCTTATCACAGGAAATTCCAAGGGTTTTAGGAGCTCTGTGCCTTGGAACAGGGTCAGAAACCAAATATATATTTATTATAAATCACAACATCAGACACAGCAACTCTATGTTTAACTGCCTGAGGAACTGCTTTCCAGAGTGACTACACCATTTTACACCCGTACCAGCAGAGTCTGAGGGTTCTTGTTTCTTTGCGTCCTTGCCCAATGCTTGTTATAATCTGACTTTTTCATTAGAGCCATCCTAGTGGATAGAAAGCAGTATCTCATTCCGGGTTTCACTTGCATTTCCCTAACGACTTAACGATATTGGGGCACCTGGATGGCTCAGTCAGTAGAGCACGTGACTCTTGATCTCGGGGTCCTGAGTTCAAGCCCCACTTTGGGCCTAGACCTTGCTTAAAAAAACAAAGAACAGGGACACCTGGGTGGCCCAGTCAGTTAAGTGTCTGACTCTTGATTTTGGCTCAGGGCATGATCTCAGGGTCATGGGGGCACCTGCTTAAGATTCTCTCTCTCTCTCTCTCTCTCTCTCTCTCTCTCTCTCTCTGCCCCTCCTTCCAAAACAAAACAAAACAAAACAAAACAAAGTCCTAATGACTAATGCTGTTGAACATCTTTTCATGGGCTTGTTGGAGGTTTGCACATACACCTTCTTCGGAGAAATGTCTGTTCAAGTCCTTTGCCCATTTGTAAGGAAGGTTGTTTATATTCTTTTGTGGTTGAGTTTAGGATTCTTTATATATTCTGGATGCTGGCCCCTTATGAGATGTATGTTTGCAAATATTTTCTGCCGTTCTGTGGGTTGTCTTTTTACTTTTCCGCTAGTTGTCCTTTGAGGCCCCAAAGTCTTTAATTGTGATGAAGTCCCATTTATCTATTTCTTGTTTTGTTTCTTGTGCCTTTGAGTTCAAATCTATGATTCCATTGCCAATCAATATCTATTTATTGAGCACCTCCCATCTACCAGGAACCAGGGATACTGTGGTAAATAAGACAGACTCGGTCCCTGTCCCCATGGAACATCAGTTAGTGGTGGCAGGGGTGAGAGTAGTCTGTTAATTGCTGGACTCATTTCCTCCAGTGTAATAAGGACTATGAAAAGGAGCAAAATGAGTGAGGTGCTAATGCAGGCTGAGGGGCAAGGGAGTTCTTCCCAAGGTGGTGGTTAACATCTGAAGGATGAGTGGGAGTGGGCCGGGTGAAGAGGGCAAGGAATAGAGGGAAAAGTGTTTCTGGAGAGGGAACAGCATGTTCGAATCCCAGAGCTCAGAAGAACATGGCTCTTTCAAGGAACATCAAGGAGGACTATGTGGCTGGAGCAGAGGGAGGGAGAAGGGCAGAAAGTGGAGAAGGGAGAAAAGGACTTAGGGAGGGAATGTAGAGCAAGAAGAAAGGTTTGCTGAGACTTCAAGTTGGTAAACGCCAGCAATTAAGCTGTAGGAGGTCATGGGAGACTAGAGAAGGAAGTTTCAAGGAGTAGGAAGTCGCCAACATTGGTCGGTGAGGCCAAGAAGTGAATTAAGATAAGGACTTGCATTTGGCAGCTGGGGATCATCAGTGGAGACCCTTGGGGGAAGCAATCGCGTTGGGATGATGGAGGTGGAAAGCAGAATGCAGAGGGTTGAGCAGAGATTAAGGAGGTGAGGAGACTGAGACACAGAGAGGCTTGGCGGCGAAGAGGAGACAGAGAGTGAATGGATTGGGCCAGAAGGTGGCGGGAAGAGGAGTGACTTAAGCCTGTTTGTCCCCCCAAGAGCCTGGCTTCTTTTTTTTTTAAGATTTTATTTATTTGTCAGAGAGAGAGAGAGAGAGCACAAGTAGGCAGAGTGGCAGGCAGAGATAGAGGGAGAAGCAGGCTCCCTGCGGAGCAAGGAGCCCAATTCAGGACTCGATCCCAGGACCCTGAGATCATGACCTGAGCCAAAGGCAGTTGCTTAACCCACTGGACCACCCAGGCGTCCCAAGAGAGCCTGGCTTCTTAATAAATGTTTATTACACTGAACCACACTGATGGGGAGCTTGGAGATCCAGGAGAGGGACAACTGAGAGCGTCAGGCCCTGGGAGGAGCCGGTGCGGAGAGCTGGGGTCCCATCTCGACAGGAGAGACAGGCATCGCCTTCCTTCAAATGAGAGGAAAGAGGGAAGAGGTCTTGGGAGGCCGGGTGTGGAATGGTGGGTAGGGAATGGAGGGAGGCATTTGTGTAGATAACAGGGTCAGGAGACAAAGACTTCGGGTTTAGCCCTGACTCCAGTTTATGATTTTATCCAGAACCTGTATCTCACCTACTGAACATTTGGTGGGCCCTTACTAACTCGCTGCTTTGACTTCTGTGGGCCGGAGAACAAGCCAACACAGCTTGCTATGATTCTTTTTTTTTTAATTAAAGATTTTATTTATTTATTTGACAGAGAGAGAGTACAAGTAGGCAGAGAGGCAGGCAGAGAGAGAGAGGAGGAAGCAGGCTCCCTGCTGAGCAGAGAGCCCGATGTGGGCCTCGATCCCAGGACCCTGAGATCATGATCTGAGTTTGCTATGATTCTAAGGTCCGAGTATGTCGGTTGTGGACAACATCAGCGGAAGAAGCAATATCGCTTTTGAGGAACGGAGGAGAGAGGAACCTGCAATCAGTGTGCACGCATTTTCAAGAGAGGTTAGCACAGGTAACCACAAGCACCTTCCGGGACCACCCTGGCCGAGAAACCAGCTTTCCCACAATGGGGCCCACCGCACCCCACTCCAATCTTCCAAATGGCAGCCCACTGTCTCTGCAATGCGCTAGGGGCTGCGTCTATGTGATCTCAAACCCTCTGAGCCCCGCCAGGGAGATTGGATGGGTCCCCTTTTACCGACGAGGAAAGCACCACTCAGAGGGGTGAGGGACTGGTAGTGGGCATGGGACCCGGGTCAGGCTGAGTGCCATGCCCCCCCCAGTGGTTTTGAACCTCGCTCCGGGGGTCACCGTGTGCTACCATCTATTCGCCTGGGCCTTTGCCACTTTTATACCTGGGGCCTCGAGGTAAGCTTCGTGATGGCAGATTCTATAGTGGAAACAAAAAGTTTGAAAGCCAGTGCTCTCCACAGGGTTCTTTGAACTTCTCAGCTGAAGCCTGACTTTTCTCAAAGCGTTTGGCAAGAAACTCTTTGCTTGCGTGATGCTCCAACCCCCGGCCCCCCACCCCCCTCGTCTCCCTGCTCCCTGACACATCCATCCTCCTCCACGTGACTGCTAGAGGGACTCCTCTGGAATCCCGTCAGGTTACACCTCTGCTTAGAAACCTTCTCTGGCTCCCGGCTACCTTTAGGTTAAAATCTCTGTGCTCTTTCAGAATGACCTACGAGACCCTTAGTGATCTGAGCCCCCATCCGCTTCTCCAGCTTTGCCCTTAATCATTCCCCAGCTCCCACCTCCCTGCCAGACCGGCTGACTTACATTTCCTGGTACTTGCTCTCTTCTCCCAGACCTTCTCCTGTCCATCCTCCTGTCAGCCCTCCCATCCTCCCATCCTCCCGGAGGCTCTGCCAGGAGGCTCTTCCCCTTCTCCACTAACCAGCTCCCACTCACCCCTAAAGCCTCAGATCAGGCCTTACCTTCCTCCCAGGAAAGCCTTCCCTGCATCTTTGGCCTGGGTCAGGCCCCGCCCTGCTGCAGACCCCCCTCCCACCCCACCCCCCAACTACCTGGCTCACCTGTCACAGCCCTGCTTCTGTCGCCTTTTCTTGTCCCTTGCTCCACTAGAACGTAGATTTGCATCATCTGCCTGACTCCGTTTTGCTCCCCTGGAAAGCAGTTTCTTTGGGAATTTGTTCTTTCTCTTGGGGTAAGCATACCAGTCTTGCCTCAAAAAGCATACCAGAAATGCCAATGGCTTGATGTTAGGCATGGAGAGTTTTCAGCATGGGAGTTTGTCCCCTGCAGCCAAACCTCAATTTTACATGGAGGAGGTAGGCTAGAGACTATCACATGATGAGAAAAATCTGTGGGCAAGAATAGCTGACTACGGGAGAAACGATGGAAAGCGCTTTCAGACCTTCCAGCTGACTTGGTTTTCTTGTTGGAAAAAGCGGGGCTGATGATGCCTGTCTCTGGTCCCCAGATCTGCTAACAGTTAAGATGTTTAGGTTCAGGGATGCCCAGGTGGCTGAGTCCGTTAAGTGGCTGCCTTCAGCTCAGGTCATGATCCCAGGGTCCTGGGATCGAGTCCCGCATCAGGCTCCCTGCTCAGTGGGGAGCCTGCTTCTCTCTCTGCCTCTGCCTGCTACTCTGCCAGCTTGTGCTCTCTCCCTCTCTCTCTGACAAATAAATAAAAATAAAATCTTTAAAAAAAAGCTGCTTAGGTTCAGACTTTTCCCATGAAGAGGGGACCACCGTTCTAAGTGTCCTTAGAATGGTGAGCAAAGGCACAAGCCACTCTTCCCTCCAAACCATGAGCCCACAGACCCAGACATTTGACAGGAAGGGCCTGTCCCGGCAGTCTTCACCAAGCACCCCCCCACCCCTGGCAGCTTTCAAGGGCAACTGTGGAGCAGAGACCGCAGTCCTGCACATATAAAATGGGCTTATGGAGTCGGGGGGGTGCGTCTGGGTGGCTCAGTCAGGTAAGCTTAAGCATCTGACTTCCAATCAGGCCAGAATCTTGGGGTCCTGGGATGCAGCCCCGCTCAGCGGGACGTCTGCTTCTCCCTCTCCCTCTGCCCCTCCCCTCTGGCTCATGCTCACTCTCTCTCAAATAAATAAATTCTTTTTTTAAAAAAAGATTTTATTTATTTATTTGACAGAGAGAGAGAGATCACAAGTAGGCAGAGAGGGTGGCAGAGGGAGAGGAAGAAGCAGGCTACCTGCTGAGCAGAGAGCCCAATTTGGGGCTCGATCCCAGGACCCTGAGATCCTGACCTGAGCTGAAGGCAGAGGCTTAACCCACTGAACCACCCAGGCGCCCCGACAAATAAGTAAATTCTTTAAAAACACTATAAAATGGACACAGGGATGGAGGGAGTTATGCCAGATGCTAATGCCAGCTGCCAGCATCCAGGAACCGTTCGCCCTCCCCCTTTCAAACACTGAAGAAGTTCATTGAGAATGAAAAGTTATTTCAACACCACACTGTGTAAATTTGTTTTAAGGTGTAGTTCCTAGAAACATGTGACAGGCTGAAAACATTGATAGGAAAGGTTCGGATCATTTCATGGATGAGAAGAACCTAATTGGTTATTAAGGGAAGATTGGAACGTTTCGAGCACCGAGGAGGTAACAGAGGGGGCACACGGGACCGCCAGGAAGAGATGGAAACCTGTATGGATGAGTTCAGGGTAGTGTTTCTGGGCTTTCTGTGTTCTGTGATGGCTGTTTCTCCCTGGTGTTCAAGGGCAGGGATGGGAGGGCTGGGGATGCAACAGTCAGTCCATTGCAAGGACAGCCCAAGCTTCTAGGGATAGAAGGGATATAGCACTACTTTGAAAATGCACTGTTCTCTGGGGCGCCTGGGTGGCTCAGTCGGTGAAGCATCTGCCTTCGGCTCAGGTAGTGATCCCAGGGTCCTGGGATCGAGCCCCAATTCAAGCTTCATACTCAGGAGTCTGCTCCTCCCTCTCCTGCTCCTCCCCCTGCCAGTGCTCTCTCTCTTGTTCATTCTGTCTCTCTCAAGTAAATAAATAAAATCTAAAAAAAGAAAGAAAGAAAGAAAGAAAGAAAGAAAAAGGAAATGCACTATTCTCTAAGGTTGCATGAATCCCTAGCCACCAACTGCTTTCCCTCCTTTCAGCCAAAGTCAACCCTCCTGTATTCTACTCGCTTCATACAATTTCTGAGTGGGAGCCAGTTTCCAAACTACAACTTATATATTAGATGTAATTAAAAAGCAATGCCCAGGATTAAAGCCCTATGTTGGAAAAAGCGTCAGTGGTTGTGTCTAACGGGAGGCCAGAAGTCAAGGTAAATTACACGACTCACCACAAAACATCTGAAATGTACATTTGGAGATTTTTCCCTTTTAGGACCCCTCTGCCCCCTACAGACAACTTGTCTAGGATGAGACTTGTGCCAGAAGCGGGACCTAGCTGCCTGAAGAGCCAGGGAAGACAGGCAAAGTGTGTGTCTCTACTCAGAGCCAAGGTGAATGTAGCTCCTTCCAGCACACGCCATTTGCTGTGGGAACAAGGTCTGGAGCCGCTGGGATTACTAGCTCATGGCCATGGGCTGGTGAACTCTTCCCCGCGAATGTAGGAAGCTTCCGGTACTCAGTGGTTAATGAAAAAAACAAAAAAGTTACGCAAAGGACAGCTTTGTCATGTGAAAAGAAAACATACCCCGCTTTAATATGCTTAAGAAGTCATCCGTGACACATTAGAAAAAGTACCAGTAAAGCCTGGACGTCTCAGGAGCAGGTTGGAAGGGTGACTCTGCTCCGCAGGAATAGCCGCATCAAGCCTTCAGTTAGGCGCTTCGTCTGTATTAGCAGTTTCCAGTCTTAAGAATGAGTCTTAGCTCATTCTTCTAGCAAGTGCTTCCCAATACACCCAGAGCTTCTGCCTGCCCAGAAATGGCTCCTGGAAGCCCAAGTTTTCCTCTCCCAAGCGGGACCATACTCCCGCCCCTAACTCCTTAGTGCCCTAGTTTGGGGACGCGCCAGGGCAGCTGGGTCTTTGTTCTCTCTCGGTGAGGGTGTCCCGGTCCCCAGGTCTCCTGGCCGGCGTGTGTAGGAGACCGGGGACAGGTACCTGCGACAAAACTGGAGGTGGTCCGCTGCTCGCAGGCCCAGCGCCCTCGGCCGCGGCCGGGGCTGCCGCCCCTTCGGGTGGGGCCCGAGACCACCCGCGACCGAGACCTTGACCGCAGGGTCGCGGTCCCTTCGCGCTCTCCAGCCTCTGTCGCCCTCAACGGTCCTGGAAGAAGGGGAACACGTGGCGGAGAAGGCCCTGAATATGCCCCACCCGGCTGCCCGCGCAGTTCTTTTCCTTGCGGGGCAACGCCGCCGCTCTCGCCGGGGCCTCCACGGAGCTCGTGCCCACCGAGCTGGGGGACCGTCGCAGCGCCCACGCGCCGCCGCCGCTGCTGTTGTTGTTGGCGTTGATCCGCTCGCAGCCGTCCGCCGTCTCCCAGTCCTCGGCCCCCGACAGCTCCCGCAGGCTCAGGGGCGCATCGGGCCGCAGGTAGTGACAGGCCCGGTGGCCGCTGTAGTCGCGGCGCGAGGGGTCGGCCCCCAGGGCGCCCACCAGCACCTTGATGACCATGTCATGGCCCTGCAGGGCCGCCAGGTGGAGCGGCGTGAGGCCGCCGCTGCCCGAGGCGCTCACGTCGAGCTGCAGCCCCCGGCGCCTGGCGAAGTCGTGCACCAGGATGAGCTCCTCGTGGCACCCGTGCTTGGCCAGCCAGTGCAGCACCGTGTAGCCCGTGATCGGGTCGCACCGCAGCAACAGGGCGGGCTCGGCTTCCAGCTGCTCCCACAGCACCTCAAGGCGGCCCTCGGCGGCCGCCAGTATCCACGCGTGCTCGTGGGGCTCCAGGCCCAGCCCGCC
>LNAC01000430.1:166150-194757 GCA_002007465.1 Ailurus styani
AGGGGGGAGCCCCACATCGGGCTCTCTGCTCAGCAGGGAGCCTGCTTCCTCCTCTCTCTGCCTTCCTGCCTACTTGTGATCTCTCTCTCTCTCGTTATATAAATAAATAAGATCTTAAGAAAAAAAAAGAAAACAGTAGTCCCCCAACTGTTTTTTTTTTTTTTGACAGAGAGAGAGGCCACGTGCACGCATGCGAGCCGGGGTCAGGGGTAGAGGGAGAGGGAGAGAGAGAATCCCAAGCAGGCTCCACACCTAGCAGGAGCCCCATGTGGGGGTCAATCTCAGGATCCCAAGATCATGACCCAAGGCAGCTGAAATCAAGAGTCCAATACTTAACCCACTGAGCCACCGAGGGGCCCCAGTCTCCCAACCTTTTTGATTGCACATCCCACGAATGAAAATATTCTGAGCCCATATTCCCCAGGTTTGAGTGTTTTATAAGTTCAAAACGATGTGTTACTCTATTAATATATGATGTATATTAGAAAACATACACAAAAGGGACATTTTCATGGATGAGACAAGGATGAGATAAACTGATTTCAAATAACTTAAACTTTTTATGTACTTTGAGTATAAAATCAATTTCTACTGTCGCTACAATGTTATCATTAATAAAACTTTTCACAAGAGAATGTGATTGTGTAGGCTTCCTTTTTAAAAAACCTCAGCTTAGGGGCGCCTGGGTGGTTCAGTCTAGTGGAGCATCTGCCTTTGGCTCAGGTCATGATCCCGGGGTCATGGGACTGAGTCCCTCCTCAGGCTCCCGGCTCAGCGGGAAGTCTGCTTCTCCCTCTCCTTCTGCCCCTCCCCCTGCTTGTGCTCTCTCGCTCTCTCTAAAGTAAATAAATATAATCCTTAAAAAAATACAGGCCTCAGGTTAGCACTGTAATATAGCTATGCAAAGGTGTGGCCTGACCTTAGTTTATTTCAGCACTTGGCCTCAGGGGCTGTCATAGATGAGAAAGATACCAGCCACCAACAGAAGGCAAATTCCACTGGCTGGGCTTACTACACCATGATTCTCATTTTTCAATTCCACCCACCAATTATGCAACGGTTTTTGATGAAATTCAGCTGGCAAACAGTCACCTTTCCTGATGTCGATCATTTGTTCTTGCCAACCAGTCAGCGCCCATTGCGCTTTTCTGTTTTTAACAAATGTCTCCCAAACCCACAAAAACTCTACAGTGGAAAGGTTTTAAACCAGGGTAGAAAATTTCAGTCCCAGGTTTGTAAGTGTGCAGATACGAGAGGTTTTCTAGGTATGCAAATGACGTCATTTTTGGCAATAAAATTACATAACAGTGAAAAACACATTCATTCGTTTTCCAAATGTTCTCTCCCTGTACTGAGTTTCCTTCCAAAGTAGTTACTTTCTCACTCATTCTTTTTTTTTAAGATTTTATTTATTTATTTGACAGAGAGAGAGATCACAAGTAGGCAGAGAGGCAGGCAGAGAGAGGAGGAAGCGGGCTCCCCACCGAGCAGAGATCCCGATGTGGGGCTTGATTCCAGGACCCTGAGATCATGACCTGAGCCGAAGGCAGAGGCTTTTTTTTTTTTAAAAGATTTTATTTATTTATTTCACAGTGGGAGAGAGATCACAAGGAGGCAGAGAGGCAGGCAGAGAGAGAGAGGGGGGGAAGCAGGCTCCCCGCTGAGCAGAGAGCCCGATGCGGGCCTCGATCCCAGGACCCTGAGATCATGACCTGAGCCGAAAGCAAAGGCTTTAACCCACTGAGCCACCCAGGCGCCCAAAGGCAGAGGCTTTAACCTGCTGAGCCACCCAGGCGCCACGGGTTGAAACTCTTTTAAAGACTTTGTTACAAAATAAACAGTCAGCCTCTGTGTGGTACCAAAGTAACAATGGGAGTATCATTCTCTACTTTGTTACAAAATAGAGCACTGTAAAGATTTTACTACACATCTATATATCAAAAGATCTAGTTTCTATACCAGACTGAATGAACCCCATAACACTTTGCATTTTTCAGGCTTCAGTATCTTAGCTGAAACAGCTTGCCAACTTTCTCAGTAAACTTAACTTGAAACTCACCCCCACCTTTTGAAAAAAAATTCCTGTCAAAGCAGCACTACTATATTTCCAGTTTTTCTGTAAGATATTTTTAAAAAGATTTTATTTATTTATCTGACAGAGAGAGAGAGGTCACAAGTAGGCAGAGAGGCAGGCAGAGAGAGAGGAGGAAGCCGACTCCCTGATGAGCAGAGAGCCCGACGTGGAGCTCGATCCCAGCACCCTGAGATCATGACCTGAGCCGAAGGCAGAGGCTTAACCCACTGAGCCACCCAGGCGCCCCTCTGTAAGATATTTTTAAAAATAAGGGGGCACCTGACCATGTCAGTTGGTAGAGCATGTGACTCTTGATCTCAGGGTCGTGAGTTTTCAAGCACCATGTTGGGCATGGAGCCTACTTAAATTTTTTTTTAATAATAAAATAAAGGGATGCCTGGGTGGCTCAGTAGGTTGAGCATCGGCCTTCTGGCTCAGGTCATGATGCCAGGGTCCTGGGATCCATCCCCACATGGGGCTTCCTGCTCCCTGCTTGGCAAGGAGCCTGCTTCTCTCTCTCCTCCCTGCTTGTGCTCTCTCGCTATCTGTGTCTCTCTCTGTCAAATAAATAACTAAAATCTTTAAAAAATAATAAAGTAAAATAATTAAACTAGTCATTTTTTAAACCAGTCATTTTGATCAAATTACATCTTTCTCTTTATATCTTTCCTTTTGTAGCCCACAAAAAAGTAGTTTTTTTTGTGGATTGCATTAATGAAACAGAACTTAGCAAATACAAAGCTGCAAATGTTAGAAACATTTTACCCAGCCATAGAGCAAACTCCTTACACTGTATCATTTATTCTAATGCTCTTCCTTCAACAATGCTCTCTAGATGCCCTTCCGACAGTATTTGCTGACAAAAGAATGAATTTCAGTTTGTCACCATATTATTTCCATGGACTTATTTTGACCAATTTGTGTATTTTTATTTTTTAAAATTTTATTTCTTTATTTGAGCGAGGGGGAGAGAGAACACATGAGCAGCAGGAAGGTGCAGAAGAAGAGGGGGAAGCAGGCTCCCCGCTGAGCAGGGAGCCCAATGTGGGGCTCCATCCCAGGACCCCGAGATCATGACCTGAGCCCAAGGCAGACGCTTAACCAACTGAGCCGCTCGGGTGCCCCTATTTTGACCATTAAAAAAAAATTTTTTTTGACAACTTTTACCATGATAGGAAAAACAAGTGTTTTTCCAAAGGGATCTGTTTTGTTTTTCATTTTTAGCAAGAAACTCCAAACAAAGCTTCTAAACATATATCTTTACATTTAGTGAGATTTCATAGGGTATTGTGTTGTTAAACATTGCTGAAAAACAGTAGAGATTATCTTTAAAAAAAAGATTTATATATTGGAGCACCTGGGTGGCTCAGTCATTAAGCAGCTGCCTTCAGTTCAGGTCACAATTCCAGGGTCCTGGGATCGAGCCCCACGTGGGGCTCCCTAATCAGTGGGGGAGACTGTTTCTCCCTCTGCAGCAACCCCTACTTGTGCTCTCTCTCTCTCTCTCTCTCTCTCTCTCACTGTCAAATAAATAAATCTTTAAAAAAAGACATATATTTATTTGAGAGAGAGAGAGAGAGAGAGAAAGAGCATGCGAGTGGGGAGAGGGGCAGAGCAAGAGAATCTTTAAGCAGACCCCTGTTGAAAACAGAGCCTGACGTGGGGCTCGATCTCACCACACCAAGATCATGACCTGAGCTGAAACCGAGAGTCAGACACTCAACTGACTGCACCACCCAGGTTCAGTGCCCCAGAGATTTATCACTGTGTTCTGAATACCCAGTTTTTTAATGTAAACTTACAAAAAATTAAGACATATGTACAGAAAAGTCCACGAGTGTACAGCTCGACGAATTTTTACAAATTTACCACCAGCACCCAGATCAAGAAATAGAGCGTCAGAGCACCCAGAAGTGTCCTTTGTGCCCCTACCCTTTCGTTATCCCTTCAGTTCATACTGCTGTGTAACAAATCACCCCCACACTTAGTGGTGAGAAATAACCATTGTATTATCCTCATGGATTCTGCTAATCATGATCCCTTTGCATTATTATTAGCCAGTATACACTTTCTGTGAGTTTGTAATTAACAAAGTGGTTGTGAATCATACTTTAAGTAGCTTTCTTGATATTTTTCTGTTGTGTTTCTTATTTTTTCTTTTGGCTGATTTCTTATCAGAATCGATGTGTTTGTTGTTGCTGTTACTTTGTAATGGGGGGATAAGAAGCTCACACTAGGAATGAAGATGAATCAGTTCTGCCAACTTTCCTTTCCCCATTCGTACTTGTATTCTTTATATTATCTTCATTCGGGCTGTGGTTACGCAGGCTTCATTTCAAGCCACTTTTCCATTTGGGGAGGACTGGTTTAGTTAAAACCAGATGGTATAATCTGTAAATTCACAACCCAACACAGAAATTGCAGAACTTTGCAATAAGTTAAAAATAAAATGGAAGAGGGCTGGCGTCACCATCCATCTTTCTGCGTGGTGGAATTCCTGTTCCTCCCTCAGGAAACCCATCAGGGACCATCTCACAAAGATACAAGGGAAATTAAAGTGTAATGTACACAACCCACGTGTTATGTATGTTATGCTTTAATTTCCCTTGTATCTTTGTCACCGAAGAAATTTACATAGAAGTTCTCCTATTTTCTTCCCACACCTCAGTGAGTCACCTCGCACACCCCACTTTGGAGACAACTGGTTCACTGTACTGGTTCCATTTTACAAATGAGGCAGCTGAGGTACGGGCAGGTAAAGCAACTGAGTTGAGGATGCACAGCCAGTAGGTGATGGAGTGAAGACTCAAACAGGTCTGTTTGACTCCGTTGCCCTTGCTCCTTCAGTTACGAGCAAAAGATTCTGGCTGACTCAGCGACACATAGTTTCTGATTTCAGATACCAGACTGGGGAAGGCTGGAGCTTATTTTCCCAGCAGAGGGCATGTTTCCCTCCTGGTGATCTAGGGCAGAGTCAGGGTTAGGATTAGAGAGAGGATGTGGGGGCACGGTTGGAATCTAACTACCTGTCTCTGGGCGCTTACTCTGTGCAAGACACAGACTTGAGCACCGAATCCTCCTCGCAGCCCTGGGAGGTGGGTCTGAGTGTTATTGTCATTTCACAGGTGACAGATGGATTAGGGGGCCACCTAATGCCACGCCAAAAATCCAATGACTCCAAAACCTGGGCTCTTAACGAACATGTAGTATTGCCTCTAGACTGTCTGCCTCATAGATAATGCGGTTTTAGCAAGCACACGGTAAGACTTAGCAACATGCCCGGCGCTGTGACCGCTGTGTTCCATGTGCTGTATCTCATTGAATTCAAACAACAGTCTCACGAGGAAGGAACTCATTTGGCAGATGCAGAAACTGAGGCTCGGAGAGGCTTGGCAACTTGTGGGGGGCTGCTAGCAGGGGGCCTATCTTCTCTCAGGCTGGTTTCCCTTCTGTCATGGCTTTGGGTAGGGAGTGGACGGGAGTCTTGGTAGAGCCAGCCCGACTTAGGGAGCCCGGTAACGGTGCCACCAGCGTCTCCTCCCTGAGCAGATGGAATCCAGAGAGGCCTTGAATGGCTGTGGCCTGACGCCAGACCAACAGGAGATGAAAAGAAATTGCGAGCTTAGAAGGAGTTCTGGAAATTTGATATTACTGTGGCATCTCAGCACCATGGTTCATTTTTTTAAAAAATCTTACTACAGTATCTGCTCATGACAGATTGGAAATTAAAAAAAAATAAATTGCCGATCTTTCACCACAGATCGTTTGAGAAGCATGAGTATAAACAAATCCTGGACACCATCCATGCGCGTGGTCTGTCTTTTGGAGAGCAGGTGCGGTCTACTCCAAGCCAGAGGAGTGGTTCCCAAAGGATTCTGGGAATGACTGGGTTCATCCCGCTTTTAACCTGATGCTGAGGGTTGGTGAGAGACAATAAGGGCCTGACCCCGTTCCTCTTGGGGGTTCTCCAAAGAGGAGGAGGCAGTTGACTTTGGACGATCAAAAGATCCAGTGTCATTTTTATTTCGAGGGCTCGCTTGGTAGTGCTCCAATGACCATCCATCCACAAAGGGCATCAATGTGCCATCCTCCAGGTGCACACATGCCACTGTGGTCCACAGAGTTAGTGGCCGTCTGGAACACCCAAGCCAGTATGTTATCGTACAGTAGCTTGAATGCTTCTCAGTGACTTATGTCTCAATTTCGCACCTGGGGGAAAGGTCCCCAAAAGCAGGCACAAGGGAAAAAGGCAGCCAGAACTGAAGCAGGGTGGGAGGGGACACTAGGGGGCTGCCCAGTTATCACAACTGATGTCTAAAGTCAGGGCTGGCTCAGCAGTAAGGATGCCCGCAGGCAGGGTCTCAGAGTGCTGAACTGAGCTACTGATGTCCCACTGGCCTAGAGCCTGGGCCAGGGCTGAGCCCATGGCTAAGAGAGTGGGTTGATCCTCAGAAACTGGCTCCAGTCATGGAGTGGGGAGGAGTAGGGTCTGGGTCGTAGGCGGGACCTGAGCCCACATTTTTCCTTAGCCTGGCATTCAAAGCCCTCCACAATCTGACCCCTTCAAAATGATGACAGTTAACATCTGCTGAGCGCTTTCAATGTTTACATGTGTTAACTCCTTGAGTCCTCAAGCTAGCCTCATCAGTAGGTTCCATTATTATCTCCATTTTACAGGTGGGAAAATTGAGGCACAGGGGAGAGAATTCTGGTCTTGGAGACCTTTCCCAGAGGCACACTCAATTCTGCCCTCCGAGCCCTGTGTTTCATGGCGGCCCCTCTGGGAGACGGTACCTGACTCTTGCGTGAAGCCAACGAGGGAACATAGCTCCTGGCTTGGGCTTGTGGCATCTTCCTAAATGACTCAAGGCTTCCAAACCTTGGCCTCAGTGTTTCAGTGGCCCCTGGAAGGGCTGAGTTCACTTGAACATTGTTCTGACTCGAGTGGGCAGGATCCTGTGAGATGTCAACGTGCAGAATTTGGGGGTTTATTTTGTATCATACTTCGTGTTCTGGCTTGGAGATTAAGAAACAGGGCCTGTCTCTGAAACTAATTATATGCTGTAAGTTAATCAATTGATTAAAAAAAAGAGGTGCGCCTAGGTGACCCAGTCAGTTAAGCCACTGCCTTCGGCTCAAGTCATGATCTCCGGGTCCCGGGATGGAGCCCCGAGTTTGGCTCCCTGCTCAGTGGGGGGAGCTCCCTTTCCCTCTGCCCCTCCCCTCATTCTCTCTCTTTCTCTTAAGTAAATAAATAAAATATGGAAAAAAATAAAGAAACAGGGTCTGTGCCCTTTGAGGCTGTCACCCGTGCATTCCGTGGCCTTGTGGAAACCATACTCTGTTTTCACTGATTGGTTAGGGCAGGTGTGGATGGTCTCTCCCAACTGGTCTGCTAACAGCATGAGCGCTCTCTCTGATGCACTAGGGTTGGGTTCAAGTTGATGGAGGGGGCAAGAAGGGCCTCGAGCTCAGCATGGGCTCTCAAGAGAAGACACTGTCCCTGGGTCAGCTCTTGCAGTGAACGGCGAGCACGGCCCACCAACAGCAGGGGAAGGGAGAGGCAGAGAGCTTTGCAGTGGGCCCCAGGGCCATGGTTAATGGATTTGCCTGCCGCCTTTGGGACGCATGCCGCAAGTTGTCAACCCCTTGAAGGAAAACAACCCTGCCTGGCCCAGGATGGTGGAGGGATGGGGGTCAGATGCCCTCCGGGTACTCTAGGACTCTGAAGCCTATAGCTCAGTATTATCTACCAAGGGGTTGTTCCCATTCTTTGGGGAGTTTGGCTGCTCCCTTAATCCACCCCAGTCTGGCCACTCTGTCCGGTTTGACCAGCAGGCACTATCCACGGTTCTGTTGCTACGGTCCCCCGGCAGCCGCTTTGGCAAGAGCAGGTGGGAAGAATAGTCACTTCATAAACTGATTTGTTTCCTGTCTGCCAGACGCTCAGAGCTGCTGGAAATCCACACGGATGCAACAGCTCGACTTGGTTTCATTCATCGAGATCCAGACAGAGGACACACTCCTTCCAAAGACAGATAGGACCCACATGCCTAATCTAGCAAGTCGGGTAGGGTAAGTTTCACACTTCTCCACACATTTCAAAGTATAATTAAATGTCAGGGCTGCCTCATGCATCTCCTTCTGCGCTCATGTAACACTTGTTTTTCCGGGCTCCTGGGGACTGAAGATTTTGTAAAGGAACAAAACAGACCAAACACATATGCAAATCATTCATATTTATGAGTGAAAAATGAGTAGGACAACAGATTGATGAGGCTCCGTTACCAAGGCAGGCATTTAATTCCAGGCTGCACAGGGGGGCGGGATGGGGGGTGGGGCACGAGAAGGTGGCTCTACAAGGGACCGGCCAGACCCCACCTGGAATATGGTACTCAGGTTTTGGAGCCCATTTGTGGCAGTGGCCCGGAGTGAAGGGTCTCCGGATGAGAAGTGATTGGAAGACATTGAGAAAGTTTAGCTGGAGGAGGAGAAGGCTCATGGGGAACATGACAGCTGCCTTTGAAAAAGACCGAAGGGCTGGCCCGTGGGAGAGCTGGAGGGGACTCAAGGCAGAGCGAAGGAGTGTAGAGTGGGCTTTGGACTCAGGATCCCCCAGCTGAATTCGTGGCTCAGCAACTCTGTTCCCTTTGGGAAGTCACCGAATCTCCCTGAGCCTCGGTTTCTTCATTGGTGTGAGGAGGAGGAGAATGCACTCAGTGAGAGGTGGTCTGTAAAAGGGCGTTTGAAAATTGCACAGTTCCTGGCAATTTATATGACCGTGAGTGTCTGTGGTGTGGGAGCACAGAGCGTGGTCCAGTGGGTGAAACTGACCGAGAGGCCGACTTTGGTGCCGTGCAAGTACAAAGGGTCCCCTAACTGACAGAGGGATCTTAACACGCAATTGGCTGCTTGGAGAAGGGACCAGTTCCTCATCACTGGAGATGTTCAAGCAGAGGCTGGACCAGTATTTTCCAGAAGGCTGCAAGGGGGAATTCCTGAGTGTGGAATAAAGCTGGAGTGCATTACTTCTTCTTCTTCTTCTTCTTTTTAAATTTTATTTATTTAAGTAATCTCTACCCCCAACATGAAGCTCGAACTCACAACCCCAAGCCAGCCAGGAGCCCCAGAGTGCATCACTTCTAAGGTCTCTTCCAACCTTTAGGGTTGAAGATTCTATGCTGAGTGCCGGCACAGGCCTGTTACTCTCAGGCACTGCGCAAGTTCCCCTTCTGCCTTGGGTCCCGTTCCCTCTCGCCTGTTTGCCACTCCTAGCAGTTGGCCCTGCTTTCCTGAATCATCAATTTTTCCTTCTCTACTGAGCCTTTTCTATTCGCAGACACATATGCTGTTTATTCTCCAACTTAAGAAAAAGAAAACCGATTTCCTCTAGCTATTGCCTCATTTCTTTCCTTTCCTTTTTCTGAACAGTTCAAAAGAGCTGCCTGCATTTGCTGCCTCTCATCTTTCTCCTCTAAGCCTCTCTCTCTCTCTTTTTAAAAATTTTATTTATTTATTTTACAGGGAGAGAGAGAGCAAGCACAAACAGGGGGAGCGGCAGGCAGAGGGAGAAGGAGAAGCAGGCTCCCCGCTGAGCAGGGAGCCCAATGCAGTACTCTATCCCAGAACCCCGGGATCATGACCTGAGCTGGAAGCAGATGCTTAACCCACTGAGCCACCCAGGCGCCCCTGGCTCCATCTTAATCAAACCAAAAGCCACAGTCCTCATCTCCCAAATATTCTCTCCATTCAACCTGCTCCAGGAATCAGCAGACCTCCTTGCTATTCCTCCAAGATGCCGGCCAAGCTCCTGGCCTGGAATGCTCTTTCCCCAGATATCTGGTCTGCTTGCTCGCCCACCTCCTTCAGATGTTCCCTGTCCATCCTACTTAAAATCGCAGCTCCCCCCGCTCTCCCTGGCCAGCCCCTCTGTCCCACTTTCCCTTCCCGGCTTTATTTTTTCCTTAGCACTCATCACCATCTGGCATACTATATGTTTTACTCAATTATGTTGTCTATTGTGGACTGTCTTCCCCCCCACAACAACGTAAGCTCCACGAGGGCAGGGAGTTTTGGGTTTTGTTGTACACTTTTGTGTGGTGAGGTCGCTCCAGCCTCTAGAACAGTGCCTGGCACAGGATAAGTGTTCAATAAATGTTTGTTAATCTCCCAGATGGACTGGTAAGTGACAAACGCAAGTTGCAGCACCATAAGAATAGTGTGAGCTAATTTATGTAAAAGAACACCCACAAGGCACCATTCTCTGTCTGCATATATGCATATGCAAATGAATGTAAATGCATGGAGTGGGCTCTGGATGGATCACTCCCAAGCAATAGCAGTTGTTATGACTAGGGTTTCCCCCAGTGGGCCTGGGGGTCGGGGAGGGGTGTCAAAGAAGACTGTGGTCACATCCGTAATGTTTTTTCCCCTGAGGAAATGTATTTCTGTATTACTTTTGTGGGATTTAAAAGAAATAAAAATGAGATCCATTAAAAATTATATGGGGCGGGGAGCCTGGGTGGCTCAGTTGGTTGGGCGTCTGCCTTCCACTCGGGTTGTGGTCCTGGAGTCCCGGGATCGAGCCCCGCGTTGGGCTCCGGAGTCTGCTTTTCCTTCTCCCACTCTCCCTGCTCATGCTCTCTCTCTCTCTCTCTCTTTCTCAAATAAATAAATAAAATCTTAAAAAAAAAGTATATGGGGCAACAGTATTCAGGAAGCAAACAGAGAAGGTTTGAAGGGCTCGGTAAGTGCAAAAGCCATTCTTGGGCTGGGGTGTGCTGATGGGTCTCGAGGACTGCCCCCCTTCTGGCCCCCACCCCTCCCCCAGCCCTTGCACTTCACACATGATGTCTGAGCAGCGCCTATCCCCTGTTGGGTTGTTCTAAGAGCTGGGGATAGAGAAACCAAGAGAGCCTTTTTCCGTGCAGGCTTGACTTCCCATAGGGGGAGCCAGAGCCCCCCAGCTGCTCAGCAGACCCCTGTTAAATTGAAAGTGTGGATTCTACAGCTGTGAAAACGGCGTCCCTGAGGGCTGATGTCCTGGGCCAGGCTGGCGCAGGCCTCCGAACACTTGTCCCGGGAATCCGGCAGACCTCCTTTGCACTTGGCTGGGTTTCGGGAATAACACTGTCCCATGGATGGGAGTTCACAAATATGGAACCTACGGGAATCTTTCTCAGCTGTTCTCACCCACTCCCACCCCAGGCCCAGTCTGTGGGGGGCTCCGTTCTGCCCCCCAAAGACAGCAGATCCAGGAGGATGGGGCTTCTTGCCTCTGGTTGTGCCTCACCTCTTGTTCTCATCGGTGGGGCAAGGTCACCATGAGCAGGCCCCCTGTCTTCTCATAACGGGAGCCCAGGGGGTGCTCCTGGCTCTGGGGATCCCACAGGGACCAGGCTCGGCCAGTCCCAAATCCAAAAAGGCAGAGAGATGAGTAGTGGTGAGACGAGGAAGGGATTTACTTCAGTCAGGCCACCACTAGGAAGACAGGGGACTCGCAGCGCAGAGACTGTCTCCAAGTGCTGAACATCCTTCCAGGTTCATATAAGGAGAATGTGGGACAAAGGTCAGTAGGTACCAGCAGGGGGCAGGCAAGGTCAGGTCGAGCGCTGTCTTGGGGTCAGTCAGGTGGGGTCTTGCGGGCTCAGGGCTGTCCTTACTGCTTGAGGGGGGAGTTTCGCTTCCCATCCCAGGATGCTTTGCCCACCGGATCTTTGGCCTGAGTTAAGAGAAAAGTAGAAAAGAAGAAAATGGAGGTAATTGGCGTCCTCTTTCACATCTCCCTTGTCAAAACACCGGTCCATTTCTGCCAAAGGAAAAGGGACCATGGCCATTTCTTCCGTAGCTCCTTCCTCCGGTCCCCACCACCCAACATCTTTTGTCTTTGGCTGGAGATATTTAAGCCGGTGGCTTGGGCCATTTGAGAGAGTTGCTCAGTTTTCCTGGGTCTCTCCCATGGATACAGGAGGTGTACACGTTATTAAACTTTTGCTCGTTTTTCTCCCGTTAATATGTCTGTTTATTACAGGGGTGTCTCGGCCAAGTGCCTAGAAGGATGGGGGTAAATTCTTTCTCCTCCCTCTATGCTACGTGGGGAAAAAATCCAGTTATTCCCCTGCTGTGTGTTTCTTCCCATAGTCTCCCTTGCTGCTCACGCAAACCGCTTCACTGCTGCTCCCCAAATGTGCGGAGGTTTTCCCCCACATCAAGCAATTCTCTGTGGCCCACAACTCAATTCTGACACTATCTGGAGAGAGTGCCAGATCCCAGAAGGTTAATGGCTTGGTCCCACAAGGCTTCACCCCACACACACCCACACCCACACACTTCAGACACCAATTTGTGATGCCAAGTTATTTCCTGTGCTTCTGACCAACTGCCTATAAATCAGAGGTTCCAACAACTTCTTTGGTTTAGATTAATTTGCTAGAGGAGCTCACAGAACTCAGGGAAACATTCATGTTTACTAGTTTATTAAAGGATAGGATAGAGGATACAGATTGTTAAAAAGGAGACAGCAGGGGCGCCTGGGTGGCTCAGTCAGTTAAGCGTCTGCCTTCGGCTCAGGTCAGGATCCCAGGGTCTTGGGATCGAGTACTGCATCGGGCTCCCTGCTCAGCGGGGAGTCTGCTTCTCCCTCTAACCCTACCCCCTCTTATGCGCTCTCTCTCACTCTCTCTCAAATAAATAAACAAATCTTAAAAAAAAAAAGAGACAGCAAGCCCAAAATAGAGTCACTTGTGCTAAGGCCCATGTCAGCAAACCAACACTTAATACCTAACCTAGTTACAGTTTCAACGTCTCCCAGGAATGTGACCTTTAGCCGGTCAATCTGGAATTCCCTGGTTAGTACTAGTGAGGGAATCTGCAACATAAATCCTTTCTACCCTCCCCCCACCTCCGCAAAGAATGGAGAGGCAATCTGCTCCTCCCTTATCTCTTCCCCCTCCGGCCTGTAGAAGCCTTCCATTTTGTACAGTTCCTTGGAGCTCCTTTCTGTTTGTTAGATGGGATGCTGCCCAATTCATGAATCATTGAATAAAGCCAATTTGATCTTTAAATGGACTCAGTTGAGGGGCACCTGGGTGGCTCAGTCGGTTAAGCATCTGCCTTCAGCTCAGGTCATGATCCCAGGGTCCTGGGATCGAGCCCTGCATCGGGCTCCCTGCTCAGTGGGAAGGCTGCTACTCCCTCTCCCACTCCCCCTGCTTGTGTTCCCTCTCTAGCTGTGTCTCTCTCTTCAAAGAAATAAATAAAATATTTTTTTAAAAATCTTTAAAAAATGGAAAAAAATAAGTGTACTCAGTTGATATTTTGTTGTTTAACAAGAGGAATAGCCAGAGAGAGAGAGAGAGAGATACATAGGGCAAGGGCCGGGAGGGTTCTGAGTGCAGGAGCTTCTGTCCCCTTCAAGTTGGGATGTGTCACTCTCTCAGTGTGCATGTGTTCACCAGCCTGGAATGCTCTCCAAACCCCCTACTACTGGGATTTTATGGAGGCTTCCTCATGCAGGCATAATTGATTATTAACTTAATTTCTTGGTGGAAGATGAGGGGGGTGGGCTGAAAATTCCAAGTTTCTAATTATGGTTTGGTCTTTCTTTCTTTTTTCTTTTTTAAAAGATTTTATTTATTTATTTGACAGAGAGGGAGAGAGGAAGAGAGAACAAGCAGGGGGAGCAGCAGAGGGAGAGGGAGATGCAGGCCCCCTGCTGAGCAGGGAGCCTGATGCGAGGCTCGATCCTAGGACCCTGAGATCATGACCTGAACCGAAGACAAGAATCGCTTAACCGAGTGAGCCATCCAGGCACCCCTCTTACTTTCTTTTTCAAAAGATTTTATTTTTAAGTAATCTCCACACCCAGTGTGGGGCTTGAACTCACACCCTGAGATCAAGGGTCATATGCTCAACCGGCTGAGCCAGCCAGGTGCCCCTGGCTTGGTCATTCTGACCAGTCCCGATCCAGAAGCCATCCAGGAGCCCTTGGGCAATTTGCAAAAACTGGGCCTTCTGCCTCATTTTACCTAAATGAGTTTCCTCATCTGTAGAAGGAAGGTGACAACAATAAAATCTACCCCAGGCTGGTTGCGACAATCAAATGGGCTTTGCTTGTTAAAGCTCTTTGAAGAATATCTGGCACAAGAAAAAAAAAAGAATGTCTGGCACATAGCAGGTGTTCAACGCAAGGAGGTGGTTATTTTTACTATCATTAATATCGTATTTTATTTTATTTCATGTTTTTCAGAGCCCTGTATGGAGGAGAATGAACAGAATGGGCTTTGGAGTCAGACAGACCGGGTTTGAACTTCAACTTGAAGTCTTAACTACGTGACCTTTGTAAGGCACTTGGCTGTTCTGTACTTTAGCTTCCACGTGCATAAAGTGGAGGTCGTAATAATTATGACTGTCTCCTAAGATAGTCCCAAGAATTGAAGCAGCCCTTCCAAAGACAGCATACAGCACCATGCCTGGCATGTGGCAAGCCTCAGCTAACAGCAGCTGGATGTGGTTTTCTTTGGTTTTATGATCCTGATTCAGCTGTGGCCTCCCTAGCTGGCCCCAGGCTCCTCTGTCCTCTCCCTGGGGCCTGCTTTCTCCAGCTGTCATTCGGAGAGCAGGATCGAACCTGCCTCTCTCCTCTTGGCTCCTGCCTGATGGGCCGTAACAGTGCCCCTCACCCGGGCCTGTCCATCCTCGGGCCCCCTGCAGCATCTGGGCCACGCAGCTCCTCCAGGGATGGGGCTTCAGGCTCCCGATCTCGAGTTTGGTGACTAAACACCGAGTGCCAAGTCTCTTGGTCCCCTGGGGCCGGCCGCCTTGCCCTGCAGCCCCAGCTCCCAAGTGGGAAGTAGGCTGCACTACTGTCTTCCGTGGGGCAGAAGCACACCGCCTGGGCCTGTTGGACCCCATATTCCTGTGCTGCACTTCCCGGGCTCTTCACTCCACTGGGATCCCCTCTGTGAGCGCGGCTGGCTGCCAGCTGGCTGACTCTGAAGCCAGCTCCAGGGAGGGAGTCCTGCCAAGGGCTGGCCTGGATCACCCTTGTGAGAGAAGCAGCCACCACTTCCCAGAGAGACATTGGTTTCCGAACTCGTGAGCGGACATGCCCCAGGAGTTTGCTACCCACACTCCTCCTACTTTGAAAACTGGCAAAAAAAAAAAAGGGGGGGGCAGCCAAGGAGAGAGGGTAAGAGCTTATTGGGATCAGAGCCCTAAGTCTGTTCACCTGTCACAGGTTGTGTGACCTTGAGTGATTACATTGCTGGACACCTGGCTGGCTCAGTTGGTCAAGCATCTGCCTTCGGCTCAGGTCATGATCCCAGGGTCCTGGCCACCATGGGCTCCCTGCTCAGCAAGAAGCCTGCTTCTCTCTCTCCCTCTCCCTCTGCCTGCTGCTCCCCCTGCTTGTGATCTCTCTCCCTCTAATAAATAAATAAAATCTTAAAAAAAAAGTAAAACAGCCAGATATTATACCAATGAAATGAATTTATTCTGAAAGAGGGAAACTGCAATGCAGGGCATACAAGGGATGGCAGAACAGCCTACCAGGGAGATCAGGGGCACCTGAGGAGAGGAGGGGCACCCGGCAGGTTCAGTCAGTGGCTCAAGGACCTCTCGATCTGGCGGGTTGTGAGTTCAAGCCCCGCCTTGGGTGTAGAAATTACTTACAACTAAAATCTTTAAAAAGACAAAGCGGAGGGCGCCTGAGTGGCTCAGTGGGTTAAAACCTCTGCTTTCGGCTCAGGTCATGATCTCAGCGTCCTGGGATCGAGGCCCGCATCGGGCTCTCTGCTCAGCAGGGAGCCTGCTTCCTCCTCTCCCTGTCTCTCTGACTGCCTCTCTGCCTACTTGTGATCTCTCTCTGTGTGTCAAATAAATAAATAAAATCTTTAAAAAAAAAAAGACAAAGCGGAGAAGAATGTTACTTTATAGAGAAAAAAGAGGAAGTTGGAAGGGGTGGCTTTGAACTAAAGTTTATTGGAGGAAACCCAGAGTTCAGGGTGGTGGCGGGTTCTCATTGGCCAGATTGTGCTACTTTCTTATTCGCTGAGCTTGTTGCTGGGCAAGGAGGCCAGGTACCTCTCATCCTGCTGGGTCTGCCACTGGGTAGGAGCAGTAGGGCATTAGAGCTCCCGCTTCTGGCCTCCGCACTCCATTTTTTAAAAAAAGATTTTATTTATTTATTTGTCAGAGAGAGAGAGAGAGAGCACAAACAGGCAGAGGCAGAGGGAGAAGCAGGCTCCCTGCCGAGCAAGGAGCCCGATGTGGGACTCGATTCCAGGACGCTGGGATCATGACCCGAGCCGAAGGCAGCTGCTTAACCAACTGAGCCACTCAGGTGTCATTTTAAGTGACATTTCCTTTAGTCAGTTTCACAAGTACTCAAGGACTTCCCTTGAGCAAGTGCCCCCTCTTGTTGCTGCATCATTAACCCCTTCCCCCCCAAAGGAACACTGCCACCCACATTCAAGTATACTGTAGTTTCCTCTCTTTAAAAAACCCACGACCTTCTTGACCCAATATCTCCATCTACCCACCACCCCACTCCTGTGCCCTCCTTTGCAGCAAGACTCCCTGGAATTTGAGTTGTCTTTTCTGGCAGTTTCTACCTTCTCACCTCCCATTGTCTCTTGAACACATTCCAGTAAATTTCACCAAACCTTGGAATCCACACTTGCCGAGGCAGGGCCACCTACATAATTTGCAGGGTCCAGTGCAAAGTAAAAATGTGGAGGCTCAGGTTCAAAGGTGCCTGTTTCTTAAAGTTATCACAAATGACCACAAACTGGGTGGCTTGAAACAATGGGAATTTATCCTTTCCCGGTTCTAGAGGCCAAAGTTGGAAACCAAGGTGTCAGCAGGGTCGATTCCTTCTGGAGACTCTGAAAGAGAGTCTCTGTTCCATGCCTCTCTCCTGGCTTCTGACGGCGTCCATTCCTTGGCTTGAAGATATGTCACTCCAGTCTTGGCCTCTGTCCTCTCATCACCTTCTGTGTGTCTTTCTCCTGCTTTTTTCCAGTGAGGACACCCGCTGTTAATTTAGGGCCCACCCTAATCTGATCTCATCTCAAGATCTTTACCTGAATTACATCTGCAAAGACCCTTTTTCCAAATAAGGTCACACTCGGCGTGGACGTATCTTTTAGGAGGGGGGCCAACATTCAACCCACTATAAAGGGTTATTTGAGAATGTTGAGATGGTCGCAGGAGAGCATTACAGTAAGCACAGGACCCTGCTGAGAACAGGATCCTGCCCAAGTGTATAGGTTACATGCCTATGAAGCAGGAGTGTGCCAAGGTCATCCATGGCCTCTCTTCCTGCTGTCAAAGCCAATGGCGAGTTCAAAGTCCCCGTCTTACTGGGCTTCTCAGTGGCATCTGACATAATTGATTACCCGCACCCTATTCTTGCCACCCTTGGCTCCCTCGGCTTCTGGGACACCAAGCTCTCCTGATCTGTCTCTGACCCCACCAGTCAGTCAGTCCTCTGTGCCTTCTGCAGTCTCCTCCTCCCTCCAAACTCCAGAGTCTGGGGGCTGGAGAGGCCTGGGGCTCAGGCCTTTGACTGCCTCTCTGTGATTCACCTCCTCAAGGACCTCATCTAGTTTCAGGTCTTTAAACACTCTACCTGCAAGGACACCTGCCGCCTGGAACTTACCTCTCGGTTCCAGACAGACCCATCCAGCTGCCCCCTGGACAGCTCCCTTTGGAGGTCTAATAGGCCTGTCAAACTTAGCACTTCCAAACTGAAGTCCCCCCAAGCTGCCCCCCAGTCTCCTCCGCGTCCCTTAATGGCCCCTCTATCCTTCCAATTGCTTGGGTGAAAACCTTCATCCTAACACCTCACTTTCCTCTCGCACCTCAACATGTGGTCTCAGCTCATGCTCCCATCCCACCTAGAGTGAGATCACCAGTCCTTGCCGTGTGTGGCCCGGTCTTTGTGACCAGGTCTTCCTCTGCCTCCCCCATTCCATCTCCTACCAACTCCTCCCCCACCCCTCTTGCTTGTTCCTCGATCATGCGCCAGCACAATCCCACCTCAGGGCCTTTGCACCTGCAGTCCTCGCTGCCTGGTATATCTGTCCCCATTTATTCAGGAGGCTCGCTCCCTCACTCCATTCAGTGCTGCTCAAATGTCACTTTATCAGGGAAGCTTTCCCTGACCACCTGCCTGAATAGCATCTTCCGGGGCTCCTGGGTGGCTCAGTCCGTTAAGTGTCTGCCTTTGGCTTGGGTCATGATCTCGGGGTCCTGGGAGCGAGCCGCCTGTTGGGCTCTCTGCTCAGCAGGGAGTCTGCTTGTCTCTCTCTGTCTGTCCCTCCCCCTACTCATACTCTCTCTCTCTCAAATAAATAAATAAGATCTTAAAAAAATAAAACAGCATCTCCTGGTGCCTCTGTATCCTCACCCCCTCTTGATTTTTATCCCTTCGCTCCTTGTTGACTCTCCAACTAGAAGGTAAGCTCCCTGAGATTAGGGGCTGGGCTTTTCCACTGCCCTCATCCTCACCGCCTAGTGTAGTGTGTGGCACATATATGGAGTCCATGAATGAATCGATCTGATCCTGTTGCTGTCTTAGCTTAAAACCCTACAGTGTGCCATTAACTCTCCTCGCCTTTGCCGATACCGTTTTGCTCCCTCTGCTCGGAAAGCTCTTCCTCCTCTTTGTCTGCCTGGAAAACTCTTACTCATCCTTCAAGACCCAACCCAACTGTCATCACCTCTGTGAAGTTCCCATGTCCCCAAGCAGAGGTAGTCAGATGTTCCTCGGGGACCCCACAGTGTCCTGGACACGCCTCAGTTCATGCCTGCATCTCGTGCAATTTGTCTTTCTTCTCCGGGAAACTGTGAGCTTCCTGAGGGCAGGCTCTGTGTCTTTTCAGCCTTGTACCCCCAGGGTCTCGTCCAGTGTCTGCACAGCCTTACGTATTTGGTAAAGGTTTGCTGACTGAGGGGATAAATGAAGGAAAAGAGGGGGGAGGAAGGAAGTAGAAGGGGGGAAAGAAGAAACCTTCCCAGGCACCCTGAGGACACCTACAGGGAAAGAAAGAGTTTTCCAGACTGCCTCAATACCTTGCCCCTTATCCAAACTTTCTAGAAACAGATGCTACCCTCTCAGCCACAACAACTTGAATTTCCAAACTCCAGAATGAGGACCCACTATCAGACAAGTTTGAGCATGTATTTTAGAGACAAGCCTGAATTTTAAGAATCTATCTGTTAAAAAAAGAAACAACAGGCGCGAAATGGAGTCACTCATGTTAAGGTCCACATCGGCAAACTAAGACTTAATACCTAACCGACCCACAGTTTCAGTCTTTCCCAGCAATGGAAACCCGAACTAGTTAGTCTGGAATCACCTGGTCAGCACTAGTGAGGTCATCCACCTGATAAGCCCTTCCTGTCCCCTATAGGAAGGTGACCTTGCCTAAAACAATCCACTCTAGGGCGCATGGATGGCTCGCTTGGTTGAGGGTCCAACTCTTGATTTCAGCTCAGGTCGCGATCTCAGGGTCGTGAGATCGGACCCCCATGTCAGGCTCTGTGCTCAGTGGGGAGTCTGTGTCTCTCCCTCTCCCCATGCGTGCCCATGTTCTATCTCTCTCTCTCTCTCAAATCAATCAATCAATCAATCAATATTTTTTAAAAATCCACTCTTTACTAGAAACATCCTTTTCCTGCCCCCTTCTGTCTGTATAAGCCCCTTCATTCTGTGTAGCTCTATGGAGCTACTTTCTGCTTGCTGGGCAGGATGCTGCTCGATCCGTGAATTGTTGAATAAAGCCCATTCCATCTTCAAATGGACTCAATTGAATTTTTTTGGCGTTTATTTATTTATTTACTTATTTTTAAATTCAATTAATTAACATGCGGTGTATTATTAGTTTCAGAGGTACATCTGTCTTATGTAACGCCCGGAGCTCACTCCATCCTGTGCCCTCCTTAATGCGCATCCCCCAGTGACCCCAGCCCTGCGCCCCCTCCCCTCCAGCAACCCTCAGTTTGTTCCTATGGTTAAGAGTCTCTTGGGGGGGGCAGTGCGCCTGGGTGGCTCAGTCGTTTAAAAGTCTGCCTTCTGCTCAGGTCATGATTTCCGGGGTCCTGGGGTCGAGCCCAGCATCGGGCTCCCTGCTCAGGGGGGAGTCTGCTTCTTTCCCTCCTTGTGCTCTCTCTCTCTCTCTCTCAAATAAATAAATAAAATCTTTACAAACAAGAAGTCTTTTTTTTAATGAAGCCGAACCTGGAAGTAAGACCTTGATGAGTCACAAGGGGGCAGCAAAGCGTTCCTGCTCAGACTGCGGCTAGGAAGCCTTGCCTCACCAGCCTGTAAGGAGAATCAGTCTGAAGCCATACAGCAATAAGTGACTAGCCAGTGAATTCACAATTCACTGGCCATCACCCCCGCTCCGGCATCAATATTCGAAAGATAAATCGTTTAAATCGCAACGCCTTTGGAACAGTTGCAATCTATAGCTCCCTCTGCGTCCTCATCTGTAAACTAGGGATACCTACTTCCCAGTCTCACATCCTCCTCATAGGGTTGGATAATTAAGGCAATAGGTAAAATGTGAAATATTATTACTACTGTAGAAAGAACGAAGGGAACTGTTATTGAATACCTGTTAGGTTTCCAGGTGCTTTGAATCCTTAGAGCAGTCAAGTGAGGAATGATGAGAAGTTAAATGAGAGAGAGGTTGAGAGGCGGATGGGAGGTTAAATGACACGGCCAAGGTCAATTACCAGCAACAATAATAGCAGTTAAGGCGCAGCAAGTGCTAACTCCGCACCGGTCCCTCATTGTTCTAAGCGCTTTGCAGGAATTCTTTCCCCTCTTACAGCAATCCTATGGGGGGGGGGGGCTACAGTTAACTCTGCCCATTTGACAGGAAGGGCAACCGAGGCACAGCATGTAACTGTTGCCTGGTCACACCAGGGAGTCTGAGTGCGGAGCTGGGGTTACAGCTGAGGCAGCCTCGCTGCTCTCTGGCACAGATGAGATATTAACCAAGGTCAAGGCCACGCTCTTTCGACCATCTGTTTCTAGACTAGTCTGCATCCAAGTCAACTCAAGATCCTTAGGTAAAACACAACACACCATCTCTGCCTCGACCCCACGGCCCCACGCACCCCCTCCCAGCCACTGCTATTCCTCCCGCTCCCTCGGAACTGCACTACCTGGGCTGTCTATACCGGCTACGTCCACCCACACTGGCCTGGCCCCGCCACCGCCACTCGGCAGAGACAGCAAACGGCAAGGTCACGAAGGGTCTCCATGTCACCCAGCCCAAAGGTCATTTTTCAGCCCCCCTTCTGAAGATGCCAAATTGTCTGCTTTTGACACGGCTGATATCCTGGGCTTCTGTGGTTCACCCTCCTTTGGCTCTCCCTCCCCCCTCTCTGGCTGCTCCTTCTCTGTGTCCTTCACAGGCTCCACCTTCTCTCCCCTGCCATTAAGGAGGTGCGCATCAAGCCCTGTTCCTGAGCACCTTTTCTTCTGGTCCTTCTGGTCTCTGTACTCCTCCCTCTTGGCTCCTCTCCCCGCAGTTCCCAGCTTCAATACCACCTATGTGCCAGTGACTCTCAGATTTATATAGCTAACCCGGATAGACCTCTGAACTCCAGACCACGAGCTGCTTCTTGAACATCTCCGCCTGAGTGTTTCAAAGGCCTCGCCAACTCAACATCATTGCTCACCTCCAGACCTCTGGCCCTCTTGTCTTCCAGTGGGTTCCACAGCTGTACTCTCTTCTCCCACCCCCTCGATTTAACCCACCACCAAGTCCTGTGGCTACAGATCTTCTTCCATCTCCACTCTCACCAGGGTACCCATCTTTCTGACCAGAATCCTGGGTGGTCATCTAACTGGTTTCCCTGCTTCTACTCACCCCTGCCGAAAATACTTCAGTGGCTTCCCTTCTGGTTAAAATAAAGGTCACAATTCTTGGCATGGCCTCCGAGGTCCTGCGTGGTCTGACTCTGCTTCCTCTCCAGCTTTATCATCTCCAAGGTCCCCCTTGCTCTCAGGACTCTAGCGTCACTGGCGTGCTTTCAGTTCCTTATGGATGTTCAGCTACCTCCCGCCACAGGGCCTTTGCACATACACCCCCCCATTTTTGAAACAAGTCTTCCCTCCACTCTGCCTAGTTCACATCTATTCATCCTTTTGATCTTATGATCATTGTCTCAGAAAAGACATGAGAATTCTCTGATTATGGGTTCTCACCTAATTCTCCTTCCCAGACCTGATTATGGTTGTATGTGATTTTTAATTTTTAAATATTTTTAAAAGGTTTATTTATTTGAGAAAGAGAGAGAGTGAGAGTGAGCAGGGGAAGGGGCAGAGGGAGAGAGAGAATTCCTGTCCAGTCTCCCTGCTGAGCTCAGAGCCCAATGCGGGACTCACTCCCAGAACCCCAAGACCATGGCTTGAGCTGAACCCAAGACTCAGACATTTAACCAACTGAGCCACCCAGGCACCCCTGTATGTGATTTTTTTAAATTTTAAGTAGGCTCCATGTCCAACATGGGGCTTGAACTCACAACCCTGAAATTCATTGTCATGTGCTCTACTGACTGAGCCAGCCAGGTGCCCCTGTATGTGATTCTATTTTTTTTTAAAGATTTTATTTATTTGACACAGAGAGAGATCACAAGTAGGCAGAGAGGCAGGCAGAGAGAGGAGGAAGCAGGCTCCCTGCTGAGCAGAGCCCGATGCGGGCCTCGATCCCAGGACCCTGAGATCATGACCTGAGCTGAAGGCAGAGGCTTTAACCCACTGAGCCACCCAGGCGCCCGATTCTTTTTTTTTTTTTAAGATTTTATTTATTCATTTGGGAGAGAGAGTGCAAGAGCATGAGTGGGGAAGAAGGGCAGAGGGAGAGGGAGAAGCAGTCACCCTACTGAGCAGGGAGCCCGACATGGGGCTTGATCCTAGGATGCCGGGGTCATGACCTGAGCCACAGGCAGACACTTAACCAACAGAGCCACCCAGGCGCCCCGTATGTGATTCTTAATCATTGACCTCTACTAGGCTATGAACTCCACAAGGGCTGGACGCTGGCGGTCCTTCCCTCAGCTGTGTCCCCAGTTTCTAGCACAGTGCTGAGTACAGAGCAGCTTCTTGATGAATATATATGGAAGGAAGGAATGAAAATGCATGTTTTTATTTTTTCTGAACTTCTATCATTGCACCTACCACCTGGGATCCAGTAAGAACCATCCTGGCTTCTTCTAGCTGTTTCTAACGGGAAGGAGTCTCCAGAAGGCAATTAAATGGTTTCAGATTAAAATGTTTTATTTCGGAAATGATTTCTAGCTTCCAGGAAAGCTGCAAGATATGTGCACAGAACCTCCGTATAGCTCCTGATTCAAAAAGGCTGTTTCTCGAGGGCCACCAGCCCTTTCTGAGCACACCAGGCTGCATTCCTCTCAGCCACCGCCGACTCTGTGCCGCTAAGATAACAACACACCAGGCCAGCGGGACAGCAGCCTGTCCCACGTGATCTGAAAGGCAGCATAAGGCAGACTCAAGGGCAGCGCAAAGTCAGGGCCCCAGATCCAAGGGCACAACTTAGCTCGCAGCCAGCCCGGTTGCTGTCTCTCTTATGCACAGACACACCTCCTTGGGGTTTGACGGATACACACGGCCCGGCACGGAGTGAGACCGAGTCACCCCACAGAGACACCCAGGGCTCAGGGAGTGTGCCTTCTGAGGCCCTGGTAGGCAGCCGGCTGAAATGGGTTAACCCCCCCTGCCAGACCCCGCTGTGGGAGCTAATGCCGTGTTTTGGAAATTTTTTTTTTAATATGACCCCTACAGAGAAATGCATTTTTCTTTTTTCTTAAAGCTTTTATTTATTTATTTGACAGTGAGAGAGTGAGAGAGAGAGAGAGAGAGAGAGAGAGAGAGAGAGAGAGAGAGAGCACAAGCAAAGGGAGCAGCAGGCAGAAGGAGAGGAGAAGCAGGCTTCCTGCTGAGCAGGGAGCCTGATGCGGGGCTCCATCCCAGGACCGTGGGATCATGACCTGAGCCGAAGGCAGACGCTTAACCGACAGAGCCACCCACATGCCCTGAGAAATGCATTCTTCATCACGACCCAGTACGCACACACTCATACACACAGACAAACGCCATTGTCGTACAAGTTTCAAAATAACGCCCTTACTGCATCTGATGTACTCTGACGTTTTCTCTTCCCTTAAAAAGAAAATGCTCGATTTCAAAAGCCATGAATGGGTCAAAACTTAGTATGAAACACACTGAATTAGAGGACTCTCAGGCTGTAGGTAAGAGAACATCACAAGAGCTGGTAAAAAACCAAACAAATATAAAACCATGCCTTTGTCTATGGTGCTAGAGAGATCAGAGAAGTGGTCACCTTTGGGAGGCTTGGGAGGTGTCAGGAGGGAGGCTTCCGGGGTGCCGGAAATGTCCTCCATCATGAATTAGGTACAAGTACACAGATGTATATAAAAATATGTAAATATCTATTTTATTATTTAAATATTTAATGTACTTATTTGAGAGAGAGAATGAGTGAGAGCGCGAGTGGGGGGAGGGGGAGAGGGAGCAACATGCTCGGACCCTGACATGGGGCTCGATCCCAGGACCCCAGGATGATGACCTGAGCCCAAGGCAAGACACTTAACTGACTGAGCCACCCAGGCGCCCCCAAATTCTGTAAAAATTTATTGATCTATACCTTTAAGATGTGTGTACCTTATTATGTCTTGGAATTCAAGGGCAGAAATGTATGTGGGCGTCAGGATGGGACTAAAGCCAGGGCAGCAATCTAGTTAGTATGATCCAACTGTGCATCCAGACAGATCTGAAGCTTGGCTTTGTGATTTAATAGCTGGGTGGCTTTGGTCAAGCAACTTAGCCTTTCGAACCTTGACTTTTCTCATCTTTACAATGGAGATAATATATGTTAAGATGAAGCAGTCAGCTAATGGATAGAAAGCAGTTGCCCAGACCTTGCACCTCAGTCCCATTCAGTACATGGGAATTGCGTAGACTCTATTTTCCTCCTGTTTCTCTACGTGCATCTGCTTCCGTATTCCCTCTGCAGACTGGCTTTTTCTGCTTTTCTGGCCCACAGAGCACAAAATGGCACTTTTCAGCTCTCAGTTCACACCTGAAGATTATGTTTCTCAGTTCTAGATCCAAAATCCTGAGAGAAAGAGCCTGACTAGTTCACCTTGGGTCACCCTAGCTCCATCAGCCATGGGCAGGAAAGCAACCCCGCGTTCTTAAAGTGGTTTCCTGGGGGCCGTTATGGGCTGAACCGTGTCCCTCCAAAAAAAGAGATGTCGAAGTCCTAGCCCCCAGTTCATCAGAATGTGACCTTATCTGGAGAGAGGGTCTTTACAGAGGTAATCAAGCTGAGATGATGTCGAGAGGGTAGACCCCAATCCAATATGGCTGGCGTCCTCATGGGAAGGGAGGGTTTGAAAACAGAGACACTGCCAGAGCAGAGATGATGCGAGACTCACAGGGAGGATGGCAAGGGTGGCATGGGAACCTGGAACAGCAAAGATCCCCGGCGAACCACCAGAAGCTAGGAAGAGACAAGGAAGGATTACTGTGCAGGTGGCAGAGGGCGCGTGGCCCTGATGACTCCTGATTTCGAACTTGCAGTCCCCAGAACTGTAAGACGATACATTTCTGGCGTTTTCATCATCGAATCTGTGGTACTTGGCTAGACAGCAGCCCTAGGGAACCGACTCAGGGCCCACCCTGCCAATGGGTCAGAGGGGTTCCCAGAGCAGGAAGACGAGAACGCCCGTAAAGGCAGACACCACCGAGTGACTGTTGTGTATTAGTGTGATGCGATTTCAAATCCACTTGTTTATGACTTAAGTGAAGTTGCTTTAATCTACTTATTTATGGCAAAGACCCCTCCCAAAGTTGTTTTGGAAGTAATGTTGTTCTGATAGAAGAACAAAGTAAGTTGTGTTAGGATATCGTCCTCTCCTGTGTTCTCACCTATGGGAACTCAGTAGCGCAGGGGGCGCCTGGGTGGCTCAGTCAGTTGAGCATCAGACTCTTGATGTCGGCTTAGGTCATGATCTCAGGGTCGTGAGATCGAGCCCCGTGTCAGCCTCCATGCTGAGCGTGAAGCCCGCTTAAGATTCTCCCTCTCCCTCTGCTCCTCCCCACCTCAAGCACGTGTGTGCACGCTCTCTCTCTCTTCCTGTCAAATAAATAAATAAATCTTTTTTAAAAGATTTTATTTATTTATTTCACAGAGGGAGAGAGATCACAAGGAGGCAGAGAGGCAGGCAGAGAGAGGGGGAAGCAGGCTCCCCGCCTAGCAGGGAGCCCGATGCGGGCCTCAGTCCCAGGACCCTGAGATCATGACCTGAGCCGAAAGCAGAGGCTTTAACCTAACCCACTGAGCCACCCAGGCGCCCAATAAATAAATCTTAAAAAAAAAAAAACTCGGTAGCTCAGTTGCTGAGAGGCCCCACTGGGAGCTCATCAATAAAAACATATGAAGAAGCAACTACGGCAAAGGGACATTTAGACTATAAATTCTGAGAAATTGTGGGAACTCTCTGCAAGTGTTTGGTGCGCACAAGGCTACACCTTGCTGATCCGAATAGCTCTCTGAAGGCTTTGGGGCAATTAGCTCCCGCCTCGGGAAAGGTGACTCTTTTTACTGGCAAAGGCAGAAGCTGAGCAGCAGGCCAGCAAAGCAAATCCTCTTGCCCATCGCCACAGGGGCCGAGGGGCCCTAGCAATGTGCTTACGAAAGCCCTCCCAACTCCCCCCTCCCCCGCCCGCCGCCCCTGCCCCATGCAAGAGCTGTCCTCGCCTTTGCTCTCCAGACTGGCCTACGGTTTTGTGCAGCTTTCTTGTCCTGAATTTGCTATTCTGGAATAAACCCATTGTTGCTGGTAAAATAATAGACAGTTTTATTCTGAAAGTTAACGAGCTAAAATGAAAGTAAAAGAAAGTGCCTGATCGGTCCTTGAGGTTAAACCAAGCCCAGATTTGGGTTGGTCCAAGCTTCAGTGACTAGCCTCAAAGCCACCTACAAAGAGAGCGATGAGGTAGGGGCCAAAGAACGTACGTCTAGGACCTCTGCTCCCCAAGGAGGTAGTCCACGTGGGGGAAGGGCAAAAACCAAGAAACCACTGAAAAGGGGGGGCTAGTGTGGAGTTGTTTCATTTCAGGGTGAAGGGGAGTAGAATTTACCACCCCAAAAGATGTCACTTTGGCACAAGGATGATTTTGAGCTAAAGGCAATCAAACCGGGCGCCTGGGTGGCTCAGTGGGTTAAAGCCTCTGCTTTCGGCTCAGGTCATGATCTCAGGGTCCTGGGATCGAGGCCCGCATCGGGCTCTCTGCTCGACAGGGAGCCTGCTTCCTCCTCTTTCTCTGTCTGCCTCTCTGCCTACTTGTGATCTCTCTCTCTCTCTCTGTGTCAAATAAATAAATAAAATCTTAAAAAAAAAAATAAAGGCAATCAAACCCCAGCTGATTCAGGAAAAGCTCTTTACCTCCCCCCTCAACTGCCTAACTATACACTGGAAAGGGGAGCCTGTACCAGGAGGAGAGCTGTTGCCAGAGACACATTTGCCCTGACGGAGACTACTTAAGATCAAAAAAATCTCGGGGCGCCTGGGTGGCTCAGTGGGTTAAGTATCTGCCTTCGGCTCAGGTCATGATCCCGGGGTCCTGGGATCGAGCCCCGTGTTGGGCTCCCTGCTCAGTGGGGAGCCTGCTTCTCCATCTCCTTCTGCCCCTGTTCTGACTCTCTGACTCTCTCTCTCTCTCAAATAAATAAATAAAATCTTTTAAAAAATTTTAAAAACAAACAAAAACCCCAGTAGGTTAATTAACAAGGGAATGGGGAGAGGCCAAGGGGAGAGTCATGGAACTCTTATCACCAAAGTGGAAAACTTTAACTGCTATTTTCTTAACTATGTGTGTGTTTAAGTAAGCTCTATACCCAGTGTGGGGCTTAAACTCATGACCTCAGGATCAAGACTTGGATTGCTCTACGGACTGAGCCAGTCAGGTGGCCCTGAGGTGAACATTTTTAAATGGCTAATAAGAAATATAGTGAGTAAGGCAAATATTGATGGGGCAAAAGCAAGAAGAAACAGAAAGGAGAGAGTCACTGGACTCTCCCCAGTAGCGTGGAAGTCTTTAGATGGTTATTAAGAAATGGGAAGAATAAAATGGTCACAGATGGGGTTAAATCAGCTAAAAAGCAAAATTCAACTGAGTAAATTTGAAGATCTAACTGGTTTTATTCAGCGATTCATGAATCAGGCAGTGCCCCATCTAGAAAGTTAGAGGGATGCTCTCAGAAGAACAAAATGGAAGGGTTTTTGTAGGAAGGGGCAAGAAAGTTAGAAGCGAAGGCGCCTGGGTGGCTCAGTGGGTTAAAGCCTCCACCTTCGGCTCAGGTCATGATCTCAGGGTCCTGGGATCAAGTCCCGCATTGGGCTCCCTGCTCAGTGGGGAGCCTACTTCCCCCTCTCTCTCTGCCTGCCTCTCTGCCTACTTGTGATC
>LNAC01000430.1:194787-220404 GCA_002007465.1 Ailurus styani
AAGAATGGGTGCCTGGGTGGCTCAGTGGGTTAAAGCCGCTGCCTTCAGCTCAGGTCATGATCCCAGGGTCCTGGGATTGAGACCCGCATCGGGCTCCCTGCTCAGCGGAGAGCCTGCTTCCTCCTCTCTCCTCTCTCTCTGCCTGCCTCTCTGCCTACTTGTAATCTCTCTCTCTCTGTGTCAAATGAATAAATAAAATCTTTAAAAAAGAAAAAAAAAAGAAAGAAAGAAAGTTAGAAGCGAAAGAAAAGCCAGGATTGTTTCGGGTGGGATCACGTCCCTTGGGAGACAAGGGTCTTCTCAGGCAGATCACCTCATCTTCCTTTGCCCAATGGAGAAGGCCCCTGTGACAGATGACCTCATTGGCGTTTATCAGAAAATTCCTGACCGACACGTTAAGACTTACATTTCAGGGGAAGGTTGAGACCGCAATCAGGTTGGTATGAAGCCCTGCTTTGGTGACTTGGCTTGGCCCAAGCAAAAGCGTTTTGGGCCTGTGGTTTCCTTATTAACAAAACAAAGGTTTTAATCGGTATTGCCAAAGGCTGTGTGGAACAAAGGGCCTCCCTGTTGCTTCCCCCAACATTAAAGTGGCCCAAATAAGTGTACTCTATTTTATTTTTATTTATTTATTTACAGTATAAAAAAATTGGGGGGGGGCAGGGGCAGAAGGAGGGAGAGAATTTATTTTTTTCAAAAGATTTTATTTATTTATTTGAAAGAGAGTGAGCATGAGCAGGGGGGGAAGGGCAGAGAGAGAGGGAAAAGCTCTCTGGCTCAGGTCGTGATCCGAGGGTTCTGGGATCAAGTCCCACATTGGGCTCCTTGCTTAGCAGGGAGCCTGCTTCTCCCTCTGCCTGCTGCTCCCCCTGCTTGTGCGCGCACGCGCTCTCTCTCTCTCTCTCTGAGACAAGTAAATGAATAAAATCTTAAAAAAAAAAAGAAGTTACCCTTTTGTAAGGGACATTTATGTTTATAAGGGAAATCTCCATATGTAAGGGTGTCTCCTTCGGTGTACCGGAAAAAGAATGATGACTAAGAAATCTCTAGAAATTTTTATCCATGGAGAAGGCAGACACTGGAATCTCCTTTACTGTGCTTTGCCTGGGAACCTCCCATAACTGCTTCCCCCACCCCCATCTTCTGTTTTTAGATGGAGATATTTAAGGTGATAGCTTCGGTCATTTCTAGAAGTTAGTTTTCTTGGTATGTCCCACGTGTACAGGAGGTATACTGTTATTGAACTTCTGTTTGTTTTTTTCCCCCTGCTAATCTGTCTTTTATTACAGGGAGGTCTCAGCCTTCCCCTATATGGGAACAGATATTATGTCTGGCCCCGAAAACCTTTCCCTGTCCAGTTCTTTAAAACCAAAACCAACTGTTGAAGTCCTAATGGAGGTTACAGTTAGGAATGTAAGGGTTGATGGAATTCGGTAAAAGTTTATAGGAGAATTGATACGCTTGAAAGGTCTTTCTGTGAAGTAGTTGGGTCGTTACTTGACTATATTTTGGAAATAAACATTGTATCTGACTGGGGAGTGTTTCCCCCAGCTAGTGTTCTATTTTGTAAGCAGAAGGCATGCAAATTGGCCTTTCATGCAATATTACTTGGGCACGCTACACGGGAATCGGGAAGACCACGTGAATCTGCACAGTGTGGAATAGAAGCCAGAGCATTGGTAGGGACCATTTCTCAGCACGATGGCCCCATGTAGACAGTGGACAGGGACTTGTGGCAAAGGTCTGTGAGTGCCTCCCAGCGATGACTACTAGGACTTCGGACTAGAGAATTCAGTCTGTGGGGCATTCACTACCTTGCTTTCGGACAGTAATTAAAGCTACCCAGATGACTGAAGGGCAGAAAAGGTTCTCAAAACCCGAAATACTCGCAATGTCTTGGGTGATGTGGGAGCAAAGCGCTAATGGAAATGGCAGCACCCAGAAGAGTTCCATAAGAAAATGGAAGTGGTTTACATGGGATGGTGAGGAGATGATCGTGAGCAGGGAGACTTTTTCTCCCCCTAGGACCGACTTTGGGAACTGGAAAAGCTGTTGGCGTCTACTGTAACTTGGGCAGTGCCCTCCACACCGCTCTTGATGGACCAATAAAGAGCCCCTTGGTTTGTGGGTGGGAGGTCCACGGTGAACAGGCAGTGTCTTGTTTGGATGGCCACCATTCGGATCAAAGAAGGTCAAAACAATTCAGCTCAGTGCACTGAAACCCACACTGTTTCCCTGCACTGGAGCCAGAATTGAATAGTGGAAAAAGCCCCTATGTTGGGGTTTTTACCGACTCATAAGAAGTGGCCAGTGGCTGGGTTGTATGGTTGGACGGGAGGACGGTGGAAATCTGGAGCATTGAAAGGACTCCTGTATGGGGCACAGCTCTCCGGAAATTAGGCGGGTGCATTGAAGAAGGACGTGTCAATGGCTGTCAGAGGAGCCCCCTTCCAGGTCTGGAAGATGATTGGAATCAACAAACAGGTATCCCTGCGGGCTCCTTGGAGATGGCCACCTGGATCCATGAAGTAAGTGGCCATTGGAGGTCTCTGGCAAGGCAGAGATGGGCTGAGGGTAGACAGTTTCCCCTTGCCCCTTCTGAGGCACAAAATGCCAATACGAATGGTTCTGTCCGCCATCCAGAGAGACAGAGACTGCAGATGGCAGTGTGGCCGAGGGGGGGGAAGGCCCTAAATGTAGTTGGCAAGTGAGACTGACGGTAGCAGCCAAGGGGTCCCGACACAAATAGACGCTGACTCTAGCCTGGGTGTCACTTACCCGGTGGTAGATGCCAATGCTCTGAGTGTTCTAAAGGAACCAGAACAGAGGACATTGCAGAAGTTTGGACAGCTGCCTATCTTTTCTTCAGACCACGGGATTCAGTTTGCAGCCCATAAAGTCCAATCGTGGGCAGAGAAATGTGCTCAGAGTTCTGATCTGACAGAGAAGGGAACAGATAAATAAAACAGTGGCTGTCTGGGGCACCTGGGTTGCTCAGCCAGTGAAGTGTCTGCCTTCGGCTCAGGTCATGATCCCGGAGTCCTGGGATCGAGCCCCGGGTTGGTCTCCCTGCTCAGTGGGGGGTCTGCTTCTCCTTCTACACTCCCCCCCCATGATCTATGTCTCTCAAATAAATAAATAAAATCTTAAAAACATCCAATTCTTTCTAAAAATTAGTTTCAGGCCTACACCATAGCAATCGGAGAATTCTATACATTACAAAATGCTCACTCTGATAAGTGTAGTCACCCTATGAAGTCATTGTGGTATTCCTAACCACATTCCTAGTGCTGTACTTGACATCCCTGTGACTTACTGATTGTATAACTGGAAGTTGGTACCTTTGGATACCCCCCACTCCTGCCCTTCTGGCATCTACCAGTTTGTTCTCTGTACTTATGAGCCTGTTTCTGTTTTGTATTGTTTTGTTTGTTCCTTTGTCTCGTGTTTGAGATTTCCCATAGAAGCGACATCATACAGTATTTGTCTTTCTCTGACTTATTTCATTTAGCATCATACATTATTGATGCACTTCTTGCCAAGGGAAGACACAAGTATCACAGCTCTGCTTTTTTGTTTTCTTCTTCCCCACATCACCTCAACTCCCCCACCCCCCAACTTGGAGCGGTGGTCATGGGACCAGCGCTGCAATGCTGCAATTCCAGGGGTTGGAAACAGGGCTGATTTTGGAACAAGACACTGTTAACTATGATTGTCACCTGTAGGTCACTCAGAATTTCTAAGCGCCTAATGCGGCAGGATGTATCTCCGTCTCTTCCAGCAAAATTGGAATGAACAGCAAATGCGGCTCTGTACCACCTGGTGGGAAGAGAGCCTGTGAGCTCCGTGACCATGACCTGTAACCTGTGTCAACGGCAATGGGCTGAGGGCAGGTAACTTGCCAGAAGGATAGTGCCGTCTAGACCAGCCCAGTGGCCGGACCTGGTGTTCCCTCCCCAAGGTGAAAAAGTCTGCATCTAAATGGAGGAGAGAAGGAAAAAGAGTCATCGAGGGTAAGAAAATAAACACATGGGTTATGTAATAACGGGAAATCCAATATTACATTAACACTTTGAGAGAAGCTCTGAGCAAAAGAGGATATTGGCTCTTAGCTAATTATACCAGATGCCTAAAATGGTTAGACCATATGTTTGCAGAAACCACTCTTGCTTTTGGGACGAGATTGAGCGGAAGCTGGCACGCCTGAGCGCCCTTGAGCTGGGAGACGTTTTCCTACAATAAGATGATGGACCGGGGAGGTATGAATGACTGCAGGAGGTTCTAGTAATGAGCCTGTATCTTTTGACTTGTGTGTCATTTTGCTGTAAGGGCTCTGTGGCCAGAGACCAGGGGGGTGAGCTGTGAGACAATAGGAAAAAAATACGTGTTTGTCTCTGCTCCCCATCCCTGGGAGCTCTTGAGCCATGTGATTTCGATAAGAGCACTAGGAGCCTCTTTGGCTCTAATGTTGGGGGGGGTGTTGACAATTTTTGACACAGGACTCCTGAACCCTTATAATTTCAGGGTGACAGGAGTGTCCTTTGTTCTAATGAGGCGACTCTGGGTGGGCTCTTGGATGACTCTCGGATGAGGACTGGTGGCCAGAAAGACCAAGCCTTGATTAGAAGCTTGGAGTTTTCTGCCCTGCCCCTTGTTTCTCCGAGAAGGGAGAAGGGCTGAAAATGGAATTAATGATCAATCATGATTGCCTGAGGGAGCCTCCATAAAGTCCCTGCAGTACGGGGTTCAGAGAGCTTCCGGGTTGGTGAACATGTGGAGAATGGGGACAGCGGCGTTCCTGGAAGCTCTGTGTCACCCACACGCCTTGCCCCATGCACCTTTTCCATCTGACTGTCCATCTGCATCCTTTTTTTAAAAGATTTTATTTATTTATTTGTCAGAGAGAGAGAGAGCACAAGCAGGGGGAGCAGCAGGCAGAGGGAGAAGCAGGCTCCTTGCTGAGCAGGGAGCCCAACGCAGCGCTCGATTCTGGAACCCTGGGATCATGACCTGAGCCGAAGGCAGGTACCTAACTGAAAGTGTTTCCCTGGGTTCTATGAGCCACTCTAACAAATTAATTGCACCTGAGGAGGGGGCTGTGGGAACCTCTGATTTATAGCCCTAACGATCCGTACTTGTCTTTGGTATCTGAAGTGATGGCGAGCGAGGCAGGTTGGGGCAGGGGACAGTCTTGTAAGATGGAAGCCTTGACCTGTGACACCTGACACCATCAGAGAGTGTCCATATTGAGTTGAATCCTCTCGGCCCTCTGCTGGCACCCCAGGGTTGCTTGTTGGTGTGAGGGGAGCTCCTACTCTGCCCCCCCACTCCGCCCCTGCCACTACACATTGGAACTGTGTCCAGAACCAAAGTCATAGTTAATGAGAGTTTTAAAAAAGCATATGTGGGGCCAGATTGTAAATACTGTTTCACAATATTTTTTCATTTTACAATGTATCTTTGAGTTCACATGGCCATAGAGATACAATATGTAAAGGGCTTCAGAAGATGCGTGTCAAACAGTGGTTACCGGTAGGAAAGAGATTAGGTTTGGAGCTAGTTGATGAAAGGGAACTTGACTTTTTAAAAAAGTATTTATTGGGCGCCTGGGTGGCTCAGTGGGTTAAAGCCTCTGCTTTCGGCTCAGGTCATGATCTCAGTGTCCTGGGATCGAGGCCCGCATCGGGCTCTCTGCTCAGCGGGGAGCCTGCTTCCCCCTCTCTCTCTGCTGCCTCTCTGCCTACCTGTAATCTCTCTCTCTGTGTCAAATAAATAAATAAAATCTTAAAAATAAATAAAAAATAAAAAAGTATTTATTTAAGTCATCTCAACACTCAACGTGGGGCTCAAACTCATGACCCTGAGATTAAGAGTCACACGCTCCTCAGACCCAGCCAGCCAGGCATCCTGGGGAACTTTGACTTTATTCTTTTGTCTTTTGTTTTCTTTTTTTATAACATTGAATTCATGTATTATCTGTGCAATTAATAATACATTTATGTCTTAAGACTCAAACTCTAAAAGGCTGATTTGTTCCACATCTTCACACTGTTGTCTGTATGTTTTGCATCTACTCTCATTGAATTCATTCCTCCATTCTGTCATTACTGAGCACCTGCTGTATGCACAGTATTGTGTTAGACACTAAGGGTATATAAGAAATTTAAAATATGCTTTGGTTTCTGTTGATGAGCAGCTTTAAATCTGGGTAGGATAATTGCAGGGCAATCCCTCCCTCGAAGTAATAAAATCAGCATATGATGGAGAAGATCAGACATTACAAATAATATTTTAAGGGCAAAACGTTTCCCAGGCCCGAAGCAGGGAGAGTAAGGAATTGACTGTAACTTAAGAGAGAGTTATAAGCTGGAGAGAGGTTGTGTTGCTCAGAAGGGGAGCCGTCAGCTCGAGACACTCAGTGTCCTGAAATGTCTGGGTCACCGGTCAAGGGTGTGCCGGAATCCCCACGCCCTGCCCCCACCCCAGGAGCAGGGCAGACAGAGTCAGGGCCCCTGCGGGGGTTGTGGAGCTGGAGAAGCTTAGCAGGAAGACTGGAGGAGCAAGTCCAAAGTGAAATCCACCGGGGGAGAGGATGCAAAGGAAGCCTCAAGAAGTCCAAGGGCAAAACGGAGGGTCAGACGCCAGACTTCATTCAAATGGGCGCAAACCTGAGCGGCGCAGCCGCGAGTTTATTGTCCGCGTCTATGAGAAGTCGCGCATACATACACGAGCAACGAGGTCCAGTGCAACGGGATCAAACGATCTTGGAGTGGGTTCTTGGGGTCCTAGGTATGTCAGGCTGTTTTTAAAGGCAGTTGATTCGGGGCAGGCAGTTTCTCACTGCCGTGGAGGTGAACGAAGCGCGCGATGGTTGCTTGCTGTCTTTGGAGAAAGCCGTCCAGCTAAGCCCTTTGCTCCGGTTCTATGGTCACTAAGCAACCTTCTCATTAAATTGTGGCCCCTCTTGAAGATCTGCGCAGAGGGCATAATGGGCTGTCTAAACCGCATAAATAGTCCTCTCTCAGCCTTTATTTCTCATTGTAATGTTTTTTCAAAATGAAATGTTTTTCACGATGTTCTCTTATTACAGAGGGAATAGATGCTAATTATAGAAAATACACACAACCAGGATGAGAGCATAAAGGTCACCCATAAACCCCACAGCTCAGGACGACCACTGTTGGTACCTTTGTGATTTTGTGTTAGTACTTTTGTGATGAGTCCCGATCCTTTTAATATGTACATTTATCTCCAATTGTTATCCATACGGTCGTATGTGGTTATTTACCTTTGGTATTTTTTCTTTTTCCTTTTTTTATTTTTTGACTCGAAACTTCTTCAATTATGCAAGTGATACAAGAGCAAGTTTTCATAAAAGTTTCTAACACAATATAGAACAATATAGGGTAAAATGTGAAAAAGCCCCAGAAGCAATTCATAGTAAATAGCTTTTGCATTTGTCCTGGTAGCTGTTTTTCTCTGAATTTAGAGATCTGTATTACATACTATTAAAAAAGAAAACCTTGCATCCTCCTATCACACTTACTAGTAACTGCTTATTTTTACTACAGATCCTATCGCGAACATCTTATAATGTCAATAAATACAATTTACATGGTTATTTTTAATGGTGGCACAGTATTCCATTGTATGAATGTCCCATGATTTATTGAACTAATATCTTATTGTTGAACATTTAGGTTGCTATTACACACAGTGTTTCCTATTACACACAGTGTTTCAGTAAACATCCCCTGTGTAGACCATTATGCACATGAGTGATCATTTTCTTGGCATAAAGTTTCATGGGTAGAATTGTGGGGTCTGACAGTGTGAACATTTGAAGGTCCAATTGCCCTCCACAAAGGACAGAGCAATCTACACACCCAGCACCTAGAGTATGAGGGCGCCCATTTTCCTCAGTCCTTCCTACGCTGAGTATTTTTAATCTTTTTCAACTTTGCCAATCTATGGGCACAATAGGGTAGATCACTGTCGGCTTTACTTAGCATTTAAAATTGTTCCTGAGGGGCGCCTGGGTGGCTCAGTCGGTTGAGCAGCTGCCTTTGGCTCAGGTCATGATCCCAGGGTCCTGGGATCGAGCCCCACATTGGGGTCCCTGCTCAGTGGAGAGTCTGCTTCTCCCTCTCCCTCTGCCTGCTGCTCTGCCTACTTGTGCTCTCTCTCTCTGTCAAATAAATAAATAAAATCTTAACAAAAAATAAAATAAAATTGTTCCTGAGATTTATTTATTTAACAGATACAATTCAGGACCAACTATGTGCTGAATACTGTATTAGGTACCAGAGACACGATGGTGAACAAAAATGGCCACAGGTACCCATCTTAATGAAGCTTACAATTGAATGAAAGACAGACATTAATTGAAGGATGCAAGGGTCATGAAGGAGAAGTACGAAGAGCTTTGAGAACTTAAAATAGGGAGTTGGGCCATCAGGGAAGATCTCCCAGAGGAAGTGATGGTGAGGTTGGTAACTGATGGGAGAGTTGGAGTCATCAAGCAAAGCAAGGAAGTATTCCATAGAGAAAACAACATGTGCAAGGGTCCTGTGGCAGGAGAGAGCATGGGGAGGCACTGAAAAGCAGTCAGTGGACTCAGAGCACAAAGAGTGAAGGATGGGTGCAGAGAGATAGGCAGGGGCTAGGGCATTCTGGCTGGTCAAGTGGGTTAATGATTTTGGTCTTTATCTGAAGTGCAAAGGGAAATCATTGATGAGTTGAAAGCAGGAGAATGACATGATCAGATTTGCACGTGAAAAGATCACCGTGGCTCTAGGTAGAGAAGACATTGGCAGGGAAAATGAGTGGATGCAGGTAGGCCATCCAAGAGGGCAGTAGTTGAGATGAATGATGATGGTTCTGGCTTGGAGCAGTGTGGCGGGTTTGTACACAAAGAACAACGCACAGATCCAAATTCTGGTAGTGTCGGGACAGATACTAGGGAACCCAGAATCAAGCCAAAACCCAATCATCACTGAGTCCTGGCCTATCTCCATCTGGAATCTCTCTCTTGAATCTATTCCATCAACCCTGTTCCAGCTCAGAACTCATCCTTTCCTGCCCTGACCATACACCAGTCACGTCTGTGGCCTCCAGTTCCTTTTCTGCACCTGTCACCGCAAAAATTTTTCTTTCTTTCTTTCTTTCTTTTTAAAAATTTTGTTTATTTATTTGAGAGACAGCAAGAGTGAGAGAGCACAAACAGGGGAATGGCAGAGAGAGAGGGAGAGGGAGAAGCAGACTCCCTGCTGAGCAGGGAGCCTGGGCTTGATCCTAGGATCCCAGAATCATGACCTGAACTGAAGGCAGACACTTAACTGACTGAGCCACTCAGGCGCCCCAAAGATTTTTTTAAATAATGGCTTTATTGAGATATAATTCACATACCATACAATTCTCCTTTTTAAAAGGTACAATTCAGTGGCTTTTGGCATTTCATGGATACGTGAAACCATTGTCACAATCAATTTTAGAACTTTTCCTCACCTCCAAAAGAAACCCTATAGCCATTGGCAGTCACTCTCCCCACCCCTTCCAACCTCTCTACTCTAGGCAAATAGGAATCTACTTTCTATCTCTATAGATTTCCCTATTCTGGACACTTAGTAAAATTAGAATTATACAATATGTGGTCTTTGATGACTGGCTTCTTTCACTTAGAATCATGTTTTCAGGGGCACCTGGGTGGCTCAGGGGGTTAAGCCTCTGCCTTCGGCTCAGGTCATGATCCTAGGGTTCTGGGATCGAGCCCTGCATCGGGCTCTCTGCTAAGCGGAGATCCTGCTTCCCCCTCTCTCTCTGCCTACTTGTGATCTCTCTCTCTGTGTCAAATAAATAAATAAAATCTTTAAAGAAATCATGTTTTCAAGGCTCATCCATGTTGCAGCACATATCTGAACTTTGTTCCTTTTTAAGGCAGAATAATAGTCCATTGTATGGATGTACTACACGTTATTTCTCCATCCGTCCATTGATGGACATTTGGGTTGTTTCCACTTTTTGGTCATTACCATGAATGCTGCTATGTGCTTTCCTGTACAAGTTTTTGGGTAGACATATGTTTTCATTTCTTTTGGGTCATTCTCCTGGGTCATATGATGACTTCACATTTTAGGAACTGCCAGCCTGCTTTCCAAAGTGGCTGCACCCTTATACATTACAGCCAGCTATGAGGGAGGGTTCCAATTTCTCCACTTTCTTGTCAGCACTTGCTACTGTCTTTTTTTATTGTTGCTATCCTAGTATATGCGAAGTGGGTATTTCTCATGGTATCCATTTACATTTCTCTGAAGGCTAATGATGTTGAGCATCTTCTCACAAACGTATTGACCACCTGTCTGTCTTCTTTGGAGAAGTGTCTATTCAGATCATTTGCCTATTTTTTTTTACCTTTTATTTTTTTATTGAGATACAATTGACATATGACATTACTGTACGCCCATACTTTCCTAATCTTTTTGCAAATTTAAATATATTTAGCGGATCCTGGGTGGCTCAGTTGGTTAAGCGCCTGACTCTTGGTTTTGGCTCAGGTCATGATCTTTGCGTCATGAGATCGAGCCCTGAGTCGTGCTCCATGCTCAGCGGGGAGTCTACTTGGGATTCTCTCCCTCTCTCTTTCCCTCTGCCTCTGCCCCTTCCTCCGCTTGCATGGTCTCTAAATCAATCAATCAATCAATCAATTTACTCTTCATACTAGCCCTGTAAAATAGGTACTGTTATTATCATTACCTGAATTTTACAGGGAGAGAAGAAACCAAGGCACAAAGAGGTTCATTTTGCCTAAGATCACATAGCTAGTAAGAGGCATGCTGAAATTTAAACCCACATTTAAACAATTTATTCAAGCCAAGAGAAAGTGTGGTGGGCCCAGCTGTCATTGCCTCATGCCTCATGTCATAAATTTTTTGCAAGTCCAGCTCACCACGTGATGTGCTGGAGAAAGCAATAAAGATTGTGAATTTTATCTGTGCTCATGCCTTTAATCATGAGCAGTTTATGAGCTATTTAGAAGAGATTGATCTCAAGTATGGAGATTTACTGAGCTGCCACCTCCAATCAAGGGCTTTTGGAACAAGAGTTCCCAAATCCAATTTGGTAGACCTCCAGTGATTCACAAGATTATATTTTCGTATAGATATGACAAGACATCTAAACACATTGAACTTGAGACTTCAGGGGACAAACAAAAGCTCCGTTGATTTGTTCAAGGAAATGAGGACTCCAGCTGGACATGTGGATTGGGCAGATGGTGACAGGGAAGCCGTTCATTTTCCATTACCGGCTAGCTTGATTTCAATGCATTCATAGATTTTGAAGGATGCTGCACTCCTTTGGGTGGAAAACAAGTCAACGTGTGTGAAGATTTTCTTCCCTGGATGCAGGGGGAGGGGTGCAGAGGAGAGTGTAGACCACAGGATCCTGAAAGCCCAGGACTGGAGGAGGGAGGGAGTCTCTTACCTTGGACTAGACACACAGAGCCAGCAATCTGTAAGCCAAAAAGGCCAGAGCAGTAAGAGCAGGACCGGAGCCAACTTTCAGGCCTGGGCCGTGCTTGGCAGGCATCAAGCATGCTTGATTGGTACCCTGACATTTTGTGCAGCAGCCTTGATAGGATGCAGAGGGCCTAGCTGAATTTAAGGCATCAGGGTGAGATGGTCAGAAGAGGCTGCTAGGTTTTGTTTTCTCCAGTATTACCCTTTCACTGAGCTATAATTGACATACCACACAATTCATCCAGGCTGTATGTTTTGATGAGTATTAACAGCCCTTAATTTTCAGAAACACTCAAAATATAATTTAAAAGACATTTTAATGATTGCCTTGAGATTGCCTACAGATATTAGGTCGTCATTTATTTATGTATACCCTGCCTATTGATAAATGATCAGACCCACTACTACTAGTGTGTGTCAGCATTCGGCTCAGTGAACTGGATCTGCCAAGAATTTTACAGGTAAACATCATCCCAACCTCTCTAGTTGGATCACCCATCTCTAGACAAGGTTAAGGTCTTCCTGATGCAGCTGCAAAGTGTGCTCTCTTTCTTAAAACTGCCAAAACTGAAGCCAGGGTGGTCTGTCTCTGGAGTCAGCATGAGACAGGCCCAGACTGAATAGTTCCCCCTTTCCCATTCATTTTGGTAAATATCAGTGTTCTAGTCTCATTGAACCAGTGGAAATTGACCGATAACCAACAACAGGCCTATAAATGTGCACTTTTGAGAGAATACAGTTGATTTAACTTTTTCTGGATGCGTTTGAGTTCCTGTCCCTATAGTCCCCATCATTGAAGAACCAATGGGCCATATTTCACTATTATTATCCATTATGTGGGTTATATGTATCTGCATCTTTTATTATGTGACCTCCAATGGAAAAAATGTGGAAGCCCCACCTTAAACAAACTTTACTGAAATTTCAGTACTCCTGTCTAGATTTGGGATCAGAATTACATGGGAAGTCATTTAAACCTGTAATATCTGACAAGGGGCTTAGAGAGCTAGTGTTTTCTCTCTATTGTTTATTGAGGATGAATCCATTTATTCTGGAAACCAAAAGAGGAGGTGGTTGGGAGATATTCTGTTCTGGAAGCTGAGAAGCTTAACCTCTGGTCTCACTGAAATGGAAGGTCACAGGACGTCTGGAGGTGGGCCATGAAGCTACTTACAATGAAGCCCAGATCTTCCCCAGGAAGCAACTTTGGCTATTCGCCAGTGTGTCAAAAAGTGCTTGGTGGAGTCCCTGAGTTTTGCAATATGAAGCATGGAATTAACCAGCCACCCCAATGCTATCCCAGCTCTGGAAAGACCGCATAGGCCCCCTTTGGGGAGTGGGGGTGGGACACACCATATGAAATTGAAGCACACCATATGTGCTTCAATAAAGGGTGTTTGTCTTTTCTGACCAGATCCCATCCCATAATGCACTTGAGGCATTATGATTTCAGCCTTACTTAATTTAGAGGTCTCTTCAATGTTCCCATATCCCATGTCTCTACAGTGAGAACCAAAGATTCTTAATTCTAGAACCTTTGCCCCCACCTCCCTGATACACATCCATGCTCACCTTCAGTTTTTGATTCCAGCTCAGGGTAATGGACTCATACCATTGGAGTTCACTGCTGAATCTTTGTTGACTGCCTGGCATTTCTCAACCCATCTCCAGTACCTAGTGTGCGATTTTTAGACCTCATCCTTATAAGATGATCATTTATCTTCTTCACTCAACCAACTCCTACTGCCATTGAGACTTCTACTTAATTACCACTACCTCTGGAAAGCCTTGCTGAATGAATGATCTGAATCTGAATTAGATGCCTGTCCCGCTAAGTATTCCAGAACATCCTGTTGTTCTCTTTATCATTCTGCATTAAAAGAGCCTGTATGTCAGGGCGCCTGGGTGGCTCAGTGGGTTAAGTCCTCTGCCTTCGGCTCAGGTCACGATCTCAGGGTCCTGGGATCGAGCCCCACATCGGGCTCTCTGCTCAGCAGGGAGCCTGCTTCCTCCTCTCTGCCTGCTTCTCTGCCTACTTGTAATCTCTCTCTCTCTGTCAAATAGATAAATAAAATCTTTAAAACAAAACAAAACAAAACAAAAGAGCCTGTATGTCTTTTTCTCTTCCCACACTCACCTAGAGTGTAAGTTCCATAATAGCACTTGTTCCCTGCTGCACCCCTGGGGTCAGGCCCAGTGCCCAGCAGGGCCCCTCAACCTTTACTGAATAAACAAATAAGTGAACTCATTCTACTGGCTTACCCACTTCTATAAACCCTGCCTGTGTCCTTGACTTGAACCCTTAGCTGGACAGCAACACTATGAAATGTCTGATGTTAAGTAACGTGGCGTCCCCTGAGTTGACTTGGTTGGATTAAGCCCCCAGGTGACCAAACCTACTTTATAAAGTTACTTAATATTGACCAGTTGAGTACAGAAAATATTTGCTGAAGGCAATGATTACAACTTTACCTTAATTAATTCTAATAGGAGCAAAATACCATGACAGATTATCTTTTGAGATACCCCTTGACAGGTGATAATAGAATCATGTCACCAGCCTACTAAAAGTCCCCGTGTCTGCCATGGTAGGGCAGAATATCTGTCCAGGTGATTGAAATGCCAATTCAGATTATTGGAGGAGAAATTTAAAAAGAAGAAGGCAGATCTTTGCAAGTGCTTTCCGACCTATATTGGAAATAATTAGTAGAAAAGATGAGATCAGAGGACTTACCTGGCCACCAGGAGAACTCACAGGATGGTAGTACCCTCGTGAATTTACTAAGATCCACAGTCTGTCCTTCACCTCTGTAACTTAAAACACTTCAGCCTCTGGATAAACGAAATGTGCTATATACACACAATGGCATATTATTCCATCTGAACAAGGAAGAAAATTCTTTTTTTAAAAAGATTTTATTTATTTGTCAGAGAGAGAGAGAGAGAGAGAGAGAGCACGAGCAGGGGGAGTGGCAGACAGAGGGAAAAGCAGGCTCCTCGCTGAGCGAGAAGCCTGATGAGGGACTTGATCCCAGGACCCTGGGACCATGCCCTGAGCCGAAGGCAGACGCTTAACGACCGAGCCATGCAAGCACCCTGAGGAGGGAAACTCTGACACATGCTAACAACATGGACCAATCTTAAAGACATTATACTGAGTGAAATAAGTCAGTTACCAAAGGACAAATACCGTATGATTCCCTTTATGCGAAGTCCTAGAGTCATCACATTCATTTTTTTTAAGATTTTTAAAATTTATTTATTTGACACAGAGAGAGAGATCACAAGTAGGCAGAGAGGCAGGCAGAGAGAGAGGAGGAAGCAGGCTCCCCGCTGAGCAGAGAGCCCAATGTGGGCCTCGATCGCAGGACCCTGAGATCATGACCTGAGCCGAAGGCAGAGGCTTTAACCCACTGAGCCACCCAGGCACCCGAGTCATCACATTCATAGGGACAGAAAGTCGAACGGTGGTTGCCAAAGGCTGGGGGTGAAAGGGATGGGGAGTTATTATTTAATAGGTATAGAGTTTCAGTTTTGGAAAATGAGAGAAGTTCTGGAGATGGATGGTGGCAATGGTTGCCTAAAATGTGAACGTACTTAATGCTAGTGAACTGTGCACTTAAAAATTGGTTAAAATGTTAAATTTTATGTCTATTTTTCTATGACTAAAAATAATAATAATACATCTAAAAACAAACAAAAGATAAAACACTCCAAACCAGGAAAATGAACTCACGGTAGCCCATTTCACATTAATTAAAGCAGAGTGCCAACTTACCAATTTACAAAGAAATCTAGAACACCAAGGGGAAAGTCATAAAGGGAAATATTGATCGATTTTGATTGTACAAATATTTTTAATTTCTTTACACCAAAATGCATCATAAAATTAATGACAAAGGATTAATATCCATACTATATAAAGAGCTTGTACATATTAACAGAAAAATAAATGTTTCAACATAAAAGTGGCAAAGGACATGAACAGGAAATTCTTAAAAGAAAAAAATGCAACTGGGTGATAAGTGAACATGTCAGTCCTTTCTCTTGTTAGTGAAATGCTGGACCCTAATGGAGGGCCTGAAACCTCATGTTGATAACTTGAAATCAGTCATGGGGAGAATATTTCCACCATGGAAACCAGCAAGTGCCACGTATCAGAGTTTGGTTTTCTTCCTTGGAGAACAGGTTGTTAAACATTTACCAGCAAACTACTATGCATATTCAGTCATTCTCTCTCACCTGGTTCCTTTGAACTACGTTTAACACTCTCAAGTCTTCACTGTTATCTTTAAAGAAGCCTGAAGCCATACTTTATCCTCCAGCTACCATACCAGTTCTGTCTTCCTTTACATCAAACTTCTTCAAAGAATTGACTAGACTTGCTGAATCCATTTGCTCATTTCCTAATTACTCTTCAACACACTTAAGCCATTTTTTGCCACCCCCACTTCCCTGAAACAGCTCTCGCCCAGCTCCGTGACCTCCATGAACCCTAAATTCTGTGGAGAGTTTTCCCTTACCTTTCTGACCTCTTGGCGGTACTCAACTCTGTTGACCATTACCTTCTTAAAATCTTCTTGTCCTTGGGCTTCAGTGATCCTGATTTTCCTCCAACCTTTTTAGCTCCTGCTTTTCAGTTCTCTTCTCAGATTCGTCTTTCCAGTTCCCACATCTAAATGTTGGTGTTTCCCAGAAATTAGTCTTTTTTATTTTATTTTAATTTTATTTTTATTATTTGCCCAAGGGGTACAGGTCTGTGAATCATCAGGCTTACATCTTTCACAGCATTCACCAAAGCACAAACCCTCCCCAATGTCCATAACCCATCCACCCTATCCCTACCCTCCCACCCCCCAGTAACCCTCAGTTTGTTTTATGAGATTAGAAGTCTCTTATGGTTTGTCTCCTTCCCCATCCCATCTTGTTTCCCAGAAATTAGTCTTGAGTCCTCTTCTCTTTTCCATTCTCTCTTTAGGTGATGTCATCCATTCCTGTGACTTTATTGTTTTTAAGATTTATTTATCTATTTGAGAGAGAGAGAGAGAGAGAGAGAGAGAGAGAGAGAGAGAGAGGGAGGGAGGAGGGGCAGAAGGAGAGAGAGAGGGAAGCAGACTCCCTGGTGAGTTGGAAGCCTAACTTGGGGCTTGATTCTCAGGATCTTGAGATCATGACCTGAGCCAAAACCAAGAGTTGGGTGCTTGGGCGCCTGGGTGGCTCAGTGGGTTAAAGCCGCTGCCTTCGGCTCAGGTCATGATCTCAGGGTCCTGGGATAGAGGCCCGCATCGGGCTCTCTGCTCAGCAGGGAGCCTGCTTCCTCCTCTCTCCTCTCTCTCTTTGCCTGCCTGTCTGCCTGCTTGTAATCTCTCTCTCTGTGTCAAATAAATAAATAAAAAAAAAACTTAAAAAAAAAAGAGTTGGGTGCTTAACCAACTGAGTCACCCAGGAGTCCCCATTCCCGACTTATGTGCAAATGACTTCTAGATCTGTATCTCCAGCCAGACCTCTCCTCTGAGTTCCAGTTGCTCACTTGTCAATGTCACCCCTTCAGTGTCTCAAAAATATCTCAGACTCGATATACCCCAAACTGGAGCCAAAGACTTTCTCTCTTTCCCTCAAACCAGAGATTCTCTTGTGTTCCCTATCTCAATAAAATGCACCACAATATAAGCCAGAAACTTAGGAGCCAACTTTGGCACCTCTGTCTTCCTCATCTCCCACATCACAAGTCTGGGTTGTCTTTGCCTTCCAATATTTCCCAGGTAAGTTCTCTTCTCTCCATGTCAATTTCCACTGCCCTAGTACAAGCCTCCATGATCTTTCAGCCAGACAGCCTCCTAACTGGTCTTCCTGCCTCCATTTTCTTCCATTAGATATGCTCTCCACAATGAAGAATGCTTTTCTTTTCTTTCTTTTTTTAATTTTCTTTTCAGGTTTATTATTTATTTCAGTGAAAGAGAGAGCACACGTGCATGCAGTGGGGAGGGGCAGAGGACAAGGGAGCGAGAAACTCAAGCAGACTCCCCACTGAGAACAGAGCCTGGTGAGGGGCTTGATCTCATGACCCTGAAATCATGACCTGAGCTGAAACCAAGAGCCTGATGCTTAACCCACTGAGCCACCCAGGCGCCACCCCACGCCAAGGGAAATTTTCAAAACAGGAGGCTGATCGCTTCACACTCCTGCCTTAAACCTCTCAATGGCTTCCCATTTTTCAGGATTAAAAAAAAAACACCCTGCAATTGCCTAGGGCCCTGAATTATCTGGCTCCATGTGCATGTCTCCAGCTTCATCTCATGCAACTCCAGTCCCTCTGTACTCTAGACACACCAACTTTGTTTTGGTTTCTTGAACAGAGAATTCACACATCCTCTTCCCTTTGCCTGGAATGTTCTTTCTTCTCCTGTCTTCCCTGAACCTTGCTGGCTCCTATCTATCTAATCCGTCATCTCAATTCAAATGTTCCTTCCCTCCATGAGACCCCCTACACTGACGTGCTAGAATAAATCCAATCTGCCTCTCCCCAACACACCCTGCCATTATAGGTCTCAGAGTACATTAAATATCCCCTTAACTGCTCTTATTACAGTTTTATTTTTGCATTGATGTGTGTGATTATTTGATTATTGTCTGTTTTCCCCACTAGACCAGAAACTCCACGAAGGCAAAGGCTAAGTCTGTTTTTGCTCATCATTGATCTCCAGCACGTAGTGTAAGACTTGGCACATAGTAGGTACATAATATTGGGAAGATTAATGAATCATTTAGTGACTCTTGTGTATAGGAAATTCATAAAATCAGGCCAGCTAGTATTTCTCCTTCTATTAAGGCTCCCAGGAATCTAAGAATCATATTTAAAGGTTAATCACAGTAATCATATCAACCCTCTATAAATAACATAGGTGAATCATCGCTTTTAATCTTGGTGTTCCATTCCTACTTTATTGACCCGTAAAATCTGTTTTGGCATAAGATGCTGTATGTACGTGTGCACGTGTGTGCAACACTCAGATGAACAGGTATATGGACACAAAAATAAATCGGTACCTGAATGCAAAGTGTTGAGAGAGTGATACAAACGAAGACCTCATCTTTTTTTTTTAAGATTTTATTTATTTATTTGACAGATACAGAGAGATCACAAGTAGGCAGAGAGGCAGGCAGAGAGAGAGGAGGAAGCAGGCTCCCCGCCAGGCAGGGATCCCCATGCGGGCCTCAATCCCAGGACCCTGAGATCATGACCTGAGCCGAAGGCAGAGGCTTTAACCCACTGAGCCACCCAGGCGCCCTAAGATTTTATTTATTTATTTGACAGAGAGAGAGAGAGATCACAAGTAGGCAGAGAGGCAGGCAGAGAGAGAGAGGAGGAAGCAGACACCCTGCAGAGCAGAAAGCCCGATGCACAGCTCGATCCCAGGACCCTGAGATCATGACCTGAGCTGAAGGCAGAGACTTTAACCCACTGAGCCACCCAGGTGCCCCGCCCCTTGTCTTTTTAAATCACTTTTTATCTTGCGAAATGTCACACACTTCGGGAGAGTTCCTAAAACATACAGCAAAGATCGGTATTTACAAAGTGAACAGCCATGTGACCACCACCAGGTTAAGAAATAAAGCACTGGTATTTATTGTCTATGGTGTGGGTTAGAGACTGCCTTATGGCACAGTTGGTACTACTACTTGACTTTTAGCGCACACATAGCGATTCTCCTTGGTTAAACAGTTCCCAGAGAACAGAAATCATACCTATCTTTCTTTATACCCCCCACGGTGCCTAGTGCGGTGAGTGCCCTAGATATAGTAGGTGAGCGATGCATTTTACAGGATTCTGCATCGTAGATGAACTCTGTGACTCTGGGAAGACCACCGAGGGCTAATTTTGGCAAACGAGAATTGTTGGAGGGAACACAGAATTGTATTGTTTGTCTAAATCTGTGGGCACAGGTCAGGGTATAAGGATAACTAGTATATCACGATGTGGGCCATCAGCCCAGCCTTCTCTTGAGTTCTAGCTCTTGCCCAATGTAGAAAGCCAGCCTAGAATTATTGGGGTAGCCTCCTAACCGGCCTCTGGGTCTGTCTGTACCCTCCAGCCGTGATGCTCCTGGGAAGGCTTGTTACAAACCCACACCCCCGCCCCCCTGCAAAGAGTCTGCGTCAGCAGGTCCAAGGTGTGGTCTAGGCCACTGCCTCCATAAGAAGCACTGTGGGGGAGGGATGCCTGGAGGAGTCAGTTAGTTAGGCGTCTGCCTTCCGCTCAGGTCATGGTCCCCGGGGTCCTGGGATCGAGCCCCAGGTCAGGCTCCTTGCTCAGCAGGGAGTCTGCTTTTCTCCCTCTCCCTCTGCCTCTCTCTTGCTCAGTCTCTCTCTCTCTCTCAAATAAATACACAAAATCTTTTAAAAAAAGAAATAAAACACCTTTCAAAAGAATACTTCTGCTAGCAGAAAATATGTCCACATTATGTGTGTGCAATATGAAATCATAGCCACAAGCACAGATGTCCATGAAAAAAATAAACTGTCGAATTAAGCACGATTAATACTGGGATTGTCTGTTTAATATTCATTTGCTTCTTGTTCATTCATTTTGTTGCTTGCTAGCAGATAAGCAGGAGCATCTGTCAAAGATTTAGGGAAAATTTATGGTTAAAAAAAGTTGAAATAGAGAAATTTCTACCCATTATCTGATTTTTTTTCCACTCTGAGCATCCACCCATTTGCAGCAGGCATGTTTCCAGACTGAGCAGGCCTTGTCCCTGGAGAGCACAACTTGAGAACCCTTACTCTGGAACATGAAGTCTAAACTCTTCGGCATGACTGATGCGATGCTTCCAGATCTGACCCCATCTTATCTTCTAGCTTCATTTATAGCCACTGCACCGCCTCCCCACCTCCCTGGGGCCAAGACTTGGAATTCTCTAAATGTTCGCTGTCTTGTGATTTTACAAATACCATTCTTCTACTACCTCGCCCCCCCAACTCTCGCTCCCTCGATGATCAGATAACCTACTACTCATTCTTCAAGACTCTTCCCAATGACTCTTCTTTCAGGTGTCTTTCTCCATCTCTCTGGGTCTCTATCTCCCCAAGGTCTTGCTCCAGACTGATGACATCACTGGTGTTTGTGGAGCTATCTGCCAACTGGCCTGGGAGCTCCCTCGGGTCACAGTAGGGATTGTTGTCACCGACCTTTTCTTGAGTTCTCTGGCACTTAGCACGGTGGCCGATGTGCAGTGGAGACTTGGGGCATTTTTGTGGAATGAATGAGTACAATTGCAAAGGGAGTGAAGTTTATCTTTAGAATCTCCTAGCTCCCTACAGGGGTGCCATCTGTACCTTTTTTGGCATCCCTTCCCCAGCCCAGCGCACTCTGTAACCTCATGCTTTCCATGTAGAAATCCACCAGGTTCTGTGAGCATTGCCGGAGCCCAGGCTTCAAGCCTTTCCCTCCATAGCCTACCATACCTTACCAGCCCTGTGTCCCATCCCTCCATGGGCTAGATTTCACATGAACCCCTGGTTCTCACACTTCAGCATTAAGTTCAAACCTCTGGGCTGCTGGGTCCCAGCCCTCTAGAGTCTGACTCAGTAGGTCTCGGGTGGGGGCTTGGAACTTGCATTTCTACTAACGTCCCAGGTGATGCTGCCAGACAAAGACCACAGTTTTGAGAACCACTGGGATAAATCAGTGCAAAACCAGGGGCGGCAGGGAATAAAGCACAAAGGAATCCTTACCTCGTCTTGACTCCGCCCCTTCAGGGAGTTTCTGATTCTGTCAGCACTATCTGGATCTGTTTCATCCCAGATCACTTCCCCTCTGCTTTGCTATGTCCTCTTCCAACTTTCTGGTCTTTTCAGGCTGTCCTCCAGCTTCTTCACGCTAGCCCAACACTACTGTCTCTCCCTTCCTCCTTTCATAAAGCCACCATTTCAGGACAAAGGCTTTCCTGAGCTCTTAGCTCCCTTTCATTGCCCTCTTTCCTCTCCCCGCTCCCCCATTCGGTCTTAGCCACACCCCCCGCCCCTACCCCAGCAGCTAGTGACCTTTCTTTTTTTTTTTAAAGATTTTATTTATTTATTTGACACAGAGAGAGATTACAAGTAGGCAGAGAGAGAGGAGAGAGGAGGAAGCAGGCTCCCCGCCGAGCAGAGAGCCTGATGCGGGCCTCGATCCCAGGACCCTGGGATCATGACCTGAGCCGAAGGCAGAGGCTTTAACCCACTGAGCCACCCAGGCGCCCGCTAGTGACCTTTCTAAAGCTTGGCTCCAATTAGGATCCACTCCCATCTAGCAGGGCTAGCCATTTCCCCTCCCAGGCAGTCTGGTTCCACAAACAACATTAGCATGCTAATGACAGTCACCTGCTGGCCCCGGGAAATAGCTGAGCGCTCCGGCTTCCTCAAGGACAGTGGAAACACTGAAAACAGCACGTTTAAATGCTTCCGCTCATTCATTCACTCAACAAACATTGATTGAGCACAGGCCAGACAGCGCGCTGGGCTCAGGGGATCGCCCCAGGACACATGGATCATGGGCATGTGTTCACAGCAGCGCCCCAGGGTCCACAGCGCCTCTTCATGAAGGGGATCTTTAGCTGCACTCATCAAGGGGACAGACATTCAAGGAAGAAACTGACCCCTTGTGAGTCCTCTTGCCTCAGCCTTCCTGCCCGCCCTGTGCCTGAGCGGGTAACCCGGGACCAAAGACTGGGAGACACCAACCCAGGGAATGTCCCGACCTCTTTGTTGAAATAAACACTATAATCCACACGTCTCAGTGTGGCCGAGGTATGTAAAGCCCAGAACACAGCGAGCTAAGACCTCTCTGCGCATACGCACATCCACTCAGACTGCACACACACACACACACACACACACACACCAGCACACATACTGGCATGCACACCTTTATACACATACCAACACACGCTGAAGACACACTCTGACATACACATTAACACAGACACATACACTGAAACAGACACACACCAACACACACAGAGGAGTAAATACAAGCCAACACACACACACACACACACACACACACACACCGACACACACAAATGTACACCTACTCCCACATCAATACCACCCCACAGCCCGCAGAAACCGGGATGCCCAGCACCCAGCAAGGGCTTGCAACAGCAAGCAGCAGGTCTTAGGGAGGGACCAAAGGGTTGCAGGACATTTGAATTCCACACTTGGTTCCAGTCCGGAGGTCCAGATTTTTGGAGGAGGGGGCCTCCCAGGTTCTGAGTGTCCCTAGGGACAGGCGGGAGGAGTGGGTTACGTGGGCGAGGCACCAAGGACTTTGAGCTAAGGTACCCCCTGCAAGGGCTGAAATGTACCGAGCTTTGGTCGGCACCCAGCGCTAAGGTGGGGAAGGGGGGACGAGGGGGGGAGTGGTAGGGGGATTGAGGGGTGGGGGAGGGCAGTACCCCAGAGCAGGCAGGATTCCTGGGAAGCTCAGCTGCACCAGGCCCTCCTCCTGGCTCCGCTGGGCTCGCCGATGCTCTGGGTATGAGTTCTCGCCTCTGGCTTCCAGATGTGCCCCTCTCGTCCTGCCACCACCCAAGTCCCACGTCCAGATCATTTAGTGACCTCGGGCCCTTGTCCGTCCACCACAGCCCAGCCTTTGCCAGGGAAGACCTGTCTCCCTCGCAGACACCCAGCCGGGAAGCGGGCAGCGGGCAGTCACCTCTGACTCCCCGCCCCCATCCGGTCTGGGCCCAGCCTGAGGGCGAGCGGTTCCTCATACACAGCGCGGGTCCCGCGTGTCGCTGCCCGCCCAGTCCAGGGCCCGGCGCCTCCCCCAGGCCCTGCCCCAGCACCCTGGTGGGCCTCGGAGACTACAGCTGCCCCTCATCCTTGCCGTCGCCGTCGGCCCCCGAGGGCCCGCGCGGTCTCCTGAGCTCCCCTGTGCCGGTCCCTAGTCGTGCCAGGCTCTTCTCTTTTGGCCTCTCCTGGGTCTCTAGGGCGATGACGGGCACACGGGGAGCACCCTCAATACTTGGCTCTTCGCGACCGTCCCGCCCGCTACCCCCTCCTTGCGTCTCTTCCTTCTGGACCCGCCCCCTTCCCCCATCCCAGCCCCTGCGCTCTTGCTCAGGAAACGCTGAATTGGCCGCTTCCTGGGGGCCAGACCCCGAACCAGGCACCCTGGGGATGCGTTTTGCCGAGTCCTGTTCCCAAGGGGCACACCGCACGCAGAGGGCTCCCTGACGCGGTGTGACAAGCACCGTCCCAGGGAAGCAGTTCATGTGGCCACCCCATTTCTCTGCCTTCCCTCCTTCTCCCCAGGCCCGGGCTTAGACATCGGCTCCCTTCTCCTTCTCTCTCCCTGGTTCCTGTTTTTCTGCTTTTCCTCCCTCCTGCCTCCCCCTCGGGCGCTCCTGCTTTTGGGCGGCTGCGGGACCAGCTCCCCTATCCTATCCGGGCCACCTCGCTCTCCCGGCTTTGGCTCCGGGGCCTGGCTCCCCCTGAGGTCCCGGGTTCCACCTGGGGATCTGGGCGCCTCTCGGAGACCGGGGCCCCAGCCCTACCGAGGAGTGGAGCGCAGTGTCCGCCCTCTGGGGCCTCGGGCACGCCAAGTCGGCTAGGGTTTGCTCGTCCTAGGGAGCTGGCAAGGGGCCACTCCCCGGGAGGGCTGGGGAGGGGGAGAGGTGCCAAGGGCGAGGGAGGGGACCCGCGGCGGCGGCTGGCCAGGAGGAAAAGGAAAGCAGGCTGGCACAGCCTCTGCCTTCGGACGCTCTCACTACGCGCCGCCGCCTTCTCCCGGGCTGAGCGAAGGTGAAGGGGAAATCCGGGCGGGACGGAGCCACCGGGGACCGCTCGCCGTCACTCCCACATCCCGCTCGCCAGAGCTGGGGGGCTTCATCCCCAAGCTCCTCCTCTGAGACTCCCCGGGGACGCAGGCACCAGAAGGGGCTCGCGGTGTGCAGCCCCGCTCCCACGCTGAGCTTCCAGAGCTTGCTGGGGAGAGGAGGTGTGGGGTCCGTCTGTGTTAGGTAGCCAGCAGTGCTGAGCTCGGCTCCACGAAATTACAGCCCACAGCATCCGAGGCTTGGAAACCCCAGGGCAGAAGGGGACCTCGAGTCCGCCGGCCTCGGACTCCGCACGTCACAGCTCAGTCGCGGGGCCGCAGTACGGATCCCCCCAACTGCCCCCTCTAGCTAAGCTCCACTGTGGAGCGGCAGGTGCCGCAGCTGCCCCCCCCCCTCCGGCCCCAGCAGCACTCCCGGGCCATGGGGGGGTGGGAGGAGGTGTGGTGGAGCCTCGAGTCTCTAGCCAAGGGCGCTCCCATCGGAGCACCCTGAGATCTCGGCGGAGAGAAAGAGGGGGTACAGGGGGCTGGGAGGAGGGGGAGGAGGACTGCAGAGCTCAGCCTCCGAGCTGTGCGCGGGAGGGGGAGGGGCAGGGGCTCCCTTCCAGCCTCCGGGGTCTGGGGACTCTGGGATGTAAGGCGAGAGTGTGACAATTCAGCAGAGGTCGGGACGTNGGCCGTCGCGCCGCGCCCCTGCGCCCAGCCGCTCCCCGGGACCCGGGCCTCCTGCGGAAGAGGGGCGCGGGGCCGGGGTGAGCCCCGGCCAGGAGGCGGTGAGTGGTGGAGGGGGCGGGGAGATGACTGGCTGGGGTAGGGTTTCACATATGTGACTGCGTCTGTGTGTGTGTATCACCGTGTGCGTCTGAGTGCACGCGCGCGCACTCGTGCCTCCCGGGCGGGCGGCGGCGCCCGGGCTGTCTGTGACCCTAGATGAGTCCGCCTGTTTCTCTGCGGGCGCTCTCCTCCGTGCCGTGGGCCCGTGGGTCCCGACCCCTCNTCCGCCCCCTCCCCGTACCCCACTTCCGAGGGGGTGGGCGATAGAGGGGAGGTTGGGGCTGGAGCCGCGGCGCGGGGGCCCCTCCCTCGCACCTCCCCCCACCGGACTTGGTCGCGCCCGAAGTGTAACACTTTCTCTTTGTCGGAGGAGCTCCGCTGTTTCTAGTGCTGTAGCTCCGGTGGCGGTGGCACCCGTGGCAGCCCTGGCGGACGCAGGAGCGATGGCAGCGACCGACATAGCTCGCCAGGTGGTGAGTGCCGGGCTGGGGTGCCGGCGCGGGG
>LNAC01000430.1:221343-234784 GCA_002007465.1 Ailurus styani
CTGCGCGCGTGTGTGCGTGCGTGTGTGTGTGTGTGTGTGTGTGTGTGTGTGTGTGTGTGCAGCTCGCTGGGCTGGAGGTGGCTGGCTGCGTGTTTGGGCATGTTTCTGGATCCCTTGACCGGGGTTTTGCCGGCCCCCGGGGGTCTGCCTCGGGTGCGTGTTCCGTGTAACCGGGCTTGTATGCCAAAACCTGTGAACTGCCTTCTTTCTATGGGAACTCAGGAAAATACGTGTGAAGCTTGCAAAAGCGGTGCCGTCTCTCTTTTTGCTGGCAGCAGACTCTGGAAAAACAAAAAACAAACAGACAAAAACCTTCTTTTAAAGAACTGAAGTTTTCCGGCATGGGATGTTGGGAGAAATCATACTGCAGTGACCTGAGGCTCCATATTTGTTTGTTTGGCTCTTTTTAGACCAGAAGTTTGGTTGTAAAGGGAGGGGATGATTCCATTTGGGGAAACAGTCTAACCTTTCTCTTCATCCATGGGTATCTGAGGTCTTCGGAAGCCCACAGTTACCCTCACTCACTCTATGGTGGGGGAGAGTTAAGTACAGGTAGGTGAACCCCATAACACGAAATACTACTGGGTGAAAACCTCCGAACCAGACACACACACACACACACACACACACACACACACACAAGTTTTTAAACCTTGTGGCTTATTTATTTAGGGAAAAAGTCCATGCACTGCAATTTCGGGGCAAAAAAATTTAAAAAAAGCCTCTAGGTATTTGTTGTAATTGAAATTGATTTGTTTTTGTTTTCAAAATCTGAATCCAGAATCTGGTAGTATTTTCTCTACGGAACATATATTAATTTTCTCCACCCTCTTGTCTGTCTGGAAGGGCAGGGTGATTTCTTCTGAACCTCCCCAACCCCTGCAGACCCCAGAACCAGCTCTTTATGCAGTCATGCTGTGGAAGGACCAGGAGTAGATAGACAGGGCTCTGTGATAATGGCATTTGAGACAATTCTCTTCTCTCTAATATTGGCACTGTCATATTTATTGCTGTGGCATTTTGAAGGTTCCCAGAGCGCTCTTCTGTTCCCTGTTCCCTGCATTTTAGAGATGGCATGGTTTAAGTAGAGGGATTAGTCTCCTGGATTACACTTGCTCCATCTTTAGTGACCAAAAAGGATGCTAATGATTTTTCTTGTCAGTTAATTAATTTGCATTGACCTGTCCTTGCTCTGTCACCAGTCCCCCTTGCCTGGATTAGGATCGCAGGGCAGATGTTGTAATGGGGAACATTCCAGAAGGTTGTGTTTCACCTCAGGCAGATTGAGGCAACCCAGAGGTCCCCTTTGTTCCGCAGATGGGGGGTGGGTGGGAGTGATTTAGGGCCTTTTGGTTTGCTTTGCATGGTTCAAGTTTGCTCTGGCTGGCCTTGCGCATACTGTATGATGAAGAATATAATTGTACGCCGGATTCTGAAGCTGAAAGAGCAGCCCAAGCACTTGAGACCTTGTTATCAGGATAAATGGGTTTCTGGGAAAACTGACGTCACTCTCCCTGCCCCCCCTCCCCCAGTCTGTAAAGCTCTTGTTTATGTGTCATTTGTCTCTCTGCTCTCCTTTGTGTCTGCAAGAAGTTGTAATTCACCAGGGGAAGATGAAATTAACTCAGGAGACCTTGGGTGTCTGGTTGCTGCTGGTTTCTTCCAAGGAACTCTGATGCAGGGTTTGGGAAGAAAAGACTGGAGAATCAACCTAGGTGTGCCTAGCGTAGGAGTTCTTTTGAATGAGCTCTGAGACATGGTGCCATCCAAGCAGTGCTCCGGTGCGTGTGTGACAGGGAGCGGGGGGCGGTGTTCTTTCCAGAATCAGTTGAAGGTTACCATGGCTAGTTAGGTAACATCATTAGTGACTTAAAACAGGCCATGGAGTTGTTGGATAGGACCCTTCTTTGGCCATGCATGCAGTTTGGAAGTTCAGCTCTTGTGTATGCAATCCCATCCCATCCCATCTGAATGAACACCACGAAGATTCTGTATGGCAATACTGTTTCTCCGTTGTGTCCACTCATTGACTTTTGACCGATAAGTGTCCAGCACTATGGCTAGCCCTGGTGAACCTGACAAAAAAAAAGTAGCATAGTTCCTGGCTTTTATTTTTTAAGATTCTATTTACTTATTTGATAGAGATAGTGTGAGAGAGGATGAGTGGGGAGGAGGAGAAGGAGAAGCAGACTCCCCACTGGGCAGGGAGCCTGATGCGGGACTCGTTCCCAGGGCCCCGGGATCATGACCTGGGCCAAAGGCAGATGCTTAACGGACTGAGCCACCCAGGCGCCCAGTTCCTGGCTTTTAAGCTTATGGTCTAGTTGGAGAGACAGATTGTGGACACCATGAAATAATTAGAGAACTTTAGAAGATTCTTGGGCTGCCCCCCCTGTCTGTGAGGTGACTTGGGCTGCTATTAATATATACTCTTTGAGGTTACAGGACGTGTCCAAGTCCAAGAAAGACACAGCCCAAGCCTCAGGGGCTGCATCTTCTGGCTTTTTCATTGAGCTGTTTCTTTCAGCGTTGCATTTTGGGGTCCAGACTGTAAGTGCTGGCCTGTAGAAGAAAGAGCTCATTGAGTCTGGCTTGAGCCAGTCCCGCAAGGTGGACAGCGATGCTGTCCTCCAGTGGCAGCGAGGGAATCATCTTTCTCCCTAATGAAAGCTCTCATAGGGACCAACTCCGCCTGCCTGGGGTTGGTCTGGGGCAGCTCTCTCGGGCACTGCCTACGGGCTGGGAGACACCTGCCTCTACAGGAAATTTACATGGCTGGGGCGCCTGGGTGGCTCAGTCAGTTGAGCAGCCCTCTCTTCTTATCAGCTCAGGTTGTGATCTCAGGGTCCCAGGATCAAGCCCCTTATGGGGGAGGGCTCCGTGCTCAGCGGGGAGTCTGCTTGAGATTCTCTGCCTCTGCCCTTCCCCCCTCCTGCTCACACACTCCTGCACACTCTCTCTCTCTCAAATAAATAAATCTTTAAACATAAAAAGAAAATTCACATGAACCCAAATATTAAAAATTATTGAATCTAAACCGTTGCTGATCGTGGTACTATTTTCTAACTTTTCTATGTGTTTGAGACTTATCTAAAGAAAGAGCTGGGGGCAGGAAATGACAATTCCCCCCTCCCCACACCAAATGCATACGCCCCTTCCCTCAGGGAGTTTACAATCTAGTAGTGGAGGCAGACTTAAATAACTATATAATTATCATTGTGATCAGTGCTACACAGCCGAAATGTTGCCTGCTGTAAGAATTTATTACCAGCAGACCCAATCCAACCTCCATCAGGGGCGGTGGGTGACGATGGGAAAGGCCTCCTGAGGGCTTTGGCTAAGAAAGGGGGTAGGCGTGAAGATGGGTGATCTCTCACTGTGCTCCTGGGCTGGGAGCATTTCATTTGTTCATTCACACACTTCTCTTCTCATTCATTCCTTCAACGCGTGTTGATTGGGCACCCCCTCTGCCAGGCCCTGTGCCAGGTGCTGGGGGTGTATGTGGTGCCAAGCCTGAGATCTTCCAGATGACAGGCAGGAATCGGCCCCATTTCCTTTCATTTCCTAAATCCTGCAAATGTTGAGTGTTAGCAGTGTTCTTATTACAAAACTGCATTACAGCTGAGCGATTTGTCTGTATAGTATAATGAGATTTTGATCTGCAGTCATGTGCATAGCATTTACCTTGCGGAGCCTCTGCTGTAAATTTTCTGTTAATTGCCAGCTTTGTTACCCAGCATGGCCCCTCCCTTCGTGCGCTGTAAGGGAACAAACCCGTTGCATGAATCTGAACAAAACTAATTAGGAAGATAAGCCCCCTGGAAAAAGGTATTCCAAAACCAAATAGGACTGATTTCTAGACTTGCCTCGGTTTCTGGATTATCAGAGCCCTGGTTTTGTAGTAACAAGAACAACTGAGAAGGGCTTGTAAGTGGCATGTACTTTTAAGACCACATTCAAGAAAGAGAAGGAGAAGAGAAAGGAAAGAGAATACCATGCAACACGTTTCTTTCAACGGTCTCCAAATGCTTTCATCTATATTTCCTGGACGAGTGTTCGTATTTTCTTCTTCTTTGGGTACAGAGACCAAGGTACTTAGTCCAAAGTGTTAGTGTTGCTCAGTGGATGAAACAATGAAACCCACACCGGATGACACATGGTTCAAAACAACCAAACCGGCCCTTTTTGTGAAGTTTCTAAGAAATAAAAATCCTGCCAGACCCTAACCTCCCCCTCTCTTCACTGCATTCCTCCCCACCCCAGTGCACCCCTGGGGGGTCAGAGAAGAGTATCCTTGGATGCCTTGAAGACTCTGTGATGGTGAAAAGATTCTCCGCTTCAATTCCAGATAGCGCAGTCATGGGTTATGTGTGGGTTTTCTTGCTTTTTCTTTCTTCCCATATTGCTTTAAATAAAAATCTTGGAGCCACCAGCCGTGTAATGATGGATTATTTTAAGTAACAGCTGGGGGGGAGCCGAATAAATTAGAAACACAGACCCTTCCTCCTCGGTTTGGCAGGAGGAGGCTTCTGCTGCTGGGATTTGAAACTGTGGGTTTCTCCGCTGCCGGCGAGAGGAAGGAGGCCACATATGTGCTCAAGGAGGGTGAGAAATAACGTTATCCTCTTGTTCTATGTCTCCCTATTAGAGGCAGCCATCCCCTGAATTAGGCCACCTGCTCTCCGCTGGCCCTGGACTTGGGTCATCCGTTCCACTCACTTAAAGGTGACTGGGGGGGGAGATTTGCAGGCCTTCTCCGAGGGTGGGGGCGGGGAGACAGGACTGAGGGCTCAGGTTTCTCCTGGCGGGGGGGCCCCCTGTGACCCCCTAATGAAGACCCTGGGGTAACAGCCGCAGATCTCTGCTTTCTGACCCTGATGAGGTGTGAGGCGGTGCTGAGTTTCCTTTCCCAGCGGAGGCCCTGGCTCCGAACACTGGCGCGGAGGCAGGAACTGGGTTTTCTTAGATCCACTTTAAATGAGACCAGATGGAGGCAGAGGCAAATTCAGGCTCCCTAGAGGACAGTTGGGCATTCATCCAGAGGCCTGTGAGTAAACCTTCTTTTCTTTTCTTTTCCTTTTTTTTTTTTAAGCAGATTAGAGATAACAGTGGCCAGAACACCTTGAAAACTCTGTTTAAAGAGCCTGGCCCGGAGGGAATCTGGCTTTATGTGGGAAAGGTGACCCGCTGCCCGCAGGAGTGGCCCCTGGCCTGAGGTGGAACTGGTTTTTACCCAGAACCTGGCGAGTTGGGTTAGGTCGCCCTGGGGCTTGGGTTTATTAGGCACCCAGTCCGGCTGCCTCAGTTGCCTTCCGTGGACCAGACCCACTCGGGGAGCACACAGGGGTCCAGGTCGTGATCCGTCACCCTTGTCCTTCTCGACTGTCCTTAAGGCATGAGCCCGATGCCCCCAGAACTTGAGCAGCTTGAAGGAATATATGCCTGCCAACTCTTCCACTGGAAAGTGGCCCTGGGCTCGCCAGGGCCCCGGAGCCCCGCACCGCCCCGCTCTCTGCCCTGAAATCCCTCCGTGACTCCGGACAAGTCACTTCCTCTCTCTGAGTCTCTGTTTCCCCTTTTGTAAAACGAGCGGGTTGGAGTAGGTGAGGCTTCAGGGCGGAGACCGGCTCTAACGCTGCATGGTCCTTCTGTTTCCTTGTTCTCCAGCTTAATTTCTCGGAGGCTCAAGCCTGCTTCTCCTTCCGCCAGAGGTGGCCGACTGGAACTCCACCTCTTCCCTGCTTTGACTCCTCGAGCCGGGTGGGGAGAGAGTTGGGGGAAAGGCAAGTCTGTGTTTTGAGCTCAGCAGGATCTTTGTAAGCGGAACAGAAACAGCAGTTCAAATAGTCTGCCCGTGTAGGTGTAGCGAGCTATTGCCTTCCTATAAAGGTACATGGCGGCTGGATTTCTGTCTATTTGAATCCCATTTTAAATGCACAAGGAGAGCTGGCCATTTAATGGAGTCCTGCTGCGAATCCTTTTATAGAATGCAAAGCCACTCAGGAACTGATCTTGTATATTAAAATCCAGAGTTTTCTCCTATTGGATTTGCCAAAAATGGTTTCCTTTGTGCTTCCCCTGGGGTCCTGAAGCTGCTCCCCCACTGAAAGGCTCGCAAGACTTCTTTCTCCTTGGAAAGGCCGCCCCAGATGTCACATCTCTCTTCCATTCCAGGGCATTGCTACTCTTGTCAGTTTCCTCTTAGCCTGGCTTAATCGGCAGGGGGAAAGCCTGACATTTGGTGTGGAAGGCGCACTGGAGGGTTTTGTTGTTGTTGTTGTTTTAAATCTCTGGGAACTTAACGGTGTTTTTGTGGTTCTTACGGCTGACAATATGGTGGCGTCCCCTCCCCCTGACTGGAGTCAGCAGAGAGGGCTCTCACCACCCCCCAATGCTCCAACAAGCAGTTTTGCTGGATGTTTCAGGATATGTGATTTAACTTCCGGTTCCCATGAATCCCTATAATAATAAGTTATACCGTATAATAATAAGTGATGTATATATAATGTTATAATAAGGATAATAATAGGACTTTGTTCTATTATTGGTAAAATAAGTGTTTACATGTACAATAAAATGGCCCCCAAGCGGACTACTTAACCAGATTTTCTGATTATCTGTACGTAAAGCACCTTTCTCGTAGTTGTGGTTGAAGATTTTGCCAAAATATCCTAGGCTACTTTCTTGCCTCCGAAAGTATCATTGTGGAATCTTCCCCCCCAAAATGACATTTGTATTCTGATTATAAAAGTAAAGTCTGTCCCCCAAAAAGATACAAAGATGCCTATTGTCGAAAATTTGGAAGACACAGAAAAGCAACAGTGCCCACATTCCCTCCACCCAAAAGTAACTGTTTTGTTTTGTTTTTTAAGATTTTATTAACTTATTTGACAGAGAGAGAGAGAGAGACAGCAAGAGAGGGAACACAAGCAGGGAGAGAGGGAGAGGGAGAAGTAGGCTTCCCGCCGAGCATGGAGCCTGATGTGGGGCGCGATCCCAGGACCCTGGGATCATGATCTGAGCCGAAGATAGACGCTTAACAACTGAGCCACCCAGGTACCCCCCAAAATAACTTGTCACCATTTTGGTGTAACATTGACTTCTCAACAACACAGGGTTGGGGGGACCAGCCCCCCACCCCGACACAGTGAAGAATCCACATATAACTTTCATCTCCCCCAAAACTTAACTCCTAACAGCCTACTGCTGACTGGAGGCCTTACCGATAACAGAAATAGCAGGACTAGCACGTATTTTGTATGTTATCTATATGACATACTGTACTCTTATAATAAAGTAAGCTAGAGAAAATAAAATGTTATTAAGAAAACCATAAAGGGGGCACCTGGGTGGCTCAGTTGGTTAAGAGTCCAACTCTTATTTCGGCTCAGGTCATGATCCCGGGGTCCTAGGATGGAGCCCCGCATTGCGCTTCCTGCTTAGCGGGAAGCCTGTATCTCCCTCTCCCACTCCCCCTGCTTGTGTTCCCTCTCTCGATGTTTCTCTGTCAAATAAATAAATAAAATCTTAAAAAAATACATATATGCTTTCCCCCATGATTGAAATGATCCTGTATATATAGGGTTTTGTTTTGTTTTGTTATTTGCCTATTCGGTGACCATTTTCCCATGTCACTGAATATTCTTAGAAAATGTTTTTATCAGCTGCTTAATATTCCATTGTGCACCATTGAACTATTATTTGATTTTGATCATCCTGAGGTTTGCAGGACCTGTCAAAGATCAGTATTTAGGGGCGCCTGGGGGGGTGCAGTCGGTTAAGTTCCAGCTCTTGATTTGGCCTCAGGTCGTGATCTCAGGGTCGTGAGATCGAGCCCCAAGTAGGGTTCTGTGCTGGGCGTGGAGCCTGCTTAAGATTCTCTCTCTCTTTCTCCCTCTCTCTCTGCCCCTCCCCCAAAGATCAGCATTCCGTGCTGGGATGGAGGTGGAGAAAGAAAGGTGTGAGAGATCAGGCCCACCAGTAAGTGACACATGAGACTGCCTGAGTGAATCCTATTTCCAGTGTATCTACAACATGCAGCGGCCAGAGGAGAAAGTTTAGGGGAAGGCAAGTTGTCAGTGATGAGTTCCAACCTCCCACGTGGGGCTTAAACCCACGACCCTGAGATCAAGAGTCCCATGCTCTACCCACTGAGCCAGCCAGGCGCCTCATTTTGGTTTCCTTCTTCAACAAGTCAGCTACTAACTCAGCCACCCCAACTCGAAACGGAGGCGGGAAACTCCATTGACACAGATGTGCTCTCAGTTCCCAGNCCATCGGGGTGCTTCTGGGACTCTTCATTTTCAGAATAACAGCAGTGGGAGCAAGTTGCACAGCTGGAACCACCATAACTCGTTCTTTGTAACATGAACCTTTGAATATTCAATTAAAAAATGAAATCGGTGTGTCCCCAGGGGAGGAGGTGGAGAAGAAAGAGAGTGGTGTTTCTGCCCGTGATATGAAATGTGGTATAACGTATTTCAAACCGCAGGTGACTGCAGATGGGGAGAAAACAGGAAATGTAATTGGGGAGGGGAGGGGGGAGGGGAGGGGGGCCTCTCCCAATTCTCAGGAGCACTCTCTCATTTTGCCTTCCTTTTAGCTCTTCTCAGACTCCGAATCCTAATTACCCCTGCTGCAAAGCTGAGTGAGAGCTCTCTTTTCTTGTATTAAAAATGTTTTTAAATGACACGGGTAGTGTGTGAATACATTCATGCTGTCAAAGGATCAAACAATACGGAAGCATACTGACTAGCCCCCTGTGTAAGCCCCCGTTTCCGCGTGGCTCCCCTGAGGTAGCCACCATCGTTCCTGGGTTTGGTGGGATCTTTTCTTGGCTCCTTCCCATGCATTCACATCCATTTATGTGTAAGCACACATGTATTGGGCTTTTTTTGCACACGTGGGCTCCCCCTGTGCTGCTTATTCTATAACCTCTTTTTTCTACATTAGAATATGTCTTGGAGATATTTGCATTGCAACATACAGATCCGCTGCATTCTTCTTTTTCCTTTTAAAGGATTTATTTATGTATTTAATTTATTATTTTTTAAAGATGTTTTTTATTTATTTGACAGAGAGCGAGCACAAGTAGGGGGAGCAGCAGGCAGAGGGAGAAGGAGAAGCAGGCTGTCCGTGGAGCGGGGAGCCCAATGCGGGACTCGATCTCGGGACCCTGGGATCATGACCTGAACCGAAGGCAGACACTTAACTGACTAAGCCACCCAGGCGCCCCTATTTATTTATTTTAGAGAGAGAGGGGGACACAGAGAGAGCGAGCACACATGAGTGGGGGAGGGCAGAGGAAGAGGGAGAGAGAGAACCTCAAGCAGGCTCCCTGCTGAGTGCAGAGCCTGATGTGGGGCTCGATCCCATGACCCTGAGATCACAACCTGAGTGGAAACCAAGAGTTGTGTGCTCAACAAACTGAGCTACCCCGGTGCCCCAAGACCTACCGCATTCTTCCTTATGGCTGCAGAGGGGCACCTGGGTGTCTCAATTGGTTAAGTGACTGCCTTTGGCTCAGGTCATGATCTTGGGGTCCTGGGAGTGAGTCTCACATCGGGCTCCTGCTCAGCAGGGAGCCTGCTTCTCCTCCTTCCACTCTCCCTGCTTGTGCTCTCTCTCTCTGACAAAAAATAAATAAAATCTTTTAAAAAATGGCTGCAGAATATTCTAGAATATGCATATACCATAATTTAGTTAAATATTTTTCTATTATCAGACATTTATGGGTTTTTCCCCCTAGTTTTTCAGTATTGTCATCAGAAGTTCCTTGTACATGGATCTTTGTACAGAGTTTCTGCAGAATAGATTCCTAGGGGAGGTTGCAGGGTGACAGGAGATGGGCCCTTTAAAAAAAAGATTTTACTGATTTATTTGAGAGAGAGAGCGTGAGAGTGCACGAGTTGGGGGGAGGAGCAGAGGTGGAGGGAGAAGCAGATGCCCTGTTGAGCGGGAAGCGGGTGCAGGGCTCTATCCCAGGACTCTGGGATCATGACCTGAGCCAAAGGCAGATGCCACCCAGGCGCCCCAGAGATGGGTGATGGTGGCCTTTCTGGCATTTCAGTTCCAGTCTTAAACATGGCACCCACCACCTGCTACCCAAGATGATAACTTGGGGTATTATTGTTGGGCCAAGTTGTCAATTCCATCTTCTCTTGTGCACGTTGTAATCCGGGGAATGTTTGGTTAACTGCAATCAGGGTAATTAAGACCCCAATCAGGCCACCTTAAGGAGAAAGAGGAAAGAGATAAGATAGCAGAGCTTTAATGAGGGAGGGGCAGAAACTTCCAGAGGCTGTCCTGGGGTCAGTGTACATTCAGTCCAATGCCCTTTTTACCTCTACATATTTAGCTGTGAACAATGAGGACTAATACTCATAATGATGACCTCGACATCTTATAAGATTTATCAAAACAAGAGTCAACGGTGCTCGCTAGACAGGATTTCCTAAAGCAGGAAATATATACACAAATACATTTTTGAAGCTTTCTCAACTGTAAGTACAGAGACAAAAAGTTTGCTTCTTAAATCTTAGCAAGAAAAACACAGTAACCAGCTCCCATGTCCCCTTGTCCCCAAACCTTCCAGCTAATTTCTGTGTATTGGATGGACACTAGGTAAAAAAGATACAGAAGAAAGAAGGATTCTAAAGTCACCAAATTCCAGATTAATGGTTATTTCTCCGTGATTCTTCCCGACTTCAACCTTGGCCTCTGGTGCTAGAAAACTGGTGGGTCCTCTCTTATTTTTCTGATCATTTCCCTCTCATGGAAGAATCCTTTCCATCTTCCCATTCCTTACTTGTGGGCATTTCCTATATTCAATCTCTCCAGCTCTTTTCTGTACTATCTGTTGGAGAACACATCCAGTTTCATACCTCCCACTCCTAAATTCATAGCCCAGTCCTGAATTCTCCTTGGGCCTACAGTCCCATATGGGTAAGTAATTGTTGGATTTCTTCTCCTGCATATGTCACCAGAAAATCAAAACTGTCTTATTTTCCTTAACATACAAAATGCTTTGGGGCGCCTGGGTGGCTCAGTCAGTTAAGTGTCCAACTCTTGATTTCAGCTCAGGTCGTGATCTCAGGGTCCTGGGATCGAGCCCTGCATTGGGCTCTGTGCTCAGCTCGGAGTCTTCTTGGCCCTCTCCCTCTGCCCCTCCCCCGGCTTGTGCTCTAGCTCTTTCTCTCTCTCAAATAAATAAAATCTTTAAAAAACATGCTTTTACAAATCCAGATGACAGAGGCAAACACCTATTTAAAAAAAATGGGCAAGGACACGAAGAAGCAACTCACATATATATGTACGTATACACAATACATGTATAGAGTTGAATAATAAAAAGAATATTCACCCTCACTAACACAATGCAAATTAAATGTTGTGATGCCACTTTTCAATGATTCCTTTCACAGTGGTTAAAAAACCTCAGAAAGTTAGTGTTGGGCTAAGTGTAGGTAAACAGATCCTCTCACACACTGGTGGAGGGAACCGATGCTTGTACTATTCTCTATTGGATGATTTCTCAACATGTACCAAAGTCTTTCAAATGTGTGTGCCCTTGGACCCAGTGGGCTTCAATTCTAGGAATTTAACTTAAGACAATAATAAAAGATCTATGCAAACCTGTAAGAACGAGAATTATTGTTTCTATTGTTTAAAACTTGGAAACATGCTGAGTGGCACTGGAAGATTGGTTCAGTGGAATGCTATGTGGCCAGTACAAATAAAGCTTAATTTCTCAAGAAAACATCCACACTCTATTAAGTGTCAGGCTATGGAAAGGAATATACAGAATTATCCCTATTTTTTAGATTTTATTTATTTATTTGACAGAGAGAGAGATCACAAGGAGGCAGAGAGGCAGGCAGAGAGAGAGGCGGAAGCAGGCTCCTCGCTGAGCAGGAAGCCCGATGCGGGGCTCGATCCCAGGACCCTGAGATCATGACCTGAGCCGAAGGCAGAGGCTTTAACCCACTGAGCCACCCAGGTGCCCGAGAATTATCCCTATTTTGTAAGAAACAAAAGGTATACAGGCTGGAGGGAAACATGTAGAAATGTTATGAGGGTTTGTTTTCTCCTTTATCATCTTCCCTGTGTTGTAAAATTTCTACAGCGAATGTTGCTTGCTTTTTAGAAAATAAAAAGTCCCATAAATGTAATGTTTTCCTAATAGCTTATTTAAAACCAGAATCCTCCATTTCCCCACTAAGCAAACACCCTTTCCTGGCTTCTCTTTTTTGTCTGTAGTGCCACCAATCCAAGCTCCCAGGCCCAGAACCTTGTAGTCTTGGAGCTTTGATTACCCCTTCACTCCCACTTACATGGTCACTGATGGAGCCATGGCCCTTCTCGAGGACATCTCTCGAGTCTGGTCCTCCCTCCTGAGTCCCAAGTCAGAGCAGCTCAGTTCAACCAGCATTTATTGGCACCGTGCCTGGATGTCACTCTGCCAGGTTCATGTTAGTGAAGTCATCTGTTTTCCTGCCTCTGCTCCCTCTCTCCGCCAATTGATCAAACATCCTGCAGCTGGAATGATTTTTCGAAAAACGCTACTTGTACCGTGGCTCTCCCTGCTCGAAACACTCAAAGGGCCCCTAAACGCCGTTGCCTAGGGAGTAAAGCCCATATTCGTTCTTCTTCTCTTTCGGGCTCTTACAGCACTGTGCTAGGTGGGAGGTAACAGTGGCGGGGGGCGGGGGGGCACATGGGAGGTTCTTGGTGAGTTGTTGACCATGAAGGAAGTCTTCAAGAATAAGGCATGGAGGGGCGCCTGGGTGGCTCAGCCGGTTAAGCATTGAATGTTGATTTCGGCTCAGGTCATGATCTCAGGGTTGTGAGACAGAGCCCCCCAATGAGCTCTCTGTAGGGCTCTGCACTGGGCATGGAGCCTCCTTAAGATTCTCTCTCTCCCTCTTCCTCTGCTCCTCTTCCCCATTTCTCCGTCTCTCTTAAAAAAAAAAAAGATTCTCTCCTTCTGCCCCTCCCCCCCACTCTCTCTCTTTTCTTTTTTTTTTAATTTTTTAAAGATTTATTTATGTATTTGGCAGAGAGAGAGAGAGATCACAATTAGGCTGAGAGGCAGGCAGAGAGAGAGAGGAGGAAGCAGGCTCCTTGCCGAGCAGGGAGCCCTGCTGGAAGCCAGTTCCGGCAACAGTCAGGGTCCCCAAAGGAAAGGACGGTGTCGGCGATACAAAATGAGGAGACGGACTCGGATGATGTTTCAGGAGTCTCCCGAAAACTCAGAGCTCAGGGTCCTTTATTTATAACATTGTAACAAAGGATGGCCAAAGACATAACCAAGATGATTATTTGCTGGTCAAAAGAAACTTTGTAGGGCGCCTGGGTGGCTCAGTGGGTTAAAGCCCCTGACTTCGGCTCAGGTCATGATCTCAGGGTCCTGGGATCGAGGCCCACATCGGGCTCTCTGCTC
>LNAC01000430.1:238141-250777 GCA_002007465.1 Ailurus styani
TATTTGGCTGAGAAGGGAGAACCCTGATTGCTTTTTTTTCTTTTCTAAGATTTTATTTATTTGTCAGAGAGAGAGCACAAGCAGGCAGAGTGGCAGGCAGAGGCAGAGGGAGAAGCAGGCTCTCAGCCGAGCAAGGAACCCGATGCGGGACTCGATCCCAGGACCCTGGGACCATGACCCTGGGACCATGACCTGAGCTGGAGGCAGCTGCTTAACTAACTGAGCCACCCAGGTGTCCTGAACCCAGATTGCTTTTAAGCACATCTTCATTTTCTCCCCTTTTTCCCTCCCCTTCCAAATTAGGGTGAAGGTTGCCGCACCGTCCCCCTGGCTGGACACGTGGGGTTTGACAGCTTGCCCGACCAGCTGGTGAATAAGTCCGTCAGTGAGGGCTTCTGCTTCAACATCCTGTGCGTGGGTGAGTATTTCCACAGCAGGAAACGCTATTACAGAATATGGATCCTTTAATGGCTGCCTGTGGCTTGGCAGGTAATTAGGTTAAATACTGTGTCATTCTGGTCGATTTGCAAAAGTGTCTTCCTCCTTCTTCCTCTTTTATCCCTCTGTTTGCCTTTGTGAACATCCAGCGGTGATGGTATTTTTCCCAGGTCAGACAAGAACACCGGGCCGGACCATGGGGGAAACTGAGCCGTGTGACACCCACTGGAAATTTTTTGTAAGGGAGCTGGCTGGCTCAGCTACCACGGTCAGGTTCACTTGGACTGCAGAAAATAGGAGCCAGGGCAGGACTGGGAGGGAGGTTGACAGCTGTGGTAGGATGTCTGCCCACCGGCTGTGGGCAACGGGCTGGGGCTATTTCCCCTGCAGCCCTGAGATGCTATGTACAGTTTGGGATCAGGGGTACAAAAGTTCTTTTCTTCCCTTTAATCATATCTCTGCCCCATGACACCTGGGTGGCTCAGTTGGTTAAGTGTCTACCTTCAGCTCAGGTCATGATCCCGGGGTCCTGGGATGGAGCCCCACATCCCTGCTCAGCAGGAAGCCTGCCTCTCCCTCTGCCTGTCACTCTCCCTGCTTGGGCTCTCGCTCTCTCTCTCTGAGAAACAAATAAATAAAAATCTTTAAAAAAAATCTCCACGTGGACCTTTGGTCTCCAATGTGGGAACCAGGCCTTACTCACCTCTAGTGTGCTAATCACAGCGCTGAGACAGTTCAGTAATGTTTGTGAAATGAGTGAATGAGTTAACCCCATGAGTACCACTCATTCCATTTCTCAAACACTTTCCTATAGTAGCAATTCGAATCCTTCCTAAGACTCTGTGGAGTGAGCAGATTGAGTAGCTTTTGTATTTTCACGGAGCAGATGGAGACCCAGACATTTGGGAACGATAAGAAATGACCGGGGCCACAGAGGAAGCGGGGGAGCGCAGACAAGGCCCCAGGTCTGGCTGTGACCCCTCAAGCCTCCCCCCGCTTCTGTAACTGCTGCCAGCAACATCTCTTGAGAACACAAAGGCACTTTGGAAACAGTCAGGCGCCAGCCACACAAATAGGAGGAACAGCAGTTCCTTGACATTCTTTTAAGAATCTCTCCTTAGACCTTCCAAAGTCCCAAATTTGCAAACACAATCGTAGCATATGATTTTCACTCTATTGTGCAGCAAAGTGTACCTGCACATTTTCAGTGCCCTACTTTCAAACCTTAATGATTGTATAAATACTATAATACAGTCTGTTTTCCCGCTGGTTGGAACACTCAGACCCTTGCTGATTGCTCTTTCTTATTTTTCTGGAGAGCATATGAGGACCTCATTCATGTTGAGGCTCCAAATCACCGCTGAATTGGATATTTTATTCTTTAATGTCATCTAATGTTCTGTTGTCTAACTAGGGTCATTCATTTTCTTGGACTCTTTTTCTTTTCCATCCTTAGTGCTCTCTTTCTTTTTTTTTTAAGATTTAATTTATTTATTTGACAGAGAGAGAGCAGGAGAGAGAGAGCACAAGCAGGGGGAGCAGGCAGAGGGAGAGGGCGAAGCAGGCCACTCGCTGAGCAGGGGACCTGAGTCGGGGCTCGATCCCAGAACCCTGGGATCATGACCTGAACCGAAGGCAGACGCTTAACGACTGAGCCACCCAGGGCCCCCCTTAATGCTCTTTCTTGATCATTTCCTGTAGGGGAATAACTGGGCACTCAGGGACGAGTAGAGAACAGGAGGCCACTTCTCAATGTGGATGACAGGCGGTCAGCGAGGCTCACTCACTGGCCGAGTGACTCACTCCCACACGTCAGCTTGGGAACCCAGGAGATGACAGTATGGGCTTCTCAGAATTCCATGTCATGGGCCTTGGCGTCCAGAGCTAGGCCAGCAATTCTTCACATGCCAGAAGTCTGCTCCTCGTGGTTATGATGAGATGCTATTAGGAGAAGGACACGAAATAAGTAGAAGCCCCGGTGATCAACATCGAGATCCTATCATGTCCAATATCAGCACTGCCACGTCGCTCCGATCTTTGGCCGTTGGCCAACTTATTTCGCATAATATTTGAGTACTGAAAAATTTCCACACAAACATATTGGATTCCCTTGGCATTCCTCCCAGAGTTCGGTGTGACGTGCACTGAAGCTGAGGAACTGCGAAGTGACAGGACAGGCCTACTCTCATCAGCCTTTCAACGAAGTGCAGTCGGGCGGGTGACTGAGGCTTTAGGAGGGAGGCCATGGAAATCCGAATGGCTCTCCGAGGGCCGGAAGTTTAGTGCGATTGCATCCCGGGACCATGGGCTCCGCCAGGGCCCTGAAGAGGAGGCAGCCAAGCTCAAGGCAAAGCGAGGGGGGGAAATAGTAAAGCCCGGTCCCCGTTCCTAATGGTAAACCCCGGTTCCCACCCTGTAGCCACTCGGTGTGCACCTTCCGGGGTAGAATTCCTCCACTGCCCCAGACCCTTCAAGAAGGGAGGGGCAGAAAGGAGATCCTCACCTCTGAAGAGCCACCCCCTCTCTTTCTTGCCGCACCTGCCAAGTCCCAGGAAATCGCCCTAGTAGCCCCCCTCTTGGCGCTGCAGGGGGCGCACAGTGGAGGCCCTCTGCCCGGACTGGGTTCATTTAATTCCCCATCCCTGATCCAAATGAGCCAGCAGCCCGCACACATCCCGCTCTCTGTCTGTTCTCACAATCCTGTCATTGCTCAGAGAACCCACAATTTGGGCCAAGATCACGGGCGGTTTAGATGGGCTCTCAGGCTGCAATCTCAGTCCAGCCATGGGACGGGGTACTGTCACCGGCTTGGCCAAGGGTCCGTAGCTTGCCTGCAAGAGGTGATCTTTTCTCTTGCAGGGCTTTCGGTGGCCGTTCCTTTGGGCTTCCAGCTGGTGCCTAACTTCAAGTTTACTCCCTTAATGACTGTTCACACACGAGTCTGTTTAGGCCGAGACTATGTTCCTCCAAAGGATTTTCTTTTCTTTTCTCAGAGGGCATGTTAAATGCAGACTGATGGTAGCGCTAGGTTCAATTATGAGCAGAGACCTAGGACGTTTGGATCACAGCATTGTTTATCTGGGTGCTGGGCCGCCGGCCGTAGGAGCCCAAGCCCCAGCAGAGTGAGTACCCTCCACTCTGATGTAGGTGTGTGCTCATGAGCACAGGTGCGTGGTGGGACTGAGAGAGAGGAGCTTTATGAATCCAGAGCCTAATTCGCATGTAAGGGTCCCAATAAATGACACCCACGGTTATTATTTTTAGAGGGCATATTATGAGTCCTCTGGAACAGATTTTCTGTGGTTCACAATAATTCCCGAGGGGGGGTGAGGTTGCCCTCTCTTCCCCTACCCCTGACAAAAAGCATTTACTAATCGCTTAGCTCTGGAAATGGCAAAGGTCCCAGGATCCTAGATCTAGTGCAGGAGGCCTCCGCCACCGGAGCCGGCAGGACCAATGTCCTGGGGCTAGTTGCTCTTTTCTGCAGGGAAAGAGCTCCAGAGAGACGCTGCCCTCTGAATGTGCCAGCAACAGTAACGCCTGTGAGGAGAGCAGAGAGTCATAATGATAATATTTACTTTGAAGCTGCTCAGGATTCCAGGCTCAACTGGGCCGTGTTGAACTTGGAATAAAACACACATAAGAAACGGATCTGCAAGAGGCTGGAGGAGCCGGCTTCAGCACACCCCTGGGGGCCAGACCTCGGCAAGGTCAGGAAGGAGAAGACGGACGGCAAGGTTACAGGCCCAGCCATGACCTTGTCCCCGTCGGTAGCCTCCCCAGAGTTCCTGGAGAGTTTCCTTTTGAACACCTCCTTGTTGAACTTGGGAGACGGCTCTCTTCGGAGCTGGCAGAGGCCTCCGCTTCGGGGACCACGAGCTCCCTGCGAACAGGGACAGTGGCTGTCCTGTTCACTGTCGTATCTTTCGTCCCTAAAACTGCACGTGGCTCCGACTAGAGGCCCCGTGAACATTTGTTGAATGACCAAATGAGGTGACGTTGTGTGCCTGTGGGACGCACTGGGGCGCGCTGTTTATACGTCTGGGCTCCAGTGTCTGACCATGTTCAGGGCTCGCTCTGCCAGTGACTCCTCTGGGACCCTGGACCAGTTCCGTCCCCCCACGTTTTACAGATGAGGAAGGTGAGCAGCAGAGAGACTGGGCAGTGCTGCAAATTCACGCAGCTGCCAAGTGGCTTGGCTAACCCTTCAGTAACTGAAACACAAACGGTAATATCTACCTCCTAGGTTTATTGTGGGGAACAAATAAGGAAAGTGAAGTATCCCAGCTGTGCCCGGTACATAGCAAGTGCTCCCGAAACCCCCGCTATCGTCATTAGTCCAAACCTGTTCATTTTCTGGGGAATGCGTCTGGCCGGGCAAAGGATGTGGATATTAGTGGCAGATGAGGAAAAAAGCCCGAGTAGGGAGGTCAGCAGTGTAGTTTGAAAAAGTGGATCTCACATTACACTTTTCAAATGGAAATTCTTTTTTAAAAAACCGGGTGTTTCCAGCATCCTATCTCCATTAAGCCGAGCGAGATGGAATCTTCTGGGCGGGCGATGGGGACCTTTAAAAGGGTTAAGAAATCCCGCTGTCTGTCGGAGGAGGGAGGAGGAGAGAGAAAGTGACCCCTGGGGACTCCGCAGGTTTCCTGCTGGAATCCGCTCAGTCCCCCACCTTCCTGCAGGGGTGTGGAGTCGGCTGATCCGGTCCTCCTCCCTCCTCGATGCTGGGCCCCCAGGGCAGCGCGGGAGGGGACCGCGTCCGAGGCTCCGGCTGTGTCCGTGCCAACCACAAAGAGGGACCCCCGCACCCCGCAGGCTCCACACTGATGGCAAAGCGGGACGGGAGCCCTCCAGAGCCGAGGGACCAGCTCGCTTGATTCTCTGTCCTCTTCTCAGGTTGCATTTATCACAATTCCCTGGACTCCCGCCGGTTCCTTTCTTCCACTCACCGTTGGGCATCCAGTTTCCACAGCCCTTTTGTGTTGGCAGGCCCTCGCGCGGTCATCTGCCCTGCCCGGCCGCCCTCCGTTCCTCCAGCTGTGCAAACAGCCGCCTGAGCCCGAGGCCCCCCCCCACGCACGCCGGGGCTAGGCCCTCTGAGGAGCACGGGAGATGCCCCATCCCCTGCTCTCTGAGGATCCTTGGGATCGGGGGCCAGGGAGCCAGCTGTGGGTGCTGGGGTGACAGGGCCCAGCCCTCTAGGAGCTGCGGGGAATTCAGCCAAGAGCTCACAGAACGGAAGGGGGTGGGGATGTACGTGGAAAGTTCCTCAGGCTCACACAAGGATGGGCTCAAATGGAGCTGGAACCTCCGTGCCCAGAGGGAAGGTGAGTTAGGGGTGAGGGAGCCACCCCCATGTCCCCACCTCGGAGGCCCTTGTCCCCTGCGCAACGGAGCCGCATCCCCACCTGGGGCGGGGAGGGGGGGGTTGATGCATGCCGTTGCTTGGCCAAGTCTGTCACCTCCCATGGCAAAGGCCCCACCTCACCACATTTTTATTGGGACCCAAATACTTCCTGTTCCTTTAGGGAGGGGGAAAAAGGGGGCCTTTTCTGGGAGAATCTTTGCCGCTAATCGGTATAGCAGACCTTGGCTGGAAACGATCCAGTGAGGGACCACCACGCTCGTCGGACCTGGCTAACGAAGCTGGGCTGGGGGGCTGGGGAGCCGGGCTGAGTTGAATGTCCTTCTTGTTCTCTCTCTCGCCAGTCTCTACACACACAGAAAGCTCTCATCGGAGACAGATTTGAAAAAGCCCCTCCTGTGTTCATCGCTCATTATTCAGGGTAAAAAGCACGCAGGAGGCAAAGCTAGACACACCCAGAGGGAGGAGGGGCCAAGGGCGTTTGCGTTTACACGTTGTGCGGCTCTAACCCTAGCCCTGGAGAGCAGAAGAGCAGGGTGGTCTAGAAAAGGCAATTGGGGTGATTAGCTACTGAGCCCTTTATTCCTGGCATTCCTGACTCGCTGAGCAGGGGGCGCAGCAGGGTGGAAGCCCAAATATGGTTTGGATCCCTGGAGATGACAAGCCTCTGTAGGGCCCGGCCCAGCTTGGGGCCTCCTGGCACATTCCAGCCCAACTCCCAGGCCACCAGCTAATTCTCCTCCAGCATCTTCTTTCCCTGAAGACCCCTTGGCTGCTGGCAGTGGCTTGACCTCCCTCAGGTCTCCCAGGAATGACCTCCAAAAACCTTCACCGGTCTCCACGGCTTTCCCCCACTCCTCTCTCTGGTGTGAAAGTCGAGACTTGAAATTCCAATGGTTTAATTTATTAGTATCCTGCAGCCTGTTAGTTAAACAAACAAATGACTGGTTTGTTTGAAATTTAAGAAGAAGAATTTGTGGCCTGCTAACTTTCCTCCCCATTAGCTAAAAATGGCCTTCCCACTGGGATACACATCCGGGCATGTGCAGAGGGCAGTCTGGGCCTGGCAGGGAGGTGAAGTGGTGATGAAAAGGAGAGGGTATTTATTTGACAAGGGACCGCTCTCCCTTTCTTTTAAAATCGAAAACAGCCCTTTAATTTTTATTACAAAAACTATGCATGTTCCACCTAGAAAACTTGGAAAATACACAGAAGCATGAAGAGAGAAAAGAAAACCACACATCACCCCCACCACGCAGTGAAAGCCGTCTTGCTAAGAGTGTATTGTATGCCCTTCTGGACTTTTTCCAGGCATAACTGCTACCTCTCCATCACTCCCTGCAACAGAGTTTCTTTTTCTGATGATAAAAGCCATGCATCCTCAACCTTCAAATGACACAAAAATAGGGAGACTAAAAGGAAAATTACCCCGGTTCCACTATCCTGAGATGCTACTGTCGATACGTTGATGCAGTTCCTTTCAGTCTCTTCCACTTAACTGGGAGCCGACAGTCTGTGTAGTTTTATATGCTCTTCGTTTAGTTTCTTCCTGCGTACGTGCTCCCATGTCCATGAGTATACGTCCAAAACCTGATGTGGGGTCCGCAGGGCCGTTGTGGGAAAGAACTGTAATTTAACCTTCTGCTTTTCAGGAGAGACAGGTTTGGGCAAGTCTACCCTCATGGACACCCTGTTCAACACCAAGTTTGAGGGGGAGCCGGCCACCCACACACAGCCGGGTGTCCAGCTCCGGTCCAACACCTACGACCTTCAAGAGAGCAACGTGGGACTGAAGCTCACCATCGTTAGTACGGTGGGCTTTGGCGATCAGATCAACAAGGAGGACAGGTAAGGAAGGGGATGGGGTGTGGAGGCTGGTGGGAGGCCACGGGGAGGAGCCCACCGTGGGGTCCTGCCTGGGCCACCTCCCAAAATGGCGGCAGACACCTCACAAGCGCTGTCCCCTCAGGCTCCCCATTCCCACCAACCATTCTAGTCCACACACTCTGCCCAAAGAAAGGTGTCTTTCTGAGATGCATGGGTGAGGTCTCCATTCCACATGGCAGACACGTACTGAGCTCCTTCCTACCTTGACTTTGTCTCTGCCCTTGAGGTACTCACAGGGGGAGACCGGTTTTGAACAAATAAGTTCCCTCAAGTGTGATATGCTTTGGGAAGGACAGGGCACGGAGTGGGAAAAGACAAGTAACAAGGAGCACACGGAGGAGAGAAGGGCCTGGTCCCTGTGGGGAGGTCCACGAGGCCTTCCTTCCTGAGCTGGCCCTTGAAGGATGAACTCTTTTGCCAGACAGACCAGGGAACAGAGCGAAGGGCAATCCAGGCTGGGGGAACGCCTGTACAAAGGCAAGAAGTGTGGAAGGCTATGGAGTGTTCTAGGGATCTGGGGCTTGCTCGGTTTAGCTAGCTCCGTGGCAGGTGGACTGTGGAGCTAATGAAGCTTACTCTTCACGGCCCTCACTTGCATAGACCCTGCCAATTTCCTGGAACGAATTTTTAGTCATAATGTTGTTTTGACTTCCAGGAGGGCCCTTCTAATTGCACAAGCTTGAGGTCCCGCAGAACCTGTGTCTGCCCCTGGGCTGGGGCTTGGCATGAGCGAGGGGAAAGTAGGGGGAGATGAGCCTGAAGAGGGAAGCAGGAGTCAGGTCATGGGGGAATTTCTAGAATGTGCAGACATGGAGCCATTGAGAGGTTTTATGAAGGAGAATGAAATAGTCTTAATGCACCTGGGTGGGTCAGTCGGTTAAGAGTCTGGCTTCGGCTCAGGTCATGATCCCAGGGTCCTGGGATGGAGCCCCACAGCAGGCTACCTGCTCAGCGGGGAGCCTGCTTCTCCCTCTCCCTGCCCCTCTGCTTGTGCTCTCTCTCTCTCTCAAATAAATAAATAAAATCTTAAAAAAAAAAGAGTGACATAGTCTGATTGGCCTTGAAGTAGGTTCTTTGGAAGGGTAGGGAGGGCAGGAAGACCAATCAGGAGACTATTGGACCAATTAGATAGAGGCCGGAGGTAACACAGGTGCTAAGATAGGAAAGAGGAGTCGGGTTTGGTAAATATGGAGTAGGTAGAATCAACAGGACTTGACAGAGACTTGGCATGGGGTTGTGAAGGCAAAAGAAGGATCTAGAATGAGGCCAGATTTCTGGCTTTGGAGAGTGGACAAATGGTGGCAGCATTCAGTAAGGGGATTAATTTTAGATCTGTTGAGGTTGAGCTGTCCGTGGACTACCGAGACCGCTGATGACCTTCTGCAGTAGGCAGCTGAATATACAAGGGTTAGAGGTCGGCAGAGGGTCGGCCCTGGAAATATCAATTGGGATTATCAAGGTAGAGGTGCTGTGTTTCAACCGAAGACACATGTAAGATCCCCCAGGGATCAGAGTGGAGCGTGGTAAACACTGGGCTACAGACAAAAAGCTTAGGGTGTTAAGTCAGCAGATGGAGCAAAGGACACATTCTGGAAACAGACCGGGCAGGAATATGCAGAGGTAGGAGGAGAGGCTGCAGGGGTGGGGGTGGGGGGCTTGAGAGTGGAGTGTGAGGGAAGGGTGGGGCGGCTCAGACACCGGGATGTCTTGAGGGCCGGGATCAGGGAGGGGGTGAGGTACCATGTGCATTTCACTAGATGTCACGTGGTTAGCACAATGCTCATCTCAGAAAAGGCCATTCATAATTTTGAGCAGTGTCTGTTCATCCGTTGAGGATTCTCTTGCTTCTTAGCCAAACTGCATCCACAGTTCTCCTGTTTCTCCCTTGAAGTTCCAACAGCTGTGCTCATTTCCTGATAATGAGTAAATATATTTAGCTTCTTAATAATTGAACTGAATTTTGTTTTTCATTGGAAGTTCTAGACGGACACCTCTGCTTTTTATAGCTTTGCTTATTACGCTAATTTTGTTTGGTTGAGAATAAATTGGACCCTGGGGAAAGGGGGTGGATATTTGGGGTCATCTCAGCTGCAGATGGCTCAGGATCTTTTCAATTAAATTTCTCATAATTCTCGGCAACATGCATTTTACATATCTGACTTTGGAAACCGCCTTGGTAATGACGGTTTGGGAGGACTGAGCTGATACGGCCCCTTAGAGGCTAATCTACTTCCATTACATTGGTAATATCCTTATTGTTTTTCCTGATTATAAACATGATGCATACTAATACAAAATCAAATAATACAGACTCAAATAAGTAGAAATGAAAAGCCTCTCAGAAACTGGGCCGGAGAGCAGGGGTGGAGCAAGCTCCAGGGATTCATAATAAAAAGCAGTGTTTTCTCCATACTGATGGGATCATTTGGGCATAGATGTGTCAGTGCAGCTGCACTGAAGCAGAGAACCAGAATGCGATCCTTTACCCACCGTGCGTGGTCTTCTAAGAAGAGCAGTGATTAAGGCCGTACCCTGGGGAAAGCCACTATTTAAAAGACGCAGGAGCATGGGACGCCTGGGTGGCTCAGTGGGTAAACGTCTGTCTTCTGCTCAGGTTATGACCCCAGGGTCCTGGGATCAAGCTCTGAATCTGGGGGGGGGTCCCTGCTCAGTGGGGAGTTGCTTCTCCCTCTCCCTCTGCTGCTCCCCCTGCTTATGCACGCGTGCGTGCTCTCTCTCTCTCTCTCTGTCAAACAAATGGATACCATTGTTCAAAAACAAAACAGATGCAGGAGCAAAAGGAACTCAAGAGGGAGACTGGGGACAGGCTGGAAAGAGGTGTGCTTAGGAACTTAGGCTTTGCTCTCAGACCGACCCGGGTTCAAATCCCATCTTGCCACTGATTAGCCCACTGATTAGCGATGTTGGTACAGGTGTTTTGTGCCGCTCTAAGCCTAATGTCCTGGCTGGTCCCGCCTTGTGGGTTCTTACGATTGCAAGACGCCCTCAGCAATAACCATCAGGGAACTTGGAGATCAGAAAGGTTTATTATTCACAGGTCCTGGAAAGCATATCTAGGATTTGGTGGGCTTGCTCTAGATAGGTGAATTTATTTATTTATTTATTTATTTATTTATTTATTTATTTATTTATTGGATTTTATTTATTCACTTGATAGAGTGAGTGAGAGAGAGAGCACAAGCCGGAGGAGGTGTGGGGGTAGAGGCAGAGGGAGAAACAGACTCCCTGCGGAGCAGGGAGCTGGACATGGGGCTCCATCCCAGGACCCTGAGATCATGATCTGAGCCAAAGGCAGAGCCCAACCTACTGGGCCACCCAGGTGCCCCTAGATGGGTGAATTTAAAACACAAGAGTGAGAATTTAAAGCAGCAGAACAGAAAAAAACACGTGGCCCAAATGGTCTCTTATGAAAATCAACCAAGTTTTCTTTCTTTTTTTTTTTAAAGATTTTATTTATTTATTTGACAGAGAGAGACACAGCGAGAGAGGGAACACAAGCAGGGGGAGTGGGAGAGGGAGAAGCAGGCTTCCCGACGAGCAGGGAGCCTGACGAGGGACTCCATCCCAGAACCCTGGGACCATGACCTGAGCCGAAGGCAGGTGCTTAATAACTGAGCCACCCAGGCGCCCCTCAACCAAGATTTCTGAAACAAAGGAGCCCTGTGGGGAGTGGTGGGAGCAGAGGGACGGCTGACTCTTTACCTTTAGGTGACTGACCTTGTGTTTATTCGAGATAGTTGTCTTTGAAGTGGATGTCTCGGCAATAAAACTTAAAATCAGGCACTTTCGTGGCAAAAAAGAAAAGCCAATTCTTGGAGCTTACACCGTAAGATACTTAAATTCTCTATGGCTCAGTTTTCTCACCTGTAAAGTGGGGATAACGATAATACTAATATCTACCCTAGAGGGCTATGGTGAGGCATACTTGACGTGTCTGGCATATGAAATGCTTTAGCAGTGCTGGGCGCAGGGGTGCCTGGGTGGCTCAGTGGGTTAAGCGTCTGCCTTCCGCTCAGGTCATGATCCCAGGGTGCTGGGATCGAGCCCCACTTTGGGCTCCCTGCTCAGCAGGGAGCCTGCTTCTCCCTCCCCCTCTAATCCTCCTCCCATTCGTTCTCTCTCTCTCTCTCAAATAAATAAATAAATAAATAAATACTTAAAAAAAAAAGGCAGTGCCGGGCGCCTGGGTGGCTCAGCGGGTTAAAGCCTCTGCCTTCAGCTCAGGTCATGGTCTCAGGGTCGTGGGATCGAGGCCCGCATCGGGCTCTATGCTCAGTGGGGAGCCTGCTTCCCCCTCTGTCTCTGCCTGCCTCTCTGCCTACTTGTGATCTCTCTCTCTCTCTCTCTCTCTCTCTCTCTGTCAAATAAATAAATAAAATCTTAAAAAAAAAGCAGTGCCTGGCACAGAGTAACTAAGGAACAAGAAGATATTGTCGTGATCATGACTTTTATTGGTAGAAGAATTGAGGGAGAGTTGTACCATGTAGCATAATGGGAGGGAATAATAAATGGAACTGAAAAATATCCATTAGGTTTGGCAACATGAAGGTCATTAAAACACTAAGGAATAATAATTCCAGGAAAGTTGTGGGTGGAAGCTAAATGGCCATGAGTGAATGGAAGATAAGTAATTAAAGACATCAAAATAGCAAAAGAGCAATAGGACAGAAAAGTGAGACCAAGATCAAATTCATGTTTACATGGAAATTTGGCATATGCAAGTCAGCAGGGAAAGAATGGACTATTCAAGAAAACGTGCTGGGAAGGGCGCCTGGGTGGCTCAGTGGGTTAAAGCCTCTGCTTTCGGCTCAGGTCATGATCTCAGCGTCCTGGGATCGAGGCCCGCATCGGGCTCTCTGCTCAGAGGGGAGCCTGCTTCCCCCTCTCTCTCTGCCTGTCTCTGCCTACTTGTGATCTCT
>LNAC01000430.1:254593-323082 GCA_002007465.1 Ailurus styani
CCCCTCTCTCTCTGCCTGCCTCTCTGCCTACTTGTGATCTCTCTCTCTCTGTGTCAAATAAATAAATAAAATCTTAAAAAAAAAAACCAAAAAAAAACCCCATGGTCCAGGATGGAACCTTCGAGAAAGGCCCAGATTTAGGGCGAGTGAGTTCTGGGGGGCAGGATAGAATGGCAGCAGTGAAGCCAGAAGGCAGTGTTTCAAGAAGGGACTGGTCATCAGTGTCCAGAAAGATGACAGTTGAAAAGTGCTCGCTGAGAGGTAAAACCATTATTTTTCTATAATATGACTGTTTAAGAAACCCAAGGTAGTCATCTGGAAAACAATTCTAGTGAGTACCAGTTCAGTTAGGTAGCCATTTTTTTAAAGATTTATTTGTTTACTTGAGAGACAGAGAGACCTCACACACACAGAAGGAGAAGCAGATTCCCCACTGAGCAGGGACCCTGATGCAGGACGCGATCCCAGGACCCCGGGATCATGACCTGAGCTGAAGGCAGCCGCTTAACTGACTGAGGCACCCAGGCATCCCTAGGTAGCCAGTTTCAAGAGACATGAAGAAAACCATGGACTTCTTATCAACCAACAGTAACTAACTAGAAAACACTGTGGAATAGAAGACCTCATTCACAGTAAAAACCCCTTAGTCTATCCTGCCCACAGACCCAACGTGATCTGTCCCCTGCTGCCTCACTTGCTTCATCTCTTACTGTTCTCGGTACCCCCCCCCCCGCTTTTTTAAGTAGACTCCACACCCAGCCTGGAGCCCAATGTGGGGCTCGAACTCACCACCCCGAGATCAAGACCTGAGCTAAGATCAAGAGTCGGACGCTTAATCGACTGAGTCACCCAGGTGCCCCTGTTCTTGTTTTTAATAAGGTGAAATTCACACGGCACAAAATGATCTATTTCAAAGTGAACAATTCGGTAGCATTTAATACATTGACAGTGTGGTACAACCATCACCTCTGCCTTGTTCCAAACATTCTCATCGCCCCAAAAGGAAACACTGAACAGTAACTCCCCATACCCCTCTCCCCTTGTTCCCCGGTAACCACTGTTCAGTTTTCTTTCTCTATGACTCTGACTATTCTGGGCACCTCCTGTAAGTGGAATCATGCAGTCGTTGCACTTTTGCATTTAGTTTCTTTCACTTGAATGGTGTTCTCAAGGTTCATCCCTGGGGCAGCATGCATCAGAATTATCTTCCTTTTAGAGACTGAGTAATATTCCTTTGTCTGGCCCTCCCCCGTTTTGTTTAGCCACTCATCAGTTGATGGTCACTGGGTTTTTTTAACCTTTTGGCAGTTGTGAATAGTTCTTCCTTCCTGCACTAGCTCCCAGCTCCCTTGCCTCCTTCCTACTGCAAATCTCCTCAAGCTCATTTCTGCCTCTGGACCATTACTTTTGTTTTTGCTCTCCAGAATGCTCTTCTCCTAGATTCTCCCGTGGCTCTCTTACTCCCATCCGTGCAGCTTAAAGGTCACATTGTCAGGGAAGCTTTCATGGTCACTTTTTATCCCCATTATCAAAAGGAATAAGAAGTAGTGTCCAGACCAGAAATTTTTTTTAATAATTTTTTAAAGAGGGGGCGCCTGGGTGGCTCAGTCCTTAAGCATCTCCCTTCAGCTCGGGTCATGGTCCCAGGGTCCTGGATTTGAGCCCCATATCAGGCTCCCTGCTCAGCGGGAGGCCTGCTTCTCCCTCTCCCACTCCTCCTGCTTGTGTTCCCTCTCTCACTGTCTCTTTCTGTCAAATAAATAAAAAATCTTAAAAAATAGTAATAATAATAATTTTTAAAGGGTTATTATTTATTTATTTGAGAGAGCATGAGCATGGGGAGGGGCAGAGGGAGAGGGAGAAGCAGATGCCCCACTGAGTAAGGAGCCTGATGTGGGGCTCGGGGCTCGATCCCAGGACCCTGAGATTATGACCTGAGAGGAAGGGCAGATGCTTAACCAACTGAGCCACCCAGGTGCCCCAGACCAGGAACTGTTTTGTGCCTTTGGACTCCTTTAGCAATCCAGTGAGGCCTGTGGACTCATTCTTCAAATAACGGTTTTAAATGCCTACAATATGCCCATTATACTACAAATACAGTTCCCGAAATATTTTCGAATGGTGATTTAGTAATCCATGTCCTTCTTTACTAGTTCCTGAAGTAATATCTACATGCAGCTTGAATAACTATCATAATTTAGAAGGTGTGTAAGTATAGATGCTATTTTGAGCTATTTGCAACAACTGTAATAGGAAGCAGAAATATCGGTGATTTCTATTGACTGTGAAATCACAGGTACTGCTAAAATTACTGTAGATTGTTACCTACATTTGTACCTGAAGAAACCACTAAGCCTCAGTGAGAGCTCAGTGGAAATGATGTGGTTTTTTTCCGATCCAAGTTTGTGGATCCTACGAATTCTCTCCATAGACCCCTTGGAAGTCTGTGGACCCCAAGTTAAGAGCTCCTGCCCTAAAATGTGAAAGACAAACAGTAGTGATGAGGAGGGGGGGGTTATGTTGGAACTGGGCTTTTTTTTTTGAAGATTTTATTTCTTTTAGAGAGAGAGAGAGAGCTCACGCGTGCTCCTGTGTGCGTGCGCATGGGCAGGGGGAGTGGAGGGAGAGATTGAAGCAGACTCCCTGCTTAGTGTGGAGCCCGTTGCGGGACTCGGGTCTCATTCTCCAGACCCTGAGATCACGATCTGAGCTCAAACCAAAGGTCAGACGCTCAACTGACTGAGCCACCCAGGTACCCCTTAGAGCTGGGTTTTTGTAGCAGATGGAAGCGATTGTAGGAAGCCAGGGAGTAATGAGCACGAGACGAAAGCTGCCTGTTCCAACCCTCCATGGAACTTGGGTGTGAGAGATGTAGAAATTTCCAGCTGACAAGTATATGAGGGAAGCCCCGTCTTTGAAGGGGAGTCAGGTATCGCCCGGGGGAAGGAAACATTTGTGCAGAGACTGCATACGGGAGTGAGGGATTTGGTTTATCATGGACTGGAGGTCAGTGAGCACAGTGGAGTGGGGTGGAATCCTTACTGTATTCCAGATAAATACTCTGGACACCCAGGATACACAGAGGAGTAAGACAAAGATGAATCACCCATTATGATTAGTCTAAACCAAATGCTGTCGGTCGATTGGCTGGTTTGGCTGGTCTGATCCAGAGACCCCTAAGGGCCTGAGGCAGCAACGGAAAGATAGGCCCAGGGTACCACCAGAGATTGGGGGGCAGGGTGAGAAAAAACTCAAAACGCACTCTTTTCTTTCCTGCTTTGGTTCCTTTTGCAGAACAAAAAAACGAAGTAAAAAAAAGTTATGTAATGGAGGGGGAAAAAAGAATTATGCCATAATTTGATCATTCAAATGAGCTGATCACCCAAAACTTAATTAGAGAAGTCAAAGGGATGCAACCCCCACCCTTGCTCCTAATTCTTCAGGAACCTTCTAAGGACCTCGGCAACCAAGAGATTCTTGGATGCTGTTACCCTTCAGAATGATGTTTGGCTCAGAGGGATCAAAGGAAGAAAAAAAAGAGATTTTATTTTTAGAATTTTCTCTGGAGCTCTAGAGATACCTTGCACTTGGATCTCTCCTCTGTATGTAGCACTCAGAATCTAGGATTTAGGGGTTCTTTTTTTTTTTAAGGCTATTTTCCCTGCTTTAGCAGAGGGATCTTTCAGAAAGGTTCAGGTTGGGAGCTGCGGCTGGTGGGAAGCATTGGCCGGGCCCTGCTCCCTTTGATCCTGTCTCTCTCCGGCAGTGCTCTCTGCAAGCTCACCGCACTGGGTTTGAGAACAAACCTCTTCTGGCCTGAAGGGAGGACGCCTTGGATGGTGAGGCAGCAGAGAGATGGGGGGATGAGAGCAGAGGCAGAGCTGAAGCCATGCTGACCTAGTTAGAGCCGAGGGAGGCTGCCGGGGTGGCAGGAACGGCCCCGGAGAGAAGAGAGAAGGTTCCCGGGACAGGGAGGAGCAGAAGACTGGCTCTGGTTTAAGAAGCCCTGGCAAGACTTGGGGTCATTAAGGGGACTTGTGTGGAAACTCAGTGAGCTGTGTGTGTTGGGCGGGGTGGTGGAGAATCTACCAAATGTTGTCCACACGCTTAGATTTTAAAGTCACACTCTCGGGCGCCTGGGTGGCTCAGTGGGTTAAAGCCTCTGCCTTCGGCCCAGGTCATGATCCCAGGGTCCTGGGATTGAGCCCCGCATCGGGCTCGCTGCTCAGTGTGGAGCCTGCTTCCTCCTCTCTCTGCCTGCCTCTCTGCCTGCTTGTGATCTCTCTCTCTCTGTCAAGTAAATTTAAAAAAATACAAAAAAAATCTTAAAAAAAAAATAAAGTCACACTCTCGGGGGAAATGAGAACCGGAAAAATATGTGGACTTTAGGGAGCCACGTGGGCAGTGCCTTAAACCCAGCGAGACTGAGCCAAGCCCGGGCTGTTCTGACGCGCTTCCCCCGAAGGGTGTCAGGGAGCGTCCCGGCCACCCCTGGGTACCCAGCTCCCACCCTGGGTCCTGGGGGGAGACGCAGGGAGCACAGACTCGGATCCAGCCTGGAGCACAGTCAGCCCACCCCCAGGTCCTGCCAGTGGGGCCCCGTGGGGGAGAGAGGAGGGCCGTCCGTGGCCTCTGCCCCTCCAAGGGACGCAGTCTGTTTGAGGGAACGGCCATCCTTGGGAAGCGAGAGTAAGTGATGCCATAGCCTAATTATTATTATTTTTTTTTTTTATGCTCTGGGGTCAGAGAAGGGATTTCTGGCAGAAGTGGGAAGGCTGTGTGGAAGAGGAGGTGGACAGTCCATGGCCCTGAGGTGTGGGAGGGCAGGCCTGGGCTGAGGAGAGACGCGGGCGTTCCAGAGCGAAGTCCTCCCGGAGGCAGAAGTTCGACCAAGGAGGTGGCCGGCCCGACGGGACGGGCAGGCCCCCCGATGGGAGATGGAGGATCCCAGCTAGATGGGGAGAGTCAGATGACCCAGGGCATTTTAAACTGCGAGAAGGGACTGTCCCGGAAGCCCGGGTTTGGAAGCGGCCGGGCCATGTCCCTGCTCTCCCCCCCCCCCCCCCCCACCTCCAGCTACAAGCCCATCGTGGAATTCATTGACGCCCAGTTCGAGGCCTACCTACAGGAAGAGCTGAAGATCCGCAGGGTCCTGCACACCTACCACGACTCCCGAATCCACGCCTGCTTGTACTTCATCGCCCCCACGGGCCATTCCCTGAAGTCTCTGGACCTCGTGACGATGAAGAAGCTGGACAGTAAGGTACGAAGGCAGGGGCGAGGGCGGGCAGGAGGCTGGGCCACTGGCATCACCCTTACCGGTCTCTCGGGCCAAGCAGGTGCCAGATTCCAGGAAATGCTCTGTGGCCTCCTCGTCCTCTCCTTCATTTCCTGTCCCTTCCCAGAAAGATGGTGTTATTGATCCAGCACCCTTGGTGTTTGCTTTGTGATCTGTTTTCCCGGCGCTGGGCAGGGGTATACCCTGAGCCGTCTTTCTGCCCGGATCCCTCCGGGGCTTAAGAGTGGGTGCAAGCAAGACGGCCGGCAGCCTGGGCCTAGGGGCTCAGCCTTCGGCAACGGAGAGGTGTTTTTTCTTTGCCCCAGGATTAACAGGCCTGTTTGAGAATCGAACGTGCAAACTTGATTTTGAAAGTTACTATTTTTATTATCAACCATAATTTTAGTAACAACAGCTGACGTTTGTTAAATCTTCATTATATGCCACTATGAGGCAAGCACTGTCTGGAGTGTCTCCCTGAATTCTCACAACCTGGTAAGGCGAACACCGTCATTATCCCCCACTTACCGAAGTGGACATGGAGGCTCTAAGAGGTTAAGGGACTTGCCTGTCGTCATGCGGCTAACTCCTGGCAGAGCCTAGATTCGAACTTAGATCCCTGGCACCTTCTCTAAAAGGAACTCACAAGGGGCACCCGGGTGGCTCAGTGGGTTAAAGCCTCTGCCTTCAGCTCAGCTCATGATCTCAGGGTCCTGGGATCGAGCCCCGAATTGGGCTTCCTGCTCAGCAGGGAGCCTGCTTTCTCCTCTCTCTCTGCCTGCCTCTCTGCCTGCCTCTCTGCCTACTTGTGATCTCTCTCTGTCAAATAAATAAATAAAATCTCTAAAAAAATTAAAAGGAACTCACAAATCTAAGTCCCACACCAGATGGAAATCAGACAAGGATTCGTCCTGTGAAAGGACTATTTGCTATACAAAAGAATGGAGGCAAGATTCCTTAAAAAGCCTAATACATTTTCCCCCTAACATTTCCTATGTGCCTGGCACTAGCATGAGTACTTTATATGCATTATTTTATTTCATTCTTCCAAGAATCCAGGGTGGTGGATACTGTTGTGCCCACTTCCTCATGAGAAGACTGAGGCACAGAGAGCCAAGTAGCTTACTCCAGGTCAGACAGTATGTAAGGGGTCCGGGATTTAGACCTGGCTCTCTCTGACTCCAAGGTATTTTATTTTATGAAATTCTAATTAATATGCATTATTTAGTAGCCTATCCATGATAAAAAGCAACATTCAGCTCAAATCAAAGTAAGAGCGATTTTTTTCATTGTTTTGCCCCAGGGAGCTCACCACCCACCCGTACCAGGCTTCTCTGGAAATGTCGCTATGCCCTGCGTGTCCCATATAGGACATCAGAGAGCCACGCACTGGTGGCCTGGTGGGTGGGTTGGGTTAAAGTTAAGCAGCCTTTGGCATACACTTGCCATGTGTCCATGGGGACACGGTGGAACGTGACAAGGAGAATTGGCTCTGTCTGCTGTTCCACCTTGGCGGGCTTTGACCCTCCTCCCCCATCCTGCGAAGACTTCAAGGAAGGTACCTGCCGGGCCCAATCTTCCTCTGACCCAGCGCGTGAAACCGGAAGCAGCTTTTGTGGGTACTTTTCAGGCAAAGCATAAAGCAGGCTGGTTTCGGCCTCCGAGTGTAGAGCTCCTCCCGGGGCCCAAGGACTGTCGGTGATGCTCCCCACCCCCCCCACCGCTCCGAGTCTGCCAACGGCACCGCCTCTGCCCCCCACGTGAACCTGAGCCCAGGTATGCTCTGTCTCACAAAGGCGGATGCGTGACACAGTTCTTTACCTTCCCGCTGCAAAAGCCCTGTGTCTCTTTGGAGTCATTTCAAGGGGCAGGTTTCAGGTGGATTGAACCTTGGGGTGGCGTTAGGCCTTGGTCCTGCTGTCGGCAATTGGGCATATACACCTGCTTGCTTTGTGCAGAAATTAATCGAGAAACTCAGGCAGGGTAACTCTTGTTTGCATGAAGTCTCACATCACACTGGTCACTGAGAGGGTCTTCTCCATCCAGCTGGGTTGGTTCATAAGTTTGCTGCCAGAAAGGGGGCCAGGTGAGCACCTTCACTGAGCTCGGCCCTGCCTCCCCTCCCTGCTGTGGCCCAGGGGGGTGGGTCCCTAACACACTGGGGCGAGCCTGCCCCAATAGGTTGGGACAATTTGCTGTTGACAAGGAGTGGCCGTCTCCCCTCCTTGTCAAGCATCGATTCCCAACTGTCATCTTTCTGCTCGGAATCACTCAAGCAGTGACCTTGCTATTAAAGATATCACACAGCTCATCGATTTGGAGCTGAGCTGGTTAAGACTCTGGAATTAGGAAGAAGGCTAAACTTGGATCTGGATCCCAGTTCTACTACTTAGCTGCTCTGTGGCCTTGGACAAGTTACCTAGGCTCTCTGTGCCTCGGTTTCTCATTGGTAAAGTGAGATGGGTGTCGTCAGGATTAATTGCGTTAATCCACGTAAAGCACTTAGTTCAGTACCCAGCACTTAGTAAGCGGCCCCCATCGTCATTTATTACGTTGTGATTTGGCTACAGAGGTGGCCAGTCCTGGGCTGTTGGGTTGAGCTGGTGGAAGTCCTCTGTCACGCTGCTATTGGTTGCCGATTACCAACAGTGATCCCGCTTTGCTCCTCCCTTCCCCAGGTGAACATCATCCCCATCATCGCCAAATCAGATGCCATTTCGAAGAGTGAGCTAACAAAGTTCAAAATCAAAATCACCAGCGAACTTGTCAGCAACGGGGTCCAGATCTACCAATTCCCTACAGATGACGAGTCAGTGGCAGAGATCAATGGAACCATGAACGTGAGTGGGGGCAGAGGGGTTCAACTTTCTGACCATTTGCTGTTTATTTTTATGATTTTTCTTTTTTAGAAGATCTTGTTTATATATTTTTTCAAGAGAGCAAGAGAGCACAAGCAGGGGGGAGTGGCAGGCAGAGAGAGAGGGAGAAGCAGGCTCCCTGCTGAGCAGGAGCAGCCCTATGCCGGACTTGATCCCAGAACCCTGGGATCATGACCTGAGCTGAAGACAGCCGCTTAACCAACTGAGCCACCCAGGAGCCCCTATTTTTATTATTATTATTTTACAAACTAGTCGAACAACACCATCCATTTGTGCTCAACCCTCCGTCGCCTGAGTCTCGGGTGTATATGAGAAGGAATCCAGAACCCAAACAGCTCCTCTCCCTTAGCTTTGGCTGCTTCAAAGCCTCAGAGATGCAGAGATTACTAGCCGGAGACGGAGGGAGGGAAAGGCCAACTTCAGGATGAGTCTGGGAGCCAGGGACTCGGACCTCTCCTTCCACCCTCCTCTTAGATGCTGCTTCGGTCTAAGTCAGCCCCCCAGGACTCCCAGAAAGGCAAACAGTCTTCCTCTCTGACCAAAACAATGCCATGACAACCAAAGGAGGGAAAGTTGGCCGGCTTCCGAGACTCCAGATCATCAAGCCCTCTCCCCACCAGGGGGGGGAAAATGACATATAGCCTCTGATTTTTCTAGTGACTCGGGAAACGTTATTTTTAAGTTTCAGGGTGATGCTTTGCTTTATTAAATGTGAAGGAATAAAAAAAAACAAAACAAAAACAAACCATCCCGACTTGCCATCTTTCTTCTCCTCTCCCATGTCACCCCCCCCAACTAGAGGAATGAGTAATGAGCGGGGAGTCAAACATCTCATGCTTCTTTACAATGTGTTGATGCCGTTGCTGTGAAATCTTCAATGTTGTGATTTCAAGGAGACAGCTAATAGCTTTCAGAAAGCCTCTGCTTTGAGAACAGATTTTTTTCTCTCTCTCTGTTGAGAGGCATCAGTTTTTCCTAATGACATAATGCCCGGGTATAGCCAAACTCAGGAAAGCCTGGTAATAAAAGCCATTTTTAGAAAACTTTCCAGCCACCACCGCCCCTGAGTTATCATTATGGTATCAGCTGCTACCTTCTAGAATTTGGCCAACAAATTAGCATAGCGGGGTGGCAAGTCTTTGTCTCCGCCCGCCTTGCCGCCGTCGGTACACCTGAGATGTGTTCGTTATTAGAAGTCCCTCGTCATCTTTGACAGATCGGGCCTAAGAGTAAGGCTGCGTAGCTTGGGGTGGGTGGAGAGTCCTAGCGTCTCTGACCCACCGCGAGCATAAAAAAAGAGAGAACACAAAGATGAGTGCTGCCCTCTCAAGTAGTTAGTGCGTTTCGATGGAAAACAGGCTCTGCCAAGATGAGAAAACCTGCAAGGGCGCCTAGCCTGCAGAAAGAGGGGAGCCTTGGGGCGCGTGGGTGGCTCAGTTGGTTAGGTGTCTGCCTTCAGCTCGGGGTGTGATCCCGGAGTTCCAGGATCGAGTCCCACATTGGGCTCTGCGCTCAGTGAGGAGTCTGTTTCTCCCTCTGACTCTCCCCCTCCCTCCCTCCCTCTCTCTCAAATAAATAAAATCTTTAAAAAAGAAAAAAGAACAAGAAAAAGAGGAACCTAGACAGAAGCGTCATGTGGTGTCGCCAGCACGATGTCTGGAAGCGCTTAGTCACCTCAGAGCATCGGGCCCCATAGATATCTTCAAACTTGGGTTCCCTCCATTACCAGGTAGCTTTCGGGCTTGTGGTTTGCTTTGCTAAGAATAAATAGGGGAAAGAGTTCGCAGCCGTCTTGAGGCATCATCCAAAAACGCTAGCTCGTTACATTGCGAATCGGGAGTGACCATCTTTTGGGCTCTGCTCTCGGCTCAGCTGTGCCCTCCTGCTTGAGCCGAGGGTAGGCTCAGCTTCGGGGTGGGAAACTTTCCGTGCTGTGAAGCAGCGGTTCTCAACCAGGCTCTGGGTCGTTTCTTCTAACCGTCCAAAGTGTGCTGGCGTTTCACTTTGAAAAACTAAATTTGAGTGGATTCAGGGTTATCCCTATAATAAGACCTCTCAACATTCCCCGACGTTCCACTGTGCTTTCCTGAGTGGGAAGAGTGTGCCTGGCGCCCCTGGCCGTGCCCGTGGGAGGGGGGGGCACGTGTGTGAACGCCACGTGTTGCCTCTTGTGATGAGGAAAGGGCGGGGAGTCGCTGCTCTCACGTCCATAGGCAGGACCGCTTAGCCTGTCTGCCCCCCGAACAACTGTGTCGAAAGTCCCCAGGGTCTTCAGACACATTGTGGTGTATGAAGCTGCGTCATCAGAATCCCAGCCTTGGAAGGTAGGAGGAATGTGTGCTGGCCTTTCAATTCCGGCTTTCACTCCAGCCCCACAGCCATCCCGCTGCTCCCCGCCCCCCAACTAGGGATTTTCATGGTGGGAAATAGGACTAATGAGATCATAGCCTCCCTCTTGTCCTGTGGGTGGGTCTGAAAAATGACATCAGATTGGGGGTTGGCAAGAGAAGGGAGTGAGCGATCTTGTTGCCCGCTTCTTCGACCCATGCTCCGATAACTCTGAAGGCTGTAGACTTTAATTCTAAAAATTGCTGTGTTGGGAGGAAGCCACTCCCAATCGGGGTATTAGCAGACAAGGAATACACGGTGCTGACTGTCTCTATTTCACCAGGCTGAAGAGAATGATCATCCAGCCTCCCAACTATGATGGATGTTCTGGATGGAACTGGACTAGACTAATTTGTGCCAAATGGATCATCTAATCTTTATTTATTTATTTTTAAAGATTTTATTATTTTTCGGGGCACCTGGGTGGCTCAGTAGGTTGAGCAACTGCTTTCGGCTTAGGTCATGATCCCGGAGTCCCGGGATCGAGTCCCGCATCTGGCTCCCAGCTCCATGGGAAGTCTGCTTCTCTCTCTGACCTTCTCCCCTCTCATGCTCTCTCTCTCTCTCTCAAATAAATAAAATCTTTAAAAAAAGATTTTATTATTTTTATTTGTTTGAGAGAGAGAGAGCACAAGTAGGAGAGCAGCAGGCAGAGGGAGAGGGAGAGGGAGAAGCAGACTCCCCTCTGAGCAGGAAGCCCGATGTGGGACTTGATCCCAGGACCCCGGGATCATGACCTGAGCCAAAGGCAGCCGCCCAACTGACTGAGCCCCCATCCAACCCTTTAAAATGTCCTGAGAGGAATTCAGGGTAGACACAAGACACGAAAGGTAGTGGATCTGAGAACAGACTCCCAAGAGGAGGCTGGAGAGTGTGTCTCGGAGTTTTCAGAGACTGGACATCTGACGTCGGGGGACACTTCCGCCGGTGTTTCAGGGGCAGCACTGCCCTGCCACCCTCCGACGCTCCTCCCTGGTCCCATACCAGCAAAGCCCCCTCCTCCCCCCGGGAGTGTGCTTGCTCGGAGGGGAGGGCATAGCGTCTCCCTGCTCCGCTTGACTCCAGGTCGTCAAAGCCCCCCCATCTCTCAGGAGCAGCAGAAGGAGGGCCGAAGCTGGGCCCCACGACTTCCTGCCCTCCGCGGGTAACTGGCTTCCAGCAGATGCCATTTAGCCAGGAGGCAGAGCACCGGTGGCTGCCGGGGGCCTGGGGGCCCGGCAGCCCGGCAGCTAAAGCACGGTGGCCTCGCTGCTCCCTGGCAAGCTTTGGGCCCAGGAGTTAGGAACCTGGGAGAGTCGTTCCCCCCAGATGGTGAATGGGTTGTATGAGAACCGCCCTGTAGGGCTGTCGCGAGAAGCCAATGAGAGCTGCCCGCAGCACCCAGAAAATTCCACTGGCGGATGCTTATCGGACCAGACTTTGCGGCCGGTGGCCAGGCGTGTGCCGTGGGAGGTCTTGGGAGCCCTGGCGGGGGCTGGGGCGGGCAGGGATAGAATGACAGCACGGGGGCCAGGAGGCGAGACTGGTGCCCCTGTCGTCGCCCTAACTAACCATGCCTGTGGGGATAAATCTAGCAGGCCCAAGGGAAGACAAAACTGGTTTTTTTTAAGATTTTTTATTTATTTATTTGACACAGAGAGAAAGAGAGATCACAAGTAGGCAGAGAGGCAGGCAGAGAAAGGAGGAAGCAGGCTCCCTGCTGAGCAGAGAGCCCGACGTGGGCCTCGATCCCAGGACCCTGAGACCATGACCTGAGCCGAAGGCAGAGGCTTTAACCCACTGAGCCACCCAGGCATCCTGATTTTTTCTTTTTATTTTTTTTCTTTTTATTTTTTTAAAGATTTTATTTATTTATTTCACAGCGGGAGAGAGATCACAAGGAGGCAGAGAGGCAGGCAGAGAGAGAGAGGGGGAAGCAGGCTCCCTGCCAAGCAGAGAGCCCGACGCGGGCCTCGATCCCAGGACCCTGAGATCATGACCTGGGCCGAAAGCAGAGGCTTTAACCCACTGAGCCACCCAGGCGCCCTGATTTTTTCTTTTTAAATGCCTTTATTCTCTTCTTGGGTTTTTCTCCTTTCCTCTTGAGCCCAGAAAAGTCCCCGCCCACTTCCCATGCCCTCCTCCATAGCTTTCAGCCGAGAGCCAGGGACGTGCCAGAAGGTTCTTTTCTCACCTCCTCCGTCGGCCTAGCCCTCTGCCGTGGCTGCCCTCTGGCTCTTTCGTGTCACGTGGCTGAAGCCTTGGGTCTGGGCAGGAGGGGCGGCATCTTCCCAGAAAGCGCTTGGGGCTTTGAGGATCCCCACCTGTCTTGGGGTCCTGAGTGGGAATGCCCGGATGTCCCTCTGACAAAGCCGGCTGGCAGAGGTCATGGAGGCTCTGGCTCTCGGGCAGGGTTTTCATAACTTCAGTGCCCTCCTCACGCCCCGTGTGTTGCACACCCAATGACCCTCACGTTCAGTCCCTTCCTAGGACCAACGCAACATTTCCCGCGGCCACCCCAGCCCATCTTCCATGTACCCACAACCTCCTTTTTCCTCTGTCCCCACTTTAGGCGCAGTGATCAGAGTGGGGAGGGGTGGAGGGGCTTGCTGAGGTGATGCTCTGACAGCAGCTGACAGAGAGTGACAGGAGAGTCCCGTCGGGGGGTTACCAAGCGCCTCAGGGGTCTTGCAGGTGTCCTAGAGCTGAGCTTCCGATTAAGTCCTGTGGTTTTCCACTGTGCAGAACATTCTTGGCAGGGGGCAGGTGCTAAAGAGAATGGAGAGGAAGGATTGGCTGTGACATCAGCGAGCAGATCAGGCAAACAAAAGACATTTGCTGTAGGTTTGCCAGACTTGAACTTCTTATCCTCCGGCCTTGCACAACCGGCTCACCCTGGGGTCTGCTGCTCGGACCCCCTACATAGGTGTGACAGACCAGTGGTGGGCTCTGAAACCAGAGAGACACGGGTTCAGTCCCTAGCTCTGGCCCTCACTGCTGTGTGCCTGCTGGCACCTGGACCTCAGTTTCCTTGTCTATAAAATGGGGATAAGAATACCTAAGTCACAGTGCGATTGGAGTCAACGAGACGCGTAAGCTGCCGCTGCTGCTCCTACCAGTTCTGTAGCTGCCCCAACTGTTGGTACAATTGCTGCAGCCTCTTCTGTGAAGCCTACTTTGACTTCATGAAGGGAGCCGCTCCCTCTTCTGTTCCTCCAGCTCTTGAACCTCTGTTTATAATCAAGATTTTACTGTGTCGTTGTTGTTGGTGTGTCTCCCTCCCCTACCAGTCTGTGCGCTCTCCAGAAGAGGGCTCTGAGCTGCTTCAACGTCATACTGTTCATGTCTAGCACATAGTAGGGGCTCAGTAAACACGCGTAACACGGGTGAGTCAGCAGATGAGTCCAAGTATCTGCGACAAAGGTCTGTTTCTCCAAGTGGGCTAAGAAAGCTTGTTCCAGTGACCTTGTACTTGTCTGGGGAGAGCCCACCCAGGATCACCTGGTTTGGAAACAGTGTTTATTCAGTGGTCCCACTTGGCCAGGACTCATAGTACTTATGACCTGGCCCACTCCCTGGGAAACGGGGTGCTGGAAGCGTTTCCCAAGCTCCCCATTACCAGCCACGGGAAGTTGCCTTTTTTTTTTAAAGATTTTATTTATTTATTTGACACACAGAGAGAGATCACAAGTAGGCAGAGAGGCAGGCAGAGAGAGAGGAGGAAGCAGGCTCCCCGCCGAGCAGAGAGCCCGATGCGGGCCTCGATCCCAGGACCCTGAGATCATGACCTGAGCCGAAGGCAGAGGCTTTAACCCACTGAGCCACCCAGGCGCCCAAGTTGCCTTTTTTTTATCTCTGACCGCCAAAACCTTCATCAACCAGGCCTAGCTCCCCATTACCCTGCAAGCACCATGCTCATACCCCTGTTTGTGCTTTGCCTTTCTTGCCTCTCTACTGTTTTCACGGCCCTGCTACTGTCATTCAAGGAGTATTTATTAAGCACCGACAATGTGTGGGTCCCAGACCCTACATTTGAACCCTTGGTCATGTTCTTTCTCATATGATTCCGGGTATGTAATTCCGGTGCTCCCAACAAGACCGTAAGCTCCTAGAGGGTAAGGGAGTGTGTGTCTTCTACGTCTTTTGTCTCCTTTACGGCCCTTAAAACAACCCAGTACAGTTATGGGCATGTGGGAAAATACCTGTGAACTTGACTTCTAGGCTTAAGACTTCCTCGTGAGCTCTTGCTTAGGGGAAGGATGAGAACGAGGAGCGCACAGCTCGGTCAGCAGTGTGGTTATAGTATATACCGGCTCCTGGGCTCTCGCACTCCAGGGAGGGGGGCAGCCATCCTAGCCCCCTCCTAGCCCTCTCGTCGCCTTTAGCCCCTCTATCCACACGTAGCCCCCCTCGTCCCACCCACCACCTTCCAGAGGCTTCCCCCGCCAGCGCGTGTGCATTCTGAACAGCGCGCTAACCTGGGTATCCACTCAGCATTCGGCTTATTTTCCCTCTTCGTTCCCTGTGTGTTCGGCTATGTCATTGAGAATTTCCGGAGGGCAGAAGAATTTCTTGCCCGGGGCCCCAGAGCCAGGCAATGGTTCTATCAAGGGTCACTCGGCACCGTTCTCCCAAAGCTCTGCTCTAAGCCTCGGTTTGCCTTCTGTCCCAGGCGCACCTGCCATTCGCTGTCATCGGCAGCACAGAGGAGCTGAAGATAGGCAACAAGATGATGAAGGCGCGGCAGTACCCTTGGGGCACAGTGCAGGGTGAGTGAGTCTCCGGGAGACGGGGCCCCTTTCCCTATCTCAGCCGCTCTGTCCCTAACTTGTGCCTGGTCTCTACTCATGTGGCTCGGGCTTCCAGCAGCTCTGGCCCCACCCCTGGATTCTCTGCTGTGAGTAAGCTCTCTTGCTTGGTCTCTAAGGGAGAAAGCATTCCTAAAACAAAAACGAATGTTTTTGGAGCCAGGTAAGAAGGAATGTTCAAGAAAGCATGGATATTGGCCCCAGGTGCCCCAGGGCACCAGGAGACCTACAAAAATATAGCAGATGAGTAGCAGACAGCCCAGATAGCCGTCAAAAATAGATCGGATGAATTGCAAGACGTTCATCTAATGGGATATCAGACAGTGGCGGAAATGAATGGATCATAGTTACTCGTACACAAATGAATCTCAGAACATAACCTTGGGCTCAATAAATCAGAGAAGAATACATGCTGTATGATTCCATTGATGTGAACTCCCAATGTAGACAACACTGAACAAGATCTGTCTTCTTAGGAATTCATACATAGTTGGTGAAACTATAAACAAAAAGGAAGGATGATAAAGCCCAAAGTCAGTTTAGCGATTAAGTCTTATTTCAAGTCCAGGCAGAGAGTCAACAGGTGCTGGTACTCTTTCATTGGAGTTGTAGATACATTGGTATTCATTTTTTTTCTTCTTTATTTCTGTACATATATATATATAATTATCACACAATTTCAAAACAGACATATATACACTCAGGAAACTTCCTTTCGTGGTCTGCCCTACCCATGGTAAGTTACCCATGGAACTAATCAGTTCTGTGGCTAAAGCAAGGCCTGGGACACTGCCATGGATGGAAGGGGCTTCTGGTCCTCCAAGTCTTAGAGGGGCACTTTGTGCGAGAGGGCGACTGATTGACTGTACGCTGATCCCTGCTACTGAGCAAACAGCGGGAAGTGGGTGGGAAGTTACCTACTCGCACACAAGGCTGGCATGCTTCTGGCGTGCCAGAGCCTCTCCAGTGATCACTGGATTTTTCCATAGGTAGGACAGGACTGGTCAGCTGAGCTAGGTTTTGGTTTTCTCTGCCGTCTGTGGTGGAGATGCCCTGCTAGGAACATTCGTGAATGGCTCCTGGACCCATAGTCCTAGCTGGGAATGAGTCTGTGGTCTGAGAGACAGGAACGTGGAGTAAAAGGAGAAGAAACCAGCCAGTGTGGTTCCAGTGACTTCCTCCAATTTAGATGGTGCACACCTAACCGGCATAGGGGTTTTTAAAGGTTTTTCGTGTAAGTTGGTGTTCACTGTTCTGTTCCAGTGACCTTGGAGTCAGTCCTTCTGACCTGCCACCAGGCATCACTGTGATCTTTAATATTAGCTTATGTTCTATGGCAGCAAGGGGCTTTATCCCCAAGACAATTTTTTTTCAGATTTTTTAAAAAGTTTCATTTATTTAAGTAATCTCTACACCCAGTGTGGGGCTCAAACTCACGACCCCAAGATCTAGGGTTGCATGCTCTTCCAACGAGCCCCAAGGCCATGGGTCTTAAGCAGAGCAGTTATGTGAGCCAATGTGACCTTTGAAAAGGTCACTCTGTCATCCCAGGCCCCCTCCCTGCCCCCACTCCCCTCTCTCAGGCCCTGGAAGACAAAACCTAGGGTGACTAGGCCAGTTTGTCGTCTCAGACACCACTGTCCCCACATAGGCCAGACACCCCCACCGCAATCCAGGGGAGTCATGCTTGGAGGCACACAGCCTTGTGTTCCAACCGGGAGTCCACTTGGCTATGATTTCGTCTCTGTTTTGTCCTTCTCGGCTATTGCCCCAACTACAGACCTTGCCCTCTTTTGCGGGGAGGCTTATTCATTCGGGCCAGAAAGTGGGATCCGCTTTGTCCTGGTCATCACTCCTGATGTCGGTCCATTGTCCACCCTCTAAAAAACACCTCCTTTGAAGCTACGACCTACCATCCAGGTGACCTATCATCCTTGGTCCACACCCCTCCTGGTCACTCCCATCCACAGAGGTCCTAGTTCTTCCCCTTTATTCTTTGGAGATTTGGCACCTGCTCGGAGCCTTTGCCTCCTGTTTAGCTCACCTGCGTTTCTTTTCTTTTCTTTTAAGATTTTACTTATTTATTTGACACAGAGAGAGAGAGGGAGATTAGGCAGAGAGGCAGGCAGAGAGAGAGGAGGAAGCAGGCTCCCTGCCAAGCAGGGAGCCCGATGCAGGCCTCGATCCCAGGACCCTGAGATCATGACCTGAGCTGAAGGCAGAGGCTTTAACCCACTGAGCCACCCAGGCGCCTGCTCGCCTGCATTTCGACCCCAACAGCCACTTGCTAGCCACGTAACCTTGCCTAACGTTATTTGTTTTTTTTTTAAAGATTTTATTTATTTATTTGACAGAGAGAGTGAGATTATAAGTAGGCAGAGAGGCAGGCAGAGAGAGAGGAGGAAATAGGCTCCCTGCTGAGCAGAGAGCCCGATTTGGGGCTCGATCCCAGGACCCTGAGATCACAACCTGAGCTGAAGGCAGAGGCTTTAACCCACTGAGCCACCCAGGCACCCCTTGCCTAACGTTATTGAGACCTTGTATGGACCCTTCCCCGATCTGCCTGATAAAATTCTAATTCTTCCCTCAAGAGCCGTCTTAAGGGTTGCCTCTCTGGTGAAGCCTGTGCTCTGCTGGGGCACCTGAGGCCCCCCTCTTCTGGGCTTGCACCGCACAGACTTCCACTTTGGTAATTTTTGCATTGTATTGTATTTGCCTGCTTGCCTCCATTCTTCCGATCCGCTGTAAGCTCCTTAGGGCAAGGCTCCGTGACTTCATTTCTGAATTCCCGGTGCCTCACACAATACCGGGAGTGGAGATGCTGGAACTATTCATCGGCCAGATGGCTGAATGTGCATTTGCCGTGAGCCCAAACGTGGCACAGAGCAAACGAACATTCCCGTGAGGGTGCGGCTGGTGCACTGGGCTTGCGGTGCCACGGAAGGCCTTCTTAGATACTTTTTTACGGTCGTGCAGTTTTCCGTCACTGTCAGCCTTGTAACTGTCCGTGTGCATTTTCCGCGGAAAAGGGAATCAGGAGGCAAATTCGCAGGCTGCGTACATGCAGCTGGAGAAGGGCCGAGTGGCCAGGAGGCCTCTGGCCTCTCGATCTGTCCGTTTGCGCCGCTTCTGGCCTTCCTCGCAGTGCGCTTTCCTTCCCCCCGCCCCCGCCGTGCAGTGGAGAACGAGGCCCACTGCGACTTCGTGAAGCTGCGGGAGATGCTGATCCGGGTGAACATGGAGGACCTCCGGGAGCAGACCCACAGCCGGCACTACGAGCTCTACCGGCGCTGCAAGCTGGAGGAGATGGGCTTCAAGGACACCGACCCCGACAGCAAACCCTTCAGGTACCCCCCTGGCCAGCCCGGCCTGCCCCGGGACTGTGGAAGGCTTGCCGGGACCCTGCCCACGGGCCCGCTTTCTTCCTCGGACTCTGGCTGCCCTGCCAGGTTTCCCATCTGCTCCTTCCCCTCCTTCCCCTTGTCAAGCCCAGGTGATGGGACCGGGTAGCAGTCATGGCGCACGTGTCGGTGACCTTCACGCTCTTCCGGCACTGTCTTTAGCATCTGCGTTCAGGGGCAAGTTTTGTTTGGACTGTGGGATGTTGATAATCCTTGACATACTTCTCAAATCAGAATCTGAGATGCTTTCGGACAAGAGGAATGTTTTTGAAAGCGGTTTCCTATGCCGACAGGAGCCGTAGGTCAAGTGTCATCTTCTTTTATTTTTTTTAATTTTTAAAAAGATTTTATTTATTTATTTGACACAGAGAGAGAGAGAGAGAGAGATCACAAGTAGGCAGAGAGGCAGGCAGAGAGAGAGGAGGAAGCAGGCTCCCTGCTGAGCAGAGAGCCTGATGCGGGCCTGGATCCCAGGACCCTGAGATCATGACCTGAGCCGAAGGCAGAGGCTTTAACCCACTGAGCCACCCAGGCGCCCCACGTGTCATCTTCTGATCTGTGTGCGTGATGCATGACATAAGCCCCACGCTTAAATCACCATGGGGTGTCCTTTATTACAGCTCAGTCCCCTCTCAGGAAGTGTCCCCGAGATCCCACAGTACCTGTTCCCAGCACGAAGCCGGCCTGGGGGCAGAGCACGGCCAGTTCTGCAGGGAGTCCTGGTTCCAGAGGGGTGGACTCGCTCCCCTTCTGGGACAGGGGCCGCCGGAGCTCCTGGGGATGGAGGAAGTTGTGCCCACCTCTCTGGCGGGCACTCCCTCAGTTTTCTCTCTCCTTCCCCTCCCACAGCTTTATTTATTTATTTGAAGACTTATTTCTTTATTTGTCAGAGAGAGAGGGAGCACAAGCAGGGGGCGGGGGAAGGGGCAGAGGGAGAAGCAGGCTCCCCGCTGAGCAAGGAGCCGAATGGGGGACTCGATCCCAGGACCCCAGGATCATGACCTGAGCCGAAGGCAGCTGCTTAACCGTCGGAGCCACCCAGGCGCCCCTCTCGCACAGCTTTAATCTGCATCCGTGGAGGAGGGGGTGTGCGCCTGCGTGCTCATCTCTAGTCCCCTCCACTCCGTCCTAGAAACCTGTTACCCAGTCTTCGCCCTCCGCCTGGCTCCTTTCCGTGTTGCATGCAAACATGTTCATCTTGAAGAAGCGTTCCCTTAAGTCTTCCTCCTCCCTGTCCCCAGCCCTTTCGAGAAGTTTGACTCGGGTGGGAAAGAGGAAGAGCGGTTTGTAATTACTGGCTTCTGCCCCCACCGCGCCTCTCCGAGGTCAACAATCACATACTTATGGCCGGTTATGATGGGGCCTCTGAGTCCCATCTTTTTCGCTTTCAATGCTTCGTTCGCTATCCCTCCCCACCGCCTCTTTCTTGAAATTCCCAATGCCTTTGGCTTTTCTCGCACTGGCCGGGCTGGGTCGAGTCCTTCTGTCTCACTGCTCCTTCTGGGCCACACTGGCAGGCTCCTTTTCTTTAGCTCATTCCTTTAACTGTTGGTGTGCCCCAGGGTTCTTTCCTAGGGCCTCCGCTCCTGTCCCTCTCTGTTCTCTTGGCAGCAGGTTCTTTCTACCATCAGCCCTACTTAGTGCCTAGAAAGCAATGACTCCCACGCCGAAACTGTGCTTTCGAGCTCCAAACTCAGTGCTCTCCGACTGCCGACCGGACATTCTCACTCAGACATCCCATGAAGGACGTACCCCCAAGGGCAGCAGTCTAAGCTTTGGTTTGTCTTGTCCCCTCGTAAACACGCCCCTTTCCCAGAGTTCCCTGCTGCACTTCCTGGGTCCACCGTCCACCTGGTTGCCCAAGCCAAAAAACCCAAATTATTCTGAAGTCCTTCGAAGTCCTAGGAGTTCTGCTTCCCTCACTGGTCCTTAGTTCCCCCAAATCCACCATCCCTACCGGCCCTTAGCGTTCAGATCCCATCGTTCCTTCTTCTTCTTTTTTTTAAAGATTTTATTTATTTGACAGAGAGAGAGAGATCACAAGTAGGCAGAGAGGCAGGCAGAGAGAGGAGGAAGCAGGCTCCCTGCCGAGCAGGGAGCCCGATGCGGGCCTGGATCCCAGGACCCTGAGATCATGACCTGAGCCGAAGGCAGAGGCTTTAACCCACTGAGCCACCCAGGCGCCCCTCATCATTTCTTCTTTATCCAATTTCCTCCATCCCCCACCTACCTTTTCCCAACACCCCCCCCAACCCGCTCCTGGCAACCACTCATGGTTTATTCTCTGTATTTTTTTAAAATTATGTTATGTTAGACACCATACAGTACATCATTAGTTTTTGATGTAGTGTTCCATGATTCATTGTATTTGAGAGTCTGGTGTTTTTGTTTCTCTGTCTCTCCTTTCTCCTCGTCCATTTGTTTTGTTTCTTACACTGCACATACGGGTGAAATCACTTGACATTTGTCTTTCTCTGACTGACTCCTTTCACTCAGTCTTATACCTCCCCACCCCCCGGCTCCATCCGTCTGGTGACAAATGGCAAGATCTCATTGTTTTTTCTGGCTTCCTTATGGGAGTGAGCGACCCCATCATTTCTTATTTGGACTGTTGGGAAGTCTGTCCTTCACGCAGCAGCTGGAGTGGTTTTTCTCATTTTCGAATTGCGTGAAGTCAGCCCTCCTGCTTGAAACCCTGCAGTGGCCTAATGGCCAAGTGTGTTGGACCCTGCCTGGCTCCCCAAATACATTATCGTCTCCCCACATGTGCCCTTCCACCTGCTGCCCTCTTCGGAGCATGATTCTTCCTCTTTCTCACCAGGCTGACTCCTGTTGCTTTAAAACTGAGGCTAGGGGCAGGGACACTTGGCCCGGGCATCTCCCAGTAGACCGACCGTGAGTTCCAAGCATCGCTGCACACGATGGAGTCTCATTGGGTGTTTTTTGAAATAGTCCACTAATGTGGTCTATTTCGGAGCCAGGACGTGGGAGCCAGGTGCAGAGGAAGGACCCAGGTTAAGAGACCGGAGACCCAGCTTCCAGTCCCTGCCTTGCCTCTCTCTAGCAATGTGGTCTTGAGCAAATCACCTCACCTCTCTGGGCCTCTTTCCTCACCTGTGTAACCAGGGCAGAGAAACAGATGCTTTGAGTCCCTTTCAGTTCCAGGTGTCTTGTCAGTTCCCCAGGGCTGCCCCAGCCCCTGCAAGCGGCCCGTGACCCTGCAGTCACACACCAAGCCAGCTGCCTGCAGCTTTGTGGTTCTGTTTCTGCACCTCTCCCAGAGTTGGGGAAAAGGGGGTTGGGGGGACCCAGGGAGGATCACAGTTTTCATTGATGAGGAGCCATTCCAAAGGCAGGGGAATTAACCTGACTGTATTCACAGCTTACAGGAGACATATGAGGCCAAAAGGAATGAGTTCCTGGGGGAGCTCCAGAAAAAAGAAGAGGAGATGAGACAGATGTTTGTCCAGAGAGTTAAAGAGAAAGAAGCTGAACTTAAAGAGGCAGAGAAAGAGGTAAATGTGATCCTGACTGTCCAGCAGATAGGAAGAGGGGGCTGAGCTTGGACGGGGCAGAGGCTTCTGCCCCGAGGGCACAGCCAGCAGGAGCCTCGAAGCTTCCAGGCAGGAATGGGGCCCGGCATCAGCAACCCTGCCTTGGCTGGCACCGAGGATGCTGGGAGAGCTGTGTGTTCTCGATCTCTCATTCCCCGAGGCCGGGATGCAGTCTCATTCTGTGTTCCTTAATTCTCTAGAGCCTCACTCTCCCATATGGTAGCCACTAGCCACGTGTGGCTATTTACACTTAAATGGATTAACATGAAATAAAATGTAAAACTCAGTTCCTCAGTTGCATTAGCCACATTTCAAATGCTCAGTCCTCCTGCAGCTATAGAAAATTCCCATCACTGCAGAAAGTTCTGTGGGGCAGTGCTGCTCAAGAGAAAAGTCCATGGCGTGGATATTGATTTATTTTTCAGTTTCACTTTTTCAAAAGCAAAATGTCACCCAGTACTTCTGGAGGAGATGTGAGGGGATCTCAAAGATAAATGAGTAAAAGGCCAGCGAACGAAAGGCAGTTAGAGCAACGGATGGCCACAGCTTCCACCACTGTGCCCCAGGGGGCTGGTAAAAGCCGGTCTACTCGGCCAGCCTGTAGGGCCACCGCCCTTTCCTAGGTGGCAGTCCCGAATACCTGTAGGACGTGGAGACCTGCCCTCCTCCGTGGTATGCTTTAGGGCTACAGAATCCTAAAATCTCTCCAGAACCCTCAAAAGAAAGTGAGGCTATGCTTGGTCTGCTCTCGGTATTCGGGGTACTTTATCACGTTCTGGTTTGTTAGCACAGTGGCATGCCAGAATATTCTTACCATTCTCCTTTGGGTGTCTGGTTCTATCCAGGGCCAGGTGAGTCTCCCCTTGGTCAAAGCTGAGGTCTCCACACTCATTCCATTTTATAAAATCCTTTCATCTCCTTCCGTGTCTGAGGACAGGTATTTTCTTTAGCCAGCTTTGGCATTGCTCAAGTTTTCTCTGCAACCCATGGTGATCCTCCTTGACCAGAGGGAGTAAGGAAAGACAGGGGCCCCCCTCTCATCCTGGGCGATCTCGCAATATAATCCTCCGAGGCATAGATTAACCTTGCGCCAATTCCTTCACTGCTCTGCCCTGTTTCCTCATAAAATACAAATAATAACAGAATAGTTCTTGATGCTAATTTTTTAAAAAGATTTTATTTATTTATTTGACACACACAGAGAGAGATCAGATCACAAGTAGGCAGAGAGGCAGGCAGAGAGAGAGAGGAGGAAGCAGGCTCCCCACCGAGCAGGGAGCCCGATGCGGGCCTCAATCCCAGGACCCTGAGATCATGACCTGAGCCGAAGACAGAGGTTTTAACCCACTGGGCCACCCAGGCACCTGATGCTAATTTTTTTGAAAGATTGTATTTATTTATTTGACAGAGAGAGACACATTGAGAGAGGGAACATAAGCAGGGGGAGTGGGAGAGGGAGAAGCAGGCTCCCCACTGAGCAGGGGCCCGATGCGGGGCTCGATCCCAGGACCCCAGGATCTGACCTGAGCCGAAGGCAGACGCTTAACGACTGAACCCCCCAGGTGCCCCTTGATACTAATTATTAACTAATATAGATTAATAACAGTCCCCTGACCACATTCAAGAGCAGAGGAGGGGAGGCGAAGTGGCAGGAAAGGGACCTGCCGCGAGTGCCGTGCCCTCTGGTGCCATCGCAGCAGTCCCTGGCACAAATGTCTCCTCAGGTCCCTGCAGATCCTGCGCGTCCCCACCCGCCCTGGACTCGGCTCCTCGGGGAGCTGCTCCCAGGGGGCCTCTCCTCAGACTCCCTGTGCTTCCCCGCCAGCTGCACGAGAAGTTTGACCGTCTGAAGAAACTGCACCAGGACGAGAAGAAGAAGCTGGAGGACAAGAAGAAATCCCTGGACGATGAGGTGAACGCCTTCAAACAGAGGAAGACGGCAGCGGAGCTGCTTCAGTCTCAGGGCTCTCAAGCCGGAGGCTCACAGACTCTGAAAAGGGACAAAGAGAAGAAAAAGTAAGTGATAAGCGGCTCTGGGGTCGTGGCTCCTCTCTCCTCCTGCTCGTCCCCCCAGCACAGGGCCTGCAGGCTGGGGCCGGGGGGCTGGTGGCCAGAGCTGGGCTGTGGGCTGACAGGTGCGTTTTGCGTTTGGGCCCCTACAGCTGGTGTCTGTGGCCCCCGAGCCGGGGGGACAGAGTAGGGGCGGGCTGTGGTGCCGGGGCCCCAGGCCCTCTGCTCGGCTGGGTGGGGAAGCCCTGCAAGGCCCAGGTAGGAGGAGAGGGAGGGACCGAAGGGAGGCAGTGGGGCCATGGGAGGGGAGGAAGAAAGGAGGCAACCACGAGATCTGAGGAACTGCAAGAAACAGGTGAGGAAGGAGAGCCAGAGGGGAGGGGAGAGAGCCCGCCTTCGCACAAGCCCCCGGGCACCCTCTTTCTCCCCGAGAGGCTGGTCCTGATCTGGCTTACGGGCCTGCTTGTTCATCCTGTGTCCGAGGTGTTCTCCTCCCCATGCCTGTAGCCCCCCCCCCCCAACCGCCTTCTCACTTAGCCGCAGCCAGCAGTTTAACTGCTTTTACTGAAGGCTGCGGCCCAGTCCAGGTCTCCCGGTCTGTGCCATCCCTCCCTCTTGGCCGCCTCGTTGTGCCGAGAGCTTGGTGGGGAGCCCCCAGATGCTAGCAGACTCCACATGCCCCAGCCTCAAGCTGGGCACTGACCGGAGAGTCTGTCTGTCCCGTCTGGTATTTGGTAAGGCAGCATAGCACGGGCTCCTGCTTACGCGCAGATCCGTAACGCTGAGCCGTCTCCAGGCTCTGCTGGCCCGAGCTCCCCGTTCGCCACCCTGGAGCCAGAGAAGAGGAAAGGACTCCCAGCGGGACCTCTCCAGGGGTCCCCTGTGCTCTGGGTGCTCATGCAGTGTGATGCGGAGAGCCCTCACAGGGAGTCCTGGGCCATGGCCTTACCGAAGGGCCCGAGGATCCGAAAGGTGTCCACGGTCTTTGCCTTCTGTTCTTAGCGACTTGTTCCTGACTCAGCTATGGGATATCGGCCAGAAGGAGGAAACCTCTTCCTTTCCTCTGTGCCCGGCCGATCCCTTAGGAATAAAACAGTGACTTCGGTCCAGCAGTAAAGTAGTTACTATCTGAAGGCACTCGATGTCACAATCCCAATTATTCAAAAGTGTAGTTTGAACATTGTCACCCATGAGCCCAGAGATTTTTGTTACTGAGTCACCAGACTCTGTGTCAGATTCACTGACTAATGAACTTGTTTTGGTGCTACCTGATGGACAAACTTTAACTAGCGAGAGAAAAGCTTCTTTGGACACACCGTATATTAACTGGTCTGGGGTTGTGTGTGAGTCACACCAGCAAGAATGGGTTCCTATTTTTAAGGTCAGAAAAAACTAAATTTGTCTTCCAGCTCTAACCTGCTGCCTTCTTGGCCTGGGGTATTCGTGAACTCAATCCCTGGGGCAGCCTCATGGCCTGCTTGCAGGAATGAGGAGATTCCTTTGTTTGCACCCAGCTGACACCAAACTATAAATATTCCCTAATTGGACGTTCAGTGGAAGTTCCTCCCAGACCAGGCTCTCCCCCCCAGTGGTCTCACATGGACGGATCCCCCCTCTCCTGCTCCAGGCAGAAGACCCTACATAGCAACAGATGTCTCTCCAGAGGTTAAGAAAGAGTACCCATGTTTCAGGGGTCCCTACCAGCCCACCCTCCCTCTCCCCCACACCCACTCTCCCTCATTTCCTTTGATTGCTAACCCTTCATTGTTTGTGTCAACTCATAATATTGGGTTTCTCCTCAAGCTCACTCCATCTTCATCAGCTCTTACTGTTTTACAGTTAACTCTGCTGTTTGCTGCATGCTGCATGAGACCCAGGTCCTGGTAAGCTTTATTAACTCTAAATCAAACTGGCAGTGGCTTCTAGAACACATCTCCTCAAATCCTGCTCCCCACTCAACACACATACCTAATCACGAAAGAAGTTGTTTCACAGTCCTAGCTCTTGTGACTGACAGCATTAAGCAGCAGTTTGCTGGGGTCTCAAGGATACATGTGGAATGTTGGCCTGCGTGGGGACAAGCAGAGTGTTTTCAGACTTGCTGCTGGGACAGCTGGGTAGCCTAGGCGGATTCTGTGATCAGTAGCCGAGGTGTCACTTGTGGCCATTCCTTTTTCTTAAAAATGCCTTCAACATTGCTTCCGAAATTAACTAACGGGTAGTGATGAGGGAAATCAATGGGCTCGCTGGTGTGTCCTGTAATGTCACAGTTGGCGTTGAACCCCAGGTTTGGGAATGTTCCAAGTCAACAAAAACTTGCCCCTCTATTTCCCTCTGGTGGCCGTTTCTTATTCAAGGGGTTCAAGTTCTCAAATTGCCTTTGGCTGTGTGCCCCCCCAATTATAATAAAAACGGAAGAAAATGAAGAGATTTCAAATATTAGAGAGATTTCCTTACATCTCATTCTGTGAAGACCAGTTGTTTGAATACCTTCAATAAGAAGGCAAGTAGGTAACCTTTGGTAGCATGGGTTCCTGACAGCTGTTATGTCTATGGAATGACATAACATAAATAATCCAGTCCTTGGCCTCATGTACTTTATAGGTTGGTTATAGCAATGAATAAGCACCTTCTGTCTATTCTTCTAGACTCAGTGAGTAGCGAAGGAACATAAGTATGTTTCGCAAAATTAGGCTTACTGCTATTTTTTAAACTTGACCATAGAAACTTCCAGACAGGAGCAAGAGAGAAGAGAGTATAATGCAGCCCTGTGTGCCCACAACCCAGCCCCCAGACAACTCTCAACATATGGCCAATATCAACTCATCTCTTATCCCAAACCTGCTGGATTATTGCAAAGCAAAAGCCATATCATTTCGTCTGTAAATACTTTAGCAGGGATCTCTCAGATATAATGATTCTTAAAAAACCCATAACCACAATGCCACCATTACCACACCTACAAAATGCACAATTTGTTACCATCACATTTCTAGCCAGTGTTCCGAATACCCCGGTTGTCTCATAAACGCCTTTCACATTTGGTTTGTTTGGATCAGGGAATGTAAACTATCGAGACGGCTTCTCCCCACTCACCAATGTAGTTAATGATTTAAATGGAGAGCCTGCTGTTAGTTGCCAAACTGATGGCTGTAGGTATTGATTTGGGGACTTTGGGCAGCTGGAAGAACATCCTACTTTCAAGCAAATCTCCCAAGAGGAAGTCCCTGAGGCTTCTGAAACACAAGGCCCTGAAATTGGGCCAAAGGAAACAACCCTAAAAGAATAATGCAATGATTTATTGTCTGGCTCCAAGGTAAGTATTGGAGCCCCTCTTAGTTGACGGGTGAAACTGCAGATCTCCATTAGGGAAGACTTGGAGTTCCTAGAGCATCTGTCCACTGCCGTGGCTCCCATACCTCTAGTAAAGTGTCCAACGCCTCTAGGGGCCCCATTCATTTGTCCCCCTGGTTTCAAGGAGGACTGCAGCAAAGACGAATCCTGGTGGGTTCGATTTCAGTAGACTCTGGTTGCAGTGCCCAGGGCCTGACACAATTTGGTTCAGGTTTCCCTGAGTAAATCATTGTTAGTAGCCATTGTGAAAATGAATTCTGGCAAAACTATAATTAAAGCCATGCTGTACAAGCGAGAGGCAGTTGGCAACCAGTGGGAACAGCCCACCCCAACCCCAAGTAGACTGCCTTTTCCTGGCAGGCTTTTCCCCAGTAGACCACAAAAGCGGTTCCAAACCAAATAAGGGAGGGAGGCCTGGGCTCCAGGACGTCTGAAAGCCACAAAGGCGGCCTGTCCCCTCCCCAAAGCCCTCATTCCAGGGGCGGATCACAAAGGCCACCCCTCATTAACTGGAGCGCGGGCAGAGGGAGGCTCGCTGTTCCTCACTGGTTTTGAAATGGCTGGAGGCGCTAGGGGCCCGCTCTCTGCACTTGTAACAGTTGCCGGTACTGTTCTCTCAATGGTTACTGGCCCCTTGGCCCGTGGGGTGTGTGTGTGCACGCACAGTATGTGGACAGGACACACGTACCAAAATATGCCCGCCTTCCCACACGGCCCAGAACATGGGCCGTCGCCATGTTGTTTAGGACTCACCTCCCCCCGGCAAGTAGACAAAGACTAGAATGAGGGGTGAGCATTTGGGTGGCATCTTTACACTTTTCAAAGCATTTCTCCAGATGCATATTATTTTCCCCTTAGAACAATCCTGTCAGGTAGAGAAGAAAGGAATAGTCTTCAGTTTGCAAGACGAACGGATGGAGGAGTAGGGCATTCCAGAGACTTATAAAGGCTCACAGAATGAGTTAGTGGCAGGTAACCGTGGTCTGGACCCTATTGCAGACCCCTCAACCATCTCCAGATACTTCCCAGTCTTGCCTCACAGTACCAGTTAGCTAACTGGGGCTGCTCCGAAGTCTACCTGAGGAGAAACCTCCATCCCCTCTGCTTTTCCTGTGGGACAAGGCAAGCCCGGGCCCTCCACCCAGTGGCCTGAGGCCCCTCGGTTGGAGATTTGCTGACCAGACTCCTATATGGTGTCTGGGGGAGGGTGCTTCAGGACCCAGTAATTAAGAAGAGAGAAAGTATTCTTGTGGCTGTTGATAATTACTTTGCTCAGCTAATGCCACTCTCCTGCCACTCAGAGGGGTGTGGAGGCACATGAGAAAGCATGTTCCCAGGAGCCAGTGCAATAAGCCCTTATCCTAACATGGCTATATCCTAATTTATCCAGTAGTCATCACAACAATTTTCTTCTAACCTTTTTGTTGTTGTTGTACATTAATACATCCATTCGTTAACCCAACTTCTCTTTTCATTTTCAGTTTGGGCTTCCTGTAGACGCCCTTTTCCTGCGCAACAGAGCTGGGCCTCCCTTTCTCTAATCCCCCCCTTAACAGGCCTGAGGGGGTGCACACCCATGCCCTCCCCTCTTTTCCTGCCAAAGTTCATAGAAGCCTGGGAGTCTGAGGATGGTGTCTGGCCTCTGGTCAAGAAGCCAGCAGTCACGTGGCTCGGAAATGGCGATGCCTCCTGCATCCCAGTCCCTCCCCCCACCACCGCCAGCCACTCGCCCGCCATCTTTGCCAGACCGTAACATGTTCGAGGGTCCCATCTGCTCTTCCCCACCACCGACTGCCCTGTTCGAATTCTGACTGTCGCTTGTTTCCCTGAAGTATTCGCAGCCCACTGTGGCTGCGTAAGCGCCAGTTAGTCCCCGTTAGTCCCGTGCGCTGGCCTTCCCTGACCCCCTCCCAACCCCCAACAGGAGCCATGGCCCCTTCTGAGCGAGCTTCAGAAGGAGATCCTCTGGCGCCTTTTCCTTCTGGCCTCTCAGCCCCGCCCTTTCCAGATTTGAGTTGCTCCAAGTAAGTGCACTCAAGTTGTGTTAAAAACCCAGAACGAGTTTACTGACACCAAGCCCTTTCCAGAAAACACGACTGCTGAAGAAAAGAGCATAAATCTCTGCTCTCTATAATTCCGGGTACCCCACAAATGCCGAAGGGGGAATAAACCTGAATGTTATTATCAGCCTAGTGTCTTCAATGATGGACTTCTGGAATTCTGAGGTGTCTCAGTATCTCTGTAATCTCCCTTAGGGCTCCACACTGTCCCATCCACGCAGGCCTAGCCGCAGCTTCCTGCTGGAAACTGCCAAACCGCGTGGTCAAAGAAGCAGTGTTTTCAGCTTGGCTCTGATGCGTCTTCCAGTCTGTTGATTGGGTGCATGGGATGAGTTTTAATCTGTATCTTGCATGTGTCCCCCATACGAAGAGGTGAGACCATCAGCTGGGGAGGAGAGAAGAGGTGTTATGTCTCGAAAGATTCCTGACTTTATCTCCGGTCTGAGCATGTGATATTTTAAACATAGTCCAGCCCCAATTTTTATAACAGGCCCATCTGATAGCGGCTTTGGGAACCCCTTTGAAGCAGAGAGTCCTCCACTGTCAGGGCCACAAGGTACAGCGGCCTTTGGTGTTTGGCCAGCGAGAGAGAGAGAGAGAGAGAGAGAGAGAGAGAGAGAGAGAGAGAGCTGAAGGTCACATGGCAATGATGTGTGGCTAACGCGCCGTTTCTCTGCCCTTCCTTTGCAGTATTCCATGGCTTTGTACTGAATAGTATCCCTCGCTACAGCTGGACTGGACTCCATTTAGCCTTTAAAGCCTATTTCCTATTTTAATTGACAGCTTTCTTGGGGGGGGCGGGCAGCAGCCCCCACCCCCGCCCCCGCCACGTACTTCCACACTGAGTCCCACCTCCTCTTCTGAATCCTGCTTCCGAGTCCACTGGCCCTGATCACGACCTTCTAAGTCTTCTTTACTTTTTTTTTTGAGTTTTTTTTTATCACTCCCCCCCCCCACCGCCAAAAAACACACAGTTAAACCAGGCTATGCCAAATTTTCAGGGCTTTCTGAAGCGCCGAGAATGGGGAGGGGCTTTCCTCTCTTCCCTAAGAGATCATAAATAATACAGGAAGCGAAAAGCAGAAGCAACCAGAAGCGAACCCACGCGCACTTTCTCTGTTCTTGTTGGCAGAGCCAGAGCGCGGTTCTGATGTGTATTCTTGGGTGAGTCACTGACTGGTTAGTGGCCACGGGCAAGTTTGGAGTATACGCTAGTTTCCTTGAGAAAAATCCAAGTCTCACAGGGGAGCATTTTAGGAGGTCCCATGTAGGAGGTTCAAAACAAAACAAAACGAACAAAAACTGGATATTCCGCCAGTAGCTCGGAGAGAGCCTACATTAGGGCTGTCAGGTCTCCTTGGGAAAGGGCATCTCGTTTGCAGCTTTGGTGTCTCGGTGTCCAGTCTTACGGCCCTTTCCCAAGAATCTCAAACTGAAACAACCAGCCGATCACCATTGCCCCGGGTTATCATTTGCATCACAATGGGGACTTTCATTTGCATTTCTTTACACTTTAACTACTTGGGGTCTGAGGAGCTCGGAAAACTTCAAAAGTAGTTGACCGCCAGCCGGCCAGCCTTGGGGAGAACTTCAGGGACAAGGCGGGAAGGTCGGGACCAGGGAGAAATTTTGGTCCTTCAAAGAGATACGACCCAACGAAATGGAGAGTGGGAGAAGTTGAGGGACTGGCCCGAGGTCTTTTGATGTTTGGAGAAAACAAACTGCATTACAGGCCCTTTGAGAGTTCGCCCTGCCCCCATAGAAGACTGAGGAAGGAGTGGGTAGCGCAGAGGACTCCGGGCCAGGTCCTGAACTGTGTTTCTGCTGACGGTGCCTGTTGGCTGGTCAGCTTTCCTGGAAGTCTGGACGGGGGCCCAGGCACGAGAGTGTTCAACATGTGCCTTACAGGACCCGTGCAATCAAGGAAGTTTGGTCAATAAAAAAAAAAATCTAACCTGTGAGGGAACAGAAGCCCTTTAGAAAGTCAACTAAAGGGATTAAAACAGTTATTTTCCTGGGTAGCTTTTCTCACTGTAGACAGAAACATTTTTTTCCCTTCGGTGAAGAGGCTTTTTAATTTGTACAATTGTTACTATTTTTTTAAATACCCTAAGTACTCTGTTAACTTCCGGTGAAACAAATCCAGTCGTTAGATTGTGCTTTTATTTTCCCAGACTGGAATGGAATGGCTTTCCTGAAAAATCCCCAATGTGATCACACACACACACACACACACACACGCACACGCACACGCACACACGCACACACACACCATTCCTCTTAAGCCAAGAAGTTTGCTTTTCCTCGCTGCAGTGTAAATCACTTTTGATTTTGGTTTTAATCATTGGGCATTCACACGTGGCTGTTTTTTGATTAAAACAAGAAGCTTCAAACCGGTGTGTGGTGTTCTTAAAATCTTCTCAGCTTACTTCCTGGTGGTTCCGGTCTATCGGTGACCCCCTTCCTAACCTGTCTTCTCCAAGTATCATCTGTGCTGCCTCACGCGGCCCACTCCCCTTGCCTTGTCTGACTCTGAATGTCCTTTTTCTTTGGCTAATTTCATGTTTTCTTTCTCTTTCTCTCGCCCTCTCCAGCTTTTTTTAATCTTGTCTTCAGCAGCTGCACTAAGTCTAAAGGAGAAGACTGCCATTACATTGTCTCAAACCAGAAACCAACCAACCAATCCCCTTCTCCCCTCCAGCTGCGCCCTAACACACACCACACACTCCACAAGGGTTCTCCTGGCTTACATGGTATCTTAAGTGGAAATGTCTTGTCCTAACCTAACCAAGGCAGGAAAAGAACCTTCTGAGCTGGAGAGTGGACCCAGTGTAACCTCAGACAGACAACCGCAGGACGACTCACCCGAGTGTAAGTGACTGGGGCAGGAGACCTCAGCTGTGGGTGTGGAAGCGCCCTTCCCAAGGTTCCCGGTTTTCCTTTTTAAACACCAGTTCTCTGGTCCAATGGGCTGACTGCTGACGGCCGCTACTAAACATTTCTGAATATGGAAGAGAAAGTCAAGCGACTGTCCTCTCTTGAGCATTCACAGGCCCTCTGCAGAACCCCCGCCCCCACCCCCAGCAAGGGCGAAAACGGATCCATTCACCCTCATTTCGGGGAAGGGAGAGACAGGAGGGGCTTTCGGGTTAGTAAGAGCAAAATGACTCCAGTCGACCCTTCAGGGCCAGTTGGGGTTTTGAGAGAGCTTTCTGCTCAACCTGGGGTCTGCAAGGAGAGCTTTCGTGTTCATAGACCTCCCCTGAATTCATTGGCTTAACTGACATCAAAGTACCACGTGAGTGCGCTCATTCCCGTCTATCCCTACAATCACTGCCATTCCACTGTCTGGTGTCTCCTGAGAGAGCCTCTTTGCATGTTTTCCAGAATCTCTGCGTGTTTTTCTTTCTTCTCCTTTGTTCTTTTTGCCCAAAAGTGTGACCAGTCACCGCCCCTCTGGGGCTTTCATTCTCCAGGAGAAACATCCCCAAACCAGCACTGTTTAGCTTGATACCTTTCTAATGTCCATGTCAATTTTCAATAAAATTCAAAGAAACGCTCGATGGCTGTGTGATCTGATCTTAAATCGTCAGGCGATGTGTTCCACCACGGTTTGCCCTAGGAGGAGTGGGTAACTGCCTTCCACGTGGTGACTGCTAGGGGCTCAGGGAGGCGAGCCCACATACAATCTTCGCAGGGGGCTGCTGTGCCCCCCTCTCCCCGCTTGGGCCTGCAATTCCCAAGGGGCAGGGTGGGGGTGGGCAGGAAGTCCTCTACTTTTCCTTCATTAGCATGGGTTTAACTGATGCATTGAGCTGATTGTCATCTAGGATAAAAGGTGGAGGAAGTGGAGTGCCAAATCCTGCAGAGCAAGATTCTGGTGAGTTTTAATTCCTGAAGGAAAAGAACTCTGAGCTGCATGTCTTCTTTCATTTACTCCTGGGATGTGAGCATCCCAGAAATTCATCAATATGACCGTGCTTTATGACTCGAAAAGCATTCTATAGATAGCAAATAGGACTTTATGTCCTGGGTCTATCAGGGAGGGAAGCCTCCTGTTGCCCCCAGCGTTAAGGTGGGCAAGAGGGGAGAAGGGTCCGCTTTCTACTATTCTGGTTGCGGTCGAGGTGGGGTTTTCTGTCCTCGGTTTCATTTCCCGATTGGCCAGAGGTTGGCGACCCCGAGACCTGAGAAGCGTCCCTAACCTCTCCGAACCGGAAGGAACGACACCGTCCTGCGTTTGCGCAGCTCGTCCACCAGAGGGCAGCAGAGACACAGAGCGAACACTCGCTTATGACGTCACTGAGCAGTGGCAGGCACCCAGGTGTGGAAAAACATGGGCGCACGGACACTCTTATTATCTGTGTGTGCTCTGTGGCAAGTTGCGTTGAAAACTTCTCTGTAAAAGAATAGAAGTAATTGCCTTGCAGGGTGATTGTGAAAACTACATGAGCTAATGTAAATTAACAACCTGGTTCAATAAACCACTACCCTTATTAAGGATGGAGTTTTCTCTTTACTCGAAGTACCTTACGTTCCTCTAATCCAAGGTTTCTCAACCTCAGCACTACTGACATTTGAGGCCAGAGAATTCTTTGTCGTAGGGGCCGTCTTATGCATTGTAGTGTGTTTAGCACCCTCCCTCCCCCCAAGTTGTGAAAACCCCAAACGTCCCCAGACATTGCCAAATGCCTCCTGGAGGGCAAAATCATCCCATATTGAGAACCATTGTTGTAGGCCAGGGGTCAGCAAACTTATTCTATAAAGAACCAACTGGTAAGTTATTTTAGGCTTCGCAGGCAATGTGGCCTCTGCAACTGTTCACTCTAGCACAAAAGCAGCCATAGATAATATATAAAAGGATGAGCGTGGCTAGATGCCAATAAAACTTTATTTATAGCTACTGAAATTTGAAATTCACACGTGAATTTCATTTTCCCATGTCCTGAATTATTATCCTTTTGATTTTTTTCAACCACTGGAAAATGCAAAAAGCATTCTTAGCACGAAGGCTTTACAAATGCAGGCAGGGGGAGCAGATTTGGCCCGTGACCCGTGGTTTGCCGACCCCACCTCTGATGCATTTCAGTGCTGGTGTATCATTGAACCTAAAGGTATTAGAAGTAACTGGCCAGTTAAAAGAAGTCACAAATAGGGGCGCCTGGGTGGCTCAGTGGGTTAAGCATCTGCCTTCGGCTCGGGGCACAATCCCTGGGATCATGCCCCGCATCGGTCTCCCTGCTCAGCTGGGGGCCTGTTTCTCCCTCTCCCCCCTCCCTGCTTGTGCTCTCTCTCTCTCAAATAAATAAACAAATTTTTAAAAAAAAAATAAAATCAGAAATGAAGACAAATGGCTGAAGACTTAATGCAAGTGAGTGGGGGGGAATGGGCTTAACTAAAGTTTGCATACAGTTCTGCTAGAGCATGGACGCGAGGGCGGGGGCCTGCTGGGGCAATGAGGGCCAGCTCCTGGGGCGCTGCTGAGCGAGTGACAATGCCAACTGCTTCTAGGGAGAGAACCAGGCCTCTAAAACCCTCAAAAAGTTGGAGCCGGGGCTCCAACTGTAAGCACTGAGTTTAAGCAGTATCCTCTCCTATCTGAAATGCCCCCTCTTGGGGAGATTCCTCCCTTTACTAAAAGCACAGCTTTTTTTGCAAAGTCAGTCTTTTAAAATGCGGGTCCCCCTGGAAAGAGCTGTGCATCAGACAGTAGAACCTCACAGTGGCTTTGCCGCCTGGTGCTACCTTAACATGGGTGTCTATCCAGACCCTGTGCTGCCTCTTAGCTCCTTTCACTTGGGCTTTACAAGGGACCTGCCCTAGGCTCAGTACCTATAAAAAAAATTATACGTCGATCCATTATGTATAGACTTGGGGCCAAACTCCTTATCTTGGTTCAGGGCTTAAATTCCTTGTTCTCAGTTCTCAATCCAGTAATAAGGATATATTGAACTCTTCCCTTGGGTTTGACCTTGTGCCCTGTGCTATGGGGGATATTGTTGCATGAGATCTAGGTAGACACTGCTCTTGAACTCAGGGACCGGCCGCATCTTACCTACTCAACCCCATTTTCCAGTCCTTCCTAATACCCAGTCTTCATCCTACCTCATCAGTCTGCACAAGCCTCTCCTGGGGATACACAAACTGTTGGCTTTGAAATGCCCTCTATTGGTTTAAATTCTGCTTTCGAGGCTCAGACCCCATCTTCTCCTTGAAGTCTTTCTTGATCCCTCCACGTCCACGTATGCCGATCTCTTCTCCATTTTCAAACTTCCTAGTTGAACTTTTATAATCTTTCCTGCCTCCCGTTTGAGAGACTTCCATCAAGTGATGTCAAGCTTCCAAACGGTAGGAACAACATTTATAGCCCTTCAGAGAGCCCCGCAAAGAGCTGGCCACACAACCAAAAGTCATCAAGAGGTAGCAAGATTGAGATTCTTCAGCAAGGTAGGGAGCTATTGCACTTTCCAAACATTTAATTTTGGAATCATGTGACTATTATAAAGTATATCCACATACTCTTGACTCAGATTCACCAGTTGATAACATTTGGCCCCATTTGCTTTATCATTGTATGCTCTTTCTGTGTATACAGGTATGGATCTACAGGTAGCTATACATATTTTTTTCTGAACCATTTGAAGGCCATTTACATGTATCATGACTCTTTACCCCTACATAATCCAATGGGCATTTCCTAATAATAAAGATATTCTCTTACATAACCACACTTATCGACTTCAGTAAATTTAATGTTTTTACAACACCTTCATCTATCGAAAACATGCTTTAGGACATTTTTTCTTGACATATAGGATTTGGTCTAGGATCATCCTTTGTGTCCTCTTTATTCTCCTTTATTTCTTTTAAAGATTTTATTTATTCATTTGAGAGAGAGAGCATGAGCAGGGGGAGAGGCAGAGGGAGAGGGAGAGGCAGACCCTCCGCTGAGCAGGGAGCCGGATGCAGGACTCAATCCCAGGACCCTGGGATCATAACCTGAGCAGAAGGCAGATAGATGCTTAACCATCTGAGCCACCCAGGAATCCCTCTTTATTTTCCTTTAATATAGAACCTTTCTTTGTCTTTTTTGACATTGATATATATATTTATATATTTTTTAAATTTTTTTAGAGAGGGGGAGGGGCAGAAAGAGAGGGAGAGAAAGAGTCTTAAGCAGGCTCCACACCCAGTGTGGAGCCCGATATGAGGCTCGATCTTACAACCCCAAGATCATGACCTGAGGTGAAATCCAGAGTTGGATGCCTAACCCACTGAGCCATCCAAGTGCCCCACGACACTGATATTTTAAAAATCCCATTTAAAACAATAGATTGTTGTCATTTTGGGTCAAGGTGTTGCCCAATTTCTCAACTATATACTTACTGGGTTTTCCTCCCTTTTTTGCTACTAATAAACAGTCTGTGGGGGAGCAGCTCTAAATCCATGCAGATACCCTACTTCTCATCAAAAATTTCCTCCTAGATTTAGCATCTTTTGATAATTCTTGCCTGAGCCAATCTACAAAATCATGATTTTCCAACTCCTCCACTCCCTTTGTGTTTACCAGTCAGCACGCAGTATTCTATTGTAACTCAAGGGCCTCTCTTCTCCCATATTACTTCTTTAGCTACTTTGTAGCATGGTGGACTTACGGCTCTCGATTTCTTCAATAGTTCATTGCTGTCCTTAATGGTTTTGATGCTCAAATTACCAAGATTTGGCCAGTGGGAGCTCCTAGATTTGCTTTTAATCCACCAGGAAACATTCCTCAAGAGGATATTGTAGCACAGACTACCCTGGTCAAGAACTTTAGGTGAGTTAATTTCTGGGGTGGTTTATGGGGGTTGGGGCCAGGCTCCGGGTCTCCCTCCTTTATTTATTTATTTATTTATTTATTTATTTATTTACTTACTTACTTACTTACTTATTTTAAAGATTTCATTTATTTATCTTACAGAGAGAGTGAGAGACAGAGATAGAGCATGAGCAGGCAGGAGGAGGCAGAGGGAGAGGGAGAAGCAGGTTCTCCGCTGAGCAGGGAGCCCGATGTGTGGCTCAGTCCCAGGACCCCGGGATCATGACTTGAGCCAAAGGCAGATGCCTAACTGACTGAGCCACCTGGGTGCCCCGGGTATCCCTCCTTTAAACAGTCACCGACTCCCCCATAGGAAAGGGCAGGGAAGGAAGCTCAGAGGTGTCCATGTGTGCAGTGTGAAGATGGTGGCAAGAGCCTGTGTCAGAGCAGAGAAAGGTGATGGAGGAGAGGAAGATGAATGACGGCAGAAAGTTTCTGGATCACTTTAGGATTGTGATGGCTGCCTTTATCATTGCTCCCTCCTACACCTCTCTTCAACTGTTATTCATACAATTTATTTCTGCTCGGAGGTCTCAGCTCCTGCTCACTGAGAAAATATCTGTGGCTTGTTCTGGAGAAGGGAATGGGCTGAACATAGGTTGGCTGAAGGATTTTTTTGATCAGAAGGATTACCAGGAAAAGAAGGTCATGGAGAATCATGCAAGTTTTTCTTCTGTTTTCTACAGGATGGAACTGTTTTTTTCATAGTGGGAATTACAAATGGCGTCCAGTTATGGCTGTCCCAGAGCAAATGGTCTCTAATATCAGTTTCACTGCCTTTCATTTTGTAATCCAAGTTCAAAACTGAGACTGCAATTATTTGTTGCTATATGATGGAAAAGTTTTAATCCAAGCTGAGAGGAAGTAGTTTTTATTTTTTTGAATCTTTTTCTAGGCATGATGTGAATTGACTCCAATGCTGATTTTGATCAAACTTGGCAGTTTAGGCTGAAATTAATTCAGCCATGAAATAACAAATTGGCTTAAAATGTAGGCTCCAAGAAAATGAACTTCACAAGATTGGGATGTTGGGAAGAGCTTTCATTCATTCATTCATTCATTTCAACAAATATCTCTAGAGTGTCTACAGGAGCCAGGTGTAGGTGCTAAAAACAAGATGAACGAGTTCCTTGTTCTTATGGAGCAGACATTCTGGGGGGTGTGGGAAGAGTCAAACTTTAAAAAAAAATTTCAAAAGTTGATACATGCTGTGAAGAAGAAGAAAAAACAAACGCAGGGCAATGCAATAGCCAATGACTGGGGGAACACTGGATAAGGAGTCAGGTGACATAGATTCTGATCTCTGCTTTGCCAGGAACAGTCTCCACAGCCTTCAGCAAGTCAGTTCACCTCTCTGGCCTTATTTTTCTCACTCATACAAGGATGACTTGAATGTATGATCTCTAAGCTTCCTTCCTAGTATCGAGTTTTCTTATTTGATGGTTTGAAGACCATTACTTCAATAAACTTCAATAAAGGAATGCTTACCATTGAGTCAAAAACAAAGCACACTTGGTATAATGGGACAGACATGGAAGTAAATCATTACAAAACAGTGTGAAAACCGCTGTTATCTTCTGCTCTTCTTAGTCCAATCTATTCCTACAGAGAAGATGTGTCATATAATGAGAAATATGTAATTTTAAGAATATGTCATTTAAAGAGGTAAAGAGGGCAATGGGTCAAAACCACCTCGTCCAGCGGTCCCGCTGCCAGTGGGACGCTGAGTTTTATGTAGGACTATTTTCCCCCACCAGGATCGTAATCCGTTCTAGGACAAACAACAGAGAAAACCCTGTTTCTTTTTCCTTTGCATTTCTACTATATTGCGCGTACAGTAGGTGCTGTGTAAATTCCCGCTGAGAGACATTTGGTGATGGCGTAAATATCGCAGGTTGGCGGCAGACAGGGACTGAGGAAACTGTCCGGAGGAGATCCACAGGTGGAGTGATACGTTTGACGACCAAGTGATTTAGCCATTTGCTACTGTGCCGCTTTTAACCCTGTTCTTTGAGCTCTTTTTGTATTTTGTGATATTTTGCACGTTTTAAATTCATACATGACATACAGAATTATTTGCAGTTGCAATGATAACTGTGTAAACGTGGTGTCTGTATTTGTCAGCAATTGGAATGGCATATGGATGATTGAAGTGTCTGACTTTGCAATATAGTATTACATTTTCCCTATGTTTACACAATGAAATACAAAGTTAATAACGCACGACGCAGAGGTTTTCACGCTAGACTCCGAAGAAAAGGCGCCTCGGAGAACTGACATTTAAAAAAAAAAAAGTGTAAAATCCAAACCTAAGTCCCCCGTCCCCCCCCCCAAGGGCACGGTCGCACTGTCGCTCCGCTCCAAAACCCAGGCATAGGCATCAGGCGAGCCGCTGTGCCAACAATCATCTGAGGGCGCCTTCCAGGGATTTCAGGGAATCATGTTCCCGAACCTTAGAGAAGCTTCCAAAATTCCCTTCCCGGAGTCCCCGCCCTCCGCTTGTCACCGTAGTGCGTCAAAGGCCCGTAGTCGTCACAGGAGAGAAAAATGTACCTCGCGCGAGATTGGCCGACGGGATTTCGAAGTTAGGGAACAGCCGCGGCGCACGCGCGCTGGCCTCACAACCTCGGGGCGGCACGCGGGTAGGTAGGCTAGAGCCCAGAGGAGGGGGAGCAGAGCGTGCTGGTGTGTCCCCCCGGTCACCGCGCAGTGCGTGGGTCTGCGGGTCACCGGAGGTGCGGAGCACCGGGCCGGGCCCGGCCTCCCCCGCGCGCGTGTGACCGTGCGCCCTCCCGCGCCTCCACGAGTTGGAGGAGTGCCGCCGGCGTGCGCCCCGGCATCGGGACGTGAGCTCGTGCTCGCCTTTCCCCTTTTAACGGTCGCCCCCCCACGCACACACTCTAGTCCCCTGAGAGTTGCTCTTGGCGCCCCGGCGCGTCCCTCCTCACCCGCCCCTCCCACCGATCCCCGTTCCCGTTCGCTGCCGGTGGGTAGCCGGCTTCATCCCTGGGGTCCCTGCTTGGGGGCGGAGAAGATGGCTGGCGGANGCGGCGGGGGGGCGCCTCCCTGCCGCCCCCGCCGCTGCCCCCCCTCCCGCCGCCGCCGCTGCCGCCCCTCCCGCCGCCCCCGCCCGAGCCAGTGCTGGAGCAGTGGCGCTATAGCCACGAAAGTGACTGGCAGTGGGCTCTGCGGCGCAGCTTCATCTGTCGCCACCTGCACAGCTATCCCGGGGCTGCCCTGGACCAGCTCCTCGCGCTCTCCGCTGCCTGGACCAACCACGTTTTCCTGGGCTGCAGGTGAGGAAGGTGTGCGGGTCGGGCTAGAGACCGGGTAGGGGTCTCGGGGGTGGGGTTCGGGATAGAGACACGGGCAGGATACGGACGAGGGCTTGGAGGCTGGAGATCTGGAGGTGCTGGAGGACACTCGAGGGTTCAGTACTGGTCTGGGGGATCGGCCGAGCGACGTGGTAGAGGATGACATAAGAGCCAGAAGAAGGGTGCGGGGATCGCTGGAGCAGCTCCTTCAGGACCAGGGATGGAGAGGAAGCAGCAGCTGGAAGGAGATTGTTGAGGGGTGGTCATTGTGGCGATGGTTTTGGAGGGCGTGGGAAATGACGACGAGCAGAATCTCGGACCTGCGTAGGACCTTGCGAGGATGCGGTATCCGCAGACATGCTCGACAGTCGGGGCTTCGAGGGTCTGCGGGCGGAGTGGGGGGAGGGTGGGGGGCGAAGGGAACCCTGCTAGTCTCCTCCTGACCACTCCCTCTTTCCATCCCCATTAAATAAAACAGCACCAGCTCCCTGGCGGGGTTTCACTCTCTTCTCCTGGGGAGGCGGTTTGTATGAGGTCTCTCAGCTGCAGGGTCCGCCTTGCTTGTAGATTTGCGCATTATTTGTCTGGACGCAAACAAAGAGATGGATATATCTTACTCTAAAAATGGATTGCTCTCCTTTCACCTTAAATGTGATCAGGAGAATTAATACTTGGCCTCTGGGTGAGGCTTTAGGGGTGTGTGTGTGTGTGTGTGTGTGTGTGTGTGTGTGCACACCCCCCCCTTCCTAGAACCTGGTGCGTGTTCTGAACAGGCCTCTTTGAGAGCTGTTTGCATTCAATGGAGACTGCAGTATGGTTCCAACGCATTTTTTTTAAACAGACTACTTGGACCTCTGTCCCTCTGCACCCCCAGGTCGGTCCTAGACTAATCATTCCTTTGATAGACTGAGATGCTTCTTTTTTGGACACTCCTGCCTCACGGTGAATTCTTTATTAGGAAGGACAAGAAATTCTGGAAAATGATCACATCAGATTCAGCCAGTTCAGTTCTAGGAATGACCATAACAGATACAGAAACATAGGATTGTCCACTTCTACCTTTAATTGTTAAACATAGCATTTAGTGTATACTTTGTTTTGCTCTGATCACCAAAATTTATTTTTTTCTATTTTCTCTAGGTAAGTATAATTTCTGCCTCCAGAGACAATGATTATTTTACTGGAGGAACTGGTTGCAACTGGGGAAGCCTCAGTGATTAATCAATTCAGATAAATCTAATTGCCTTTCATTTAACAGTATTGTTTTTGCAGTTGAAAAAGTACCTTTATTCTATAATCATACATCTCCTTGATATCACAGAAGGACATGGGAAATCTGAACCCTGAAAAAAAATTTGCATGGGGGAGAATAGCTATCCTTTGCGTTAATAATAAATCTTACCTTCTCACAAGAATGTAAGCTCTTTTGGGAAAGAGGTTTTTGCTTTCTTGTTCACACTTTTATCCTCAGTGCCAAGAAGAGTGTTTTCTGCACGATCGCCACTCAGTAAATGTGTATGGGGTAAACAGATGAATATAGCTTTATAACGTACAATGTATTTTATTTATATATCTCTCTTTTTTTTTTTAAAGATTTTATTTATTTATTTGACACACAGAGAGAGAGGTCAGATCACAAGTAGGCAGAGAGGCAGGCAGAGAGAGAGGAGGAAGCAGGCTCCCTGCCGAGCAGAGAGCCCGATGTGGGCCTCGATCCCAGGACCCTGGGATCATGACCTGAGCCGAAGGCAGCGGCTTTAACCCACTGAGCCACCCAGGCGCCCTATATATCTCTCTTAATACAACAACCTTGGGAATTAGGTGGTGTCTCATTTTTACAGCTAAATCAGTGGAGGCCAAGAAGTCAAGTGACTTTTTCAAGGTCCCACAGTCGGGGCTAGGACTCAGGTCTTCTAATACTCTTTCCACTGAGACACAGCTGCTATATTTGGGAAGGATGGACCAGGAGTGAGAGCAAGTAACTGACACAAGCCACATCATTATTATATCTCAGGATTTCATTCCAAGAACAACAGCCCTTTATATAACTAGGGCATTAACCAACACAAAGCAGGCCAGTGGTAGTTGGTGTTAAAAGCTCAAGCATCCAGGACGTTTTGTGTGTGTATGCACTCACCCAAGCACATCTGTGTGTAGGGTGTGTGTGTGTGTATGTGTCTGTGTAACAAGATGAATGAATATGTACACATACATACATTTCATCATGTCACATTTTAGTTGTCAGTTCCATCACTACAAGAATTGCCATAATATCATCAAATAGCTTAACTGAAGAATAATGTTTACATTGTATCTGATAACATAAATACAGGAGAAAGGGAAGGGGCAACAAAGAATTCTTAGAAGCTAGGGACCAAGTGCAGTGTTCCACCGTTGTTCCACCGTTAGTCAGGCTTTATGTTAGCTGTCAGCTTCTGGGGGGTAAAATCTACATTCCAGTACTTCTTAAGGTTGATGTTGGCAGAGCTCGTATTTTCTGGCCTGTTCTATGACAGAAGATTGTTCTCTCAAGGGAACTGCAGAATACATGGTGTGACAGCCTATTCTAAATTTAAATTCTTACTTTGTTGTTCATCCCTTGACTTTGGGAACAGGTTGTAAACTGTAGCACTCCCCCCCCCCGCCCATGAAGGGGTTTCTGTGCTCTGTTTTAGTTAGGGCTGAAATAACTCCTAGGTCAGGGGTATATTTGAAAGCTCCTTGATCATAAGACCAAGGCAGGAGGATCTCACATGTTCAGGGAGGCAAACTGTTTCATTCCTTTTGGTGATAGTGGTGATTTTCATGGAACAAGCTTGACTATGTGGATTCTGCAGCAGTGGTTCTCAGCACTTAAGTGAGCATCACAATCAACTGTCAGGCTTGTTGAAACACAGATTGCTGGGCCCCACCGCAGGCTTTCTGATTCAGTAGGTCTGAGGCAGGACCCCTGAATTTGCATTTCTAACAAGTTCCCAGGTGAGACTGATGATCAGGTGATGCTGTTCCAGTGGTTATACCGTGAGAACCACTGCTTTATAAGATAAAATAAAGCAGTGTTTTTCCAGTCTGCTTTTTGATCATTTTTCCTTAAAATTCCTGGCAACCAGGAAGCTCAAATAGCTGAAATTATTTCTCTTCACTGCTTTGTCTGTTTCATAAAAGTAAAGAACCTATCAAAAGGATTTTTTCTGCAAGCAATTTCTAAGATATGTCTTGTGGCAGATGAAAAGTTAATGTAGGTAGGTGGGAAGATGGGGTCACTGGGTGATGAGCAGGAAGGAGGGCACTTGATGGAATGAGCCCTGGGTGTGATATGCAGCTGATGAATCACTAAACTCTACCTCTGAAACAAACAAAAAGTGCAGTCTTCTAAGCAGCTGTATCTTTAGCACTCACGTAATTATTCATACGAATGTCTGGGAATGGTACAATTTTCACTTAAAAACTGTAGATAATGTATCTATATTTAATAAAGCAGAATGTCTGGTTAACTAGAGCATTCAGATTTTCGATTATTCTTCATCAATAGGATTAGAAACAGAATCCTGGCCTATTGATTTTTGATGAGATATTTATAGGAAACATGTATCTTAAAGTGAAACCAGGATTGCTGCTTTGATTATTGTCTCTTCCTTGTTGCTGCGAGACTGATTTTTGGAAGGCAGGTGCCAGTTGAGTTCATGTGGTGAAACTTAACTTTGCACATAGGTAGCCTGCATCAGTCACCAGCTAAAGAAATGGGAGTGGGAGCTTCCAAAAGATTTATTAATAATCTGGCTGTGTGTTATTCCCTTATGACATTAAGAGTCGTATTAATAGTTTTGAATAAATAATTTTATACCCGGAAATCCTGATCTTTGTTTAGTTTTCAAACCTCAGCTGTTTTTGGACCTGGTAGAGCAGTTTAATAAATTTTTTAAAATTTTGGAAGCATTACTGCATATTTGTTAAATTTCACGTGCATTGTAGATCATAAGTATGCACCTGTCTTTTTCCAAGAATGTAAGATTCATGAAGTCACATGTCTTTGTCCATTATAAATCATCTTTATGTATGCCAGGCATGGTGGGACAGTTGAATAGCATCCTGATTTCCAAAAGCTTGGTACAAAATAAGCTATCTTTGAAAACCCTAAAGACCTGTTGAGGTTTTTTGGTTTTGTTTTTTTTTTAAGCATTTGTGATGAAATGGGTAAATTAACAGGCTTAAACATATAATATGCATGCATCATAAAGTCACTCTTAGATATGCCTTAATGATACTTTGCATCATGGTCTCTCCATAAGCTAACATATTGTATAGCCATTAAAACTCATGTGGTAATGACATAGAAAAAAACTTATGATCTGATAAATTGAGAACAACCCCCCACCCTACCAGAGTGCAAATCAACATAGATGATCTATAGGAGATTTGGGGGGAGGCGGTGGTGTGGAAAGCATAGAGAAAGGGAAGAAAGTAAACTCCAGATGTTAATGAAGTTATCAGCGGTTAGGTTTGTAGGTGCTTTTCTTGGTGGGTTCTCTAAAATTTCTTGAGTAAAGGTGATACTTTATTCTTTTAAGATTTATTTGATTATTTAAGAGAGAGCAGGAGTGGGGGCAGAGAGAGAATCTCAAACAGACTCAGCGCTGAGCACAGAGCCTGAGGCAGGGGTTGATCTTACGACCCTGAGATGGGGGCCTGAGCTGAAATCAAGAGTCCGATGCTTAACTGCTTAACCAACTGTGCCACCCAGGCACCCCTCATAGTAGATTTCAAAGTAAGGCCTTTAGGGGCTCCTGGGTGGCGCAGTCAGTTAAGTGAACAACTCTTGATTTTGGCCCCGCCCTCATCTCAGAATCTTGAGATCCAGCCCTGCCTTGGCCTCTGTGCTCAGAATGGAGTCAGCCTGGGATTTTCTCTCCTCCTCCCTGCTGGTGTGCTCTCTCTCTTTCTCTAAAATAAATAAATAAATCTGTTTTTTTAATTTAAAGATTTTATTTATTTATTTGACAGAGAGATTACAAGTAGGCAGAGAGGCGGGCAGAGGGAGGGGGGAAGCAGGCTCCCTGCTGAGCAGAGAGGCCCGTGTGGGGCTCGATCCCAGGACCCTGAGATCATGACCTGAGCTGAAGGCAGAGGCTTTAACCCACTGAGCCACCCTAAACAAATCTTAAAAAATAAATAAATCTACTATGAAAAAATACATAATGGAAGCCAGTAATGAAAGTTTTACTGAGGGGCGCCTGGGTGGCTCAGTGGGTTAAAGCCTCTACCTTCGGCTCAGGTCATGATCTCAGGGTCCTGGGATGGAGACCCAAATTGGGCTCTCTGCTCAGCAGGGAGCCTGCTTCTCCCTCTTTCTCTACCTGCCTCTCTGCCTACTTGTGATCTCTCTCTCTCTCCCTCTGTCAAATAAAATCTTTGAAAAAAAAAAGTTTTACTGGCTTGGCTTATTTAAAATTTGTGGAACCACTTCTTTGTTCTTGGATAGCTACTCTCTGAAGAATTTTAGAAATGGGAATGAAATCTTAGTGGTCTTATTGAGGACTCTAGATTAATATTTGCATTGTTCTCTGAATCATCAAGAGTTAGGTACTATACAGTCTTCTCCATTATTGTTTGAGCTGGTTGGGTTTCCTCAGTATTACGACTTCGTAATAAAGGACTGAGAAGCTGATTGTGTTCACAACCCATGCAGAGGTTTGTTTTTATAGCCCATGGGTGATGTTGAATTTTGTGACAGACGTAGTGAATAGGGAACAGTAAGTAAGTATAATCATTACTGCGTTGGTGGTATAGTGGTTAGCATAGCTGCCTTCCAAGTATAATCATTAGTAATGCTGGAAGAAACCTGAGAGAAAAGTGAATGGAATGAGCCCCAAATGCATCATTTGTGCACGCCATATGTATGACAAACATGGCTTTACAGTTGTATGCCGTATTTGGGATCAGGCTGGAATTGAAGTCTGGAGAATTTTGACTGGCATTCAAGGTGAGTGGCTTGAGTGTGGTACCAATTCAGGTAGCAAAAGTGGCATCACCAGTTCAAGATTTATAGACTATCATTCTCATAATCTTCTGTTTTCATCGTGTACCTTGGAAATCGGACTCCCAAATCTGAATGGAAGTGATATATAGAAAGTACAGTGTTTTAGGCTGTACTTTCTTTTTCTTTTTTTTTTTTTAGGCTGTATTACCTTTTTTTTCCCAGGCTATACTTTCTGATGTTTAGATAAGAATAAATGAAAATAAAATTACTCCTGGCATTTAAATACTGATGTTAGGGCGCCTGGGTGGCTCAGTGGGTTAAAGCCTCTGCCTTCGGCTCAGGCCATGATCTCAGGGTCCTGGGATCGAGGCCCGCATCGGGCTCCCTGCTCAGCGGGGAGCCTGCTTCCTCCTCTCTCTCTCTGCCTGCCTCTCTGCCTACTTGTACTCTCTCTCTGTCAAATAAATAAATAAAATCTTTAAAAAAAATACTGATGTTAGCAGCAGGAGCAGCAGTAGGAGCAATTATCAGTGGCAAGTGCAGGTTACAACTGAGCTAGCTTGTGCTAATCTCAGTGAAGGCCACCATGTCCTGACTTCTTGGCTTTGCAAGGAAAGATACCTGATGAGTGTGGAACCACTTGTGCCAAAAATGGACGACGTTACCCTCCTTCAGGTTCAGAACCTATTCATGTCAAGGAGTGATGGTTACTCACATTCAGAACATTCTTCCCAAGTGCCACGAGGCGTCTCTTTTTTGCTCATAGGCGAGGAAAGGCTCTCAAGGTAGGAACGGTGAGGAGGTCCCCATGATAACAAAAACTTCCCTTGAGCCTGTATGTTTGTTTCTCTGCAGTTATGATATTCTGTCAAGCAGCTAATCTACTTTTTAAGGAAGCCTTTTAAAAATTGTATGTTTTGAAGCTTTTTATTATGGAAAAAAATAAAACACAAAAGTTAAACAGTTTAATGGACCTCCGTGTACCCATCACTCGACTTCAGCAATGTCAACGGTTTATCATGCTGCCCTTCTCATGTCTTCTGTTGTGCCCCCAGTTTTTTTGTGGGAGATAGTCTGAAGTATATTAAAGAAAATCTTGACATCATTTCACCTGCGAATACTTCAGTATGTGTCTGTACCAGACAAGAATTTTTATTTTTATTTTTTAGTGGGGGGAGTGGCAGAGGGAGAGAAAGAGAATCTTAAGCAGTCTCTGCTGAGTGTTGAGCCCATCACGGGGCTCCGTCTCAAAACCCTGAGACCATGACCTGAGCCAAAATCTGGAGTTGGGTGATTAACCAACTGAGCCACCCAGGCGCCCCACCTTTAAGAATTTTTACGAATAGAGTCATAATAGGGGTGCCTAGGAGATCTCAGCTCAGAGCTCAGGTCTTGATCTCAGGGTCGTGGGTTCAAGCCCCATGTTGGGCTCCATGCTGGGTGTGGAGCCTACTTAAAAAATAGAGTCATAATACCATTATTAACACTCAACAAAATTAACAGTAATTTCTTAAAATCCATGTTCAGTTTTTTCCATTTGTCTCAAAGTGGTACTTCTTTAAATTTTATTTTTAAGTAATCTTTTACACCCAACATGGGGCTCCAACTTACAACCCCGAGATCAAGAGTCATATGCTGTACAGACTGAACCAGCCAGGCGCCGCTCATTTGTATGTTGGTTTGATTGATTCATGATCCAGACCAGGTCCATGCATTGTATTTGGTTGATCTGTCTGCTTTAATCTATAACCCCATTCCCCTATCCTTTTATTTTCATGCTGTTTATTTGATGAAGAAACTGGATTGTCACATAGAGTTTTGTTCATTCTGGATTTGGCTGGCTGTGTTCTTATGGTGATGTTTAACAGATTTCTGGGAGCGAGGGGCTTGCTTAGGTTCAGGTGCAGTTATTTGAAGTTATTTATAGATAGTGCTTTATATTTCCTGTCATATCATATAAGGGGATGCATGTCTGCTTGCCTCATTTTTAGTGATAGTAAGATTATAAAGTTCCCATCAGCTTTTTTTTAAAGATTTTATTTATTTGGCACACACAGAGAGAGAAAGAGATCACAAGTAGGCAGACAGGCAGGCAGAGAGAGAGGAGGAAGCAGGCTCCCCGCCGAGCAGGGAGCCCGATGCGGGCCTCGATCCCAGGACCCTGAGATCATGACCTGAGCCGAAGGCAGAGGCTTAACCCACTGAGCCACACAGGCGCCCCCCCCATCAACTTTTTTAATCAAATTTTTTTGAGATAATTAGAGATTCACATGCAGTTGTAGGAAAATACACAAAGAGGTGCCCTGCATTCTTTACCCAGTTTCCCCAGTGATAACGTTTTGTAGAATTACTGTGTATTATCAAAACCAGGACAGTGACATTGTTAACAATCCACTGATTTTATTCAGTCTCCCAGCTTTACTAGTACTCGTGTGTGTCTGTGTGTGTGTGTGCGTGCGCATGTATATTTAGTTGAAACAATTTATTACATGTGTAGGTTTGTGTATCCACTGCAACAGTCAAAATATTGAACAGTTCCAGTACTACAAGGATCCCTCATATCACCCTTTTATAACCACGTCTGGGGGCGCCTGGGTGGCTCAGTTGGTTAAGCGTCTGCCTTCAGCTCAGGTCATGATCCCAGGGTCCTGGGATCGAGTCCCGCATCGGGCTCCCTGCTCAGCGGGGAGGGAGCCTGTTTCTCCTTCTGCCTGCCGCTTCCCCTGCTTTGTGTGCTCTCTCTCTCTGACAGATAAATAAAATCTTTAAAAACAAACAAATCACATCCATTTCTTTCCCACTCATACACGATACTGTGTATATCAGTAGTTTATTCCTTTGTATTGCTGAGTAGCGTTCTGAGGTGTGTACATACCAGAGTTTAACCATCCACCTGTTGAAGGACTTCTGAGCTGATTGCAGTTTTGGGCGGTTACAAATAAAACTGCTATAAACATTCATGTACAGGTTTTTGTGTGAATGTAAGTCTTGATTTCTCTGATAAATGGCCAAACAAAAGGGCCATTGCTAGGTCGTGTGGTGATCACATGTTTAATTTTATAAGACGCTTCCCAGTTGTTTTCCAGAGTGGCCGTACCATTTTACATTCCCTCCAGCAGTTGACGAATGATCCAGTTGCTCTGTGTCCTTGTCAGCATTTGATGTGGTTGCTCTTCTTTACTTGAGCCATTTGAGGGTGCATAGTGATACCTCGTTGTGGTTTTAAATTACATTTCTCTGGTAGTTAATGATGTTGACCATCTTTTCATGTGCTTATTTGCAATATGTCTGTCCTCTTTGGTTAAATGTTCTGTTCATATCTTTTTGTTTACTTCATATATATATATATATATATATATATATATATATTACTGTTTTATTTCAAGAGAGGTTTATACTGGATACTAGTTTTTGTGGTTTGGTTTTTTGTTTTTTGTTTTTTTTTTTTGGTCAGGGGTTGGTTTGTAAATCTCTCTCCCAGTCTGTAGCTTGTCTTTTTGTCCTCTCACAGGGGCTTTTGAGAGCAAAAGTTTTTAATTTTGATGAAGTCCATTTTATCAGTTTTTCCTTTTATGGATTTTGCTTTTGGTGTCAAGTATGAGAACTCTTGGCCTAGTCCTAGATCCTGAAGATTTTCTCCTATGTTTTTTTTAGATTATAGTTTTACATTTTATATTCAGGTCTGTGGCACATTTTGAATGAATATTTGGATGAAAAGTGAGGTTGGGGTTTTGTCTGTTGCCGATGGATGCCCACTTACTCCAGCACCATTTGTTGAAAAGGACGTCCTTCTCTATTGAGTTGCTTTTGCAGCTTGAACATGTTTCTGGGGGTCTCTTTCTGGGTTCTTCCCCATCAACTTTTCACCTCATAGGCCTAGCAGCCATCGATGATTATTTATTGTTTTATGATGGGTTGCAGAATGGCAGTAGTCTCTCAGTCCTTCAGTTATTAGCTGGAATGCTTCTGTAAAGGAGATTTTTCTCATCAAGTCTTAGTTACTCTGATGTACAATTTGTACAGGAAAATGCCAGATAAATGCTTGCTTTCTTTAATATTACCTGTTTGGGGAGTAATGACTTGATTCCCTGCCGTCTTCCAAAGGTGACCAGTAATGCGTTTGTAAGTATCATTACAAACTAAGTGATTGTTAGCATATTTGTTGTGTCTGAATCCACTGCAGGTTGTTATTCTTATTGATAGTCCAGTTGGCTCACTTTGCCAGTAGGAGTGTGTTCACATCGGCTTCTGAGTCCATTTGACACAACCCCTGAGGCCTTTCACAGCTTCCTTATTTCCAGGCACAGGAATATCTCCCAGGTTCACCTTGTACCTTTCCTCCCCCATACTTGGAATCAGCCATTTCTCTAAGGACCCTGATTCCTTTGTGGGAAATGGTAAAGACCACAGTCTGTATGTTAACAACCCAGCCCCTCTTAACACTTTTGGTACTTCTGTAAATATATAAATGTAATTATCTACATATGACATGCATATATGATAGAGAAAAATCATGAGTTTATATGGATGCTTTTAATTCAGATTAAAAGATCTTCACTTAAGTGTCTTGATTTTATGTCCCCATGTCTTCTAATGACAGTAAAATAATTACTCTTTTGATCACTAGGTATTATAGGGCACATTCTTCAGTTTTATAGCTAAGATACTCTGTTGATAAAGTCCTGTGGGAGCAATTACAAGATTAACTCATTTAGAAACTTTTTTAAAAACTGCATTCTTATCTGTTTTAACTATAGATTATATTAATTTAAATAGGTACAGCCCACGCCTGATGGAAAAAATTCTCCAGATGGCTGAAGGTATTGATATTGGGGAGATGCCTTCATATGATCTGATGCTGTCCAAACCTTCCAAAGGTCAAAAACGTCACCTCTCAGCATGTGACGGTGAGTATACTTGTTTCTGGAAGGTGGAATTTGAAGAAACAGCATGGCTTTTTAAAAAATGATATGAGTGTGGTGTATGGTCTTAAATAACATTGGTAACATTGGATCTTACACAAATGTAAGAGTTTTCATTTTTAGTTATGTACAGTTTTGTTTTGAGTATGCTAAAAGGAACTAAAAACTAAGAATACTGATGTCACACAATAACGCTATCCTTGAAGTCCATACCATGGAACCTCCCTCTAAATAGAACAACCTTATACTCTGATCGTTTGAACATCTGAGTAACTAAATGCTCTTGGATGGGTCCAAGATGGACCAGCTTTCTACTGAACAGTGCTATTGGGAGGAAGCTCTAGTGTCTGGTCTAGCCTCAACAGAGAGTCCTTCCATAGCTTTCAGTTCGCTATCCCCCATAAATCATTAGTCTCCAGCTGCTGTTTGTTCTAGAAATAAAATATAGCAAACCACCCTTTTGTGCAGAATAGCTCAGAACTAAGATTTTGAAGTTGAAAACCTTTGGGATCTTTTGATAATTATTTTTATTTGATTTTTAGTCACAGCCACATAAAGAACTATGACAGAGGTACCTCTGCTGCCAAAGAGAGAGGCTGTGTAAACGCCCCTGGCCATCACCTCTTTTGCATTAGAGCCGTCTCTTCCATTTGCAGGGTTTTTTTTTTAAGATTTTATTTATTTATTTCACAGAGGGAGAGAGATCACAAGTAGGCAGAGAGGCAGGCAGAGAGAGAGAGGAGGAAGCAGGCTCCCCGCTGAGCAGAGAGCCCGATTCAGGCCTCGATCCCAGGACCCCGAGATCATGACCTAAGCTGAAGGCAGAGGCTTTAACCCACTGAGCCACCCAGGCATCCCATTTGCAGTTTTTTAAGAAGGGTGCTTTCCAGCACAGGTGGGATGAGAGTATACTGGAACAGCCTATTACCCAGTGCACTTCACCTGTGCTTTACCTCATTAGATACAAAAGCACCTACTGGTCACGTGTGGTGACCTGCATACCTGATTCAGTGGCATATTTTCTGTCAACTTTCTTCCCTTACACGTGGGACAGGGAACATCCCTTCTTCTGCTGGAATCCTACGTTGATATTTGAGTCCCTTCACCTAAATGCCCTGAAGTTTTTGTGATGGGAAGTATCTTGTACCAACAGTGCAACTTGCAAATAATACGGTTGGTACTGTTTTCCTGTTTGCTTCTTTTGAAATATTCCCTTTTTAATGAATTATAAATTTCACTCATTCTATAGGTCAAAATCCTCCTAAAAAGCAAGCCAGTTCCAAATTCCATGCGAGACCTCGTTTTGAGCCTGTACATTTTGTAGCTAGTAGTTCAAAAGATGAAAGACAGGAAGATCCTTATGGCCCTCAAACAAAAGAGGTAAATGAACAAACGCATTTTGCCGGCATGCCAAGAGACATCTACCAAGATTATACTCAAGACTCTTTCAGTGTGCAAGACGGGAATTCTCAGTATTGTGATTCATCAGGATTTATTTTCACGAAAGAGCAGCCCGTAACAGCCAACATGTATTTTGACAGTGGGAACCCCGCCCCAAGCAGCGTGTCGCAGCCGGCAAACTCTCAGTCGGCCCCTGAGCCTTCCCCATCACAGACATTTCCTGAGTCGGTGGTAGCTGAGAAGCAGTATTTTATTGAAAAACTGACAGCGACTATCTGGAAGAACCTTTCGAACCCAGAGATGACTTCTGGCTCTGATAAAATTAATTATACCTATATGTTAACTCGGTGTATTCAGGCATGTAAAACAAATCCTGAGTACATATACACTCCTTTAAAAGAGATCCCTCCTGCTGACATCCCCAAAAATAAAAAACTTCTGACAGACGGTTACGCGTGTGAAGTTAGATGCCAAAATATCTACTTGACCACGGGTTACGCCGGCAGCAAGAATGGGTCCAGGGATCGAGCTACTGAGCTAGCTGTGAAACTCTTGCAGAAACGTATTGAAGTTAGAGTCGTGCGGCGGAAATTCAAGCACACGGTCGGAGAGGACCTCGTGGTGTGTCAGATCGGCGTGCCTGCCTATGAATTTCCTCCGGCTCTGAAGCCACCAGAAGAGCTGGTGGTGCTGGCGAAAGATGCTTCTGGGCAGCCGATTTTTAACGCTTCCGCCAAACACTGGACCAATTTTGTCCTTACCGAAAATGCAAACGACGCAATCGGCATCCTCAACAATTCTGCCTCGTACAACAAGATGTCAGTCGAATACAAATATGAGATGATGCCAAACCGCACATGGCGTTGCCGCGTGTTTCTGCAAGATCACTGCTTAGCTGAAGGTTATGGAACCAAAAAAACAAGTAAACACGCGGCTGCCGATGAGGCCTTGAAAATCCTTCAGAAAACACAGCCCACCTACCCATCGGTCAAAAGTTCACAGTGCCAGACAGGCTCTTCACCCAGGGGATCTGGAAAGAAGAAAGATATAAAGGATCTTGTAGTTTATGAGAACTCATCAAATCCGGTGTGCACCCTGAACGACACGGCCCAGTTCAACCGCATGACGGTTGAGTACGTCTACGAAAGAATGACAGGCCTCCGGTGGAAATGCAAGGTGATCCTAGAGAGTGAAGTGATCGCAGAAGCAGTTGGGGTAAAGAAAACGGTCAAATACGAAGCTGCCGGGGAAGCTGTGAAAACCCTCAAAAAGACCCAGCCGACCGTCATTAACAATCTGAAGAAGGGAGCTATCGAAGATGTGATTTCCAGAAATGAAATTCAGGGCCGCTCAGCGGAGGAGGCTTACAAACAGCAGATCAAAGAAGACAACATAGGAAACCAGCTGCTGAGAAAGATGGGCTGGACGGGCGGTGGTTTAGGTAAATCTGGCGAGGGCATTCGGGAGCCGATCTCTGTCAAAGAGCAGCATAAGCGAGAAGGGCTCGGTCTTGATGTAGAGAGGGTGAACAAAATCGCCAAGAGAGATATTGAGCAGATCATCAGAAACTACGCCCGCTCAGAGAGCCACACGGATTTGACTTTCTCCACGGAGCTGACTAATGATGAGCGGAAGCAGATACATCAGATTGCCCAGAAGTATGGTCTTAAGAGTAAGTCACACGGGGTAGGCCATGATAGGTACCTGGTGGTAGGTAGAAAAAGACGGAAGGAAGACCTACTAGATCAGCTCAAACAGGAAGGCCAAGTGGGGCATTACGAGCTTGTGATGCCTCAAGCCAATTGAGCTCTTAACTAATTTATTTTGTAAATGCCCAAGGAGGCAGATTTATGAATGAAAGAAATGCCACATGTCCTGGTTGCAGAGTATATTCATTCTTATGATGTTTCACCTTGTTCATTTCATATAGTGCTTTATTAGATATCGGAACCTGAAGAATTCTGTCCACCTGTATTAGCTTCAATCCAGCAGATGATATTGTGCAGTTACTGTTTGTGTCTTTGATATTGCTGTGTCCCTCCGATTTTAGTAGTTTGTACAAAGCAAGAACACATATCTAAATGGAATTTCACCCCAAGAAAGAAATTCCCATTTTAAAGGGCGTAGCACAGCAATCTGCAACAATATGTAAAGTTGCTATTGATTACGATAAAACTACAGTCTTAATTTCAGACTTCCTGAAGATGTCAGATCATTTTGTATTACTATTTTCATCTTTGTGTGAAGCCAGTTGAAGAATGTTTAACGGTAAATTGTGCTGTACGTGTAAATGTCCTTACCGACTAAATGATGTAAAACTTTCTTAAAGTAATTTTAGTGTTCATTTATTTATAACTTCTACCATGTGGTTTCCAGAATATTGGAAGTGATTTACTGTTACCTTGTGATATATGAGTTTTAACAAATCCTAGTGTTCATGCTGAGAGAGAGCACTACTTGAGAAAGCAGTTGAAAAGTTTCAGAAACTCTGACCCGATCTGAAGAGAGGAAGCTGGAGCCGTTTGTTCTTGGTGCCTTGCAGAGAGCCTCACAGCAACTCTCCGTCACGGCTTTCCCGCCGCTCGGCGTGTGGCACACCCTGGGCGGCCATGGCGCCGGCAGAACCGGCTCAGCGACCGAGGACACACTGCTGCTTTGACGGGAAGGTCAGTCGGCCGGTCCCTCTCTCACAAAGCTTATTAAGCCCCGAAAGCCAACTTTGTAACATATTTAAAACTGATATTTTCGCTTATTTCTGGAATGTAAAAAAGAATGTATAAAAAAGAATTAGTGTATGCTTCCTGAATAAAAAGGAGCTGATGTTGATCAAAACGGCAGCATGCTTATTTCTGAGCAGCAGCCTAGGAGTGACACTTTGGGTTATCTGGAGAGGGGAAGTAGCATTTGCACAAAATGTTTCAACACCGGAGCACACGTGGGTGAACATAATGACTTAGCAGAGACGAGCAGCTGATCGGTCGCCCATCACGTTTTTCCTGTGGACCAACACGCGGCTGCAACCAGATCTCCGGCTGTGTCCCTTTACGTGATTTTGGTCTTGTCCCTCTGATAAATCAAGTATCACTATTTAGAGATGAATGGTAATGCCGATAGTTAAACACTCCAGCGAAATGATAGAACAGTTAGGTTGTTTATAGCATCTGAAAACATTTAGCACCATACTTGACATGTACTTGGCCCACAATAAACAGTACTTTCCTCTCTCCTCTTTTATATTTTGCATCAAGAAGCTGCCCATTGTAGTTAAATGAGTAGTTTAAAAATGTAAAGGGATTGGCTTTTATATCTTGATCTCTAAGTTTTAGTCACCCACAGTGATTAACTGTGTGACATTTGCTTTTCACTAACTCCCTTTTCTCTTACAGTTCGTGGCCTTTCCTAATGTTGGTAGGAAGAGAAATGAGGTGTGCATTTTATTTTGGCACTTAATGTTTTAACAGTGGTAAAGGGAACATAAGCTAGGATGTTTATAGGTTTTATAGGATTTTTTTTTAAACCTACAGGGCTCTTGCCAACCTCGAGAAGCTGTGGTTCAATTAGCAAGTTAGAAAAGCCAGCCTTAGTTCTCTTAAGAGTGGCTCTGCGGATCAAGGGGGGCCGAGGAGGGGGTTGAGAACTCATTTCTCCCTTTACATTTCTTTTCTCTTCCCAAAATGATTGGACAGGGGGAGGGCGGTGGGAAGTTATATGTTACACATAAATCTGGCTTTCTTAGATAAGTTCAACAGAACAGAATATTAATGTAGTCGGAGTTAGGGCTCCCAAATAATTGGGCCAACTATACATTTGGTTCTGGGTTTGAGGGTCCAGATTTCCTGACTTCTTAGATTGGCTTTGGTATTGATGTGGAATTAGGGTGAAATCACTTAACTCTGCTTGACAACAAAATATGTTGAGAACGAGCTGCTGACAACCTTGCTGTTCTATTTTGTCCCCATTCTGTTGATTCCTGTATTTTCCTTTTCTTCTAAAGAGCAGTCATTTGTAACTCAGTATCTTTGCTGTAAAACCACAGATAAATGAGCTGCTTCAAGTTTTATTTGAATTAAATAAGTTATACTGAGGAAGTAACTCTCGAGTCTCACAGATCTACTTTTTAGATTTTTTTCCTCTCATCGCAAAATAAATGGGAATTTCATGAATTCTTTTGGGATACTTTTTTTTAGTAGGATACAGTGCATTCACTTTGCTGTGAGTAAGCCCTGAAGCCGGAGATGGGTCCTAAATGAAGGACTCTTGATTATAACTTGGTTATAATCCTCATGGTTCTCCCTTATGCCACCCTCCCCATATCAGCAGGTGCAGAATTGAAGACTCAAGTTCAAATCAGACTGCCATTTGTAAGGGGAACTCACAAATCTGTTTTAACCTTACCATTCTAATTATATGCAGGCAGCCTGTGGCATTTGTAAAAATACACTGTAAAGGAAAAAAGGCAAATTAGCATTAAATGTTTGAATGGTTTTTGTAGTGCCTTTTGAGCAAGGACATGATGCTTTTAGAGATCAGCTTGTTGACTCTGTTGTGAGGTTTCCATGGGATAATCCTGTGGAAAAGATGGATGGTGTTTCTCAGGAGGTGTATAAAAAAAATTAAATCTGCCCATTATGGATCTCACCTTAATTTTTTTTAAAAGTGTGACTAAGAGTGTCACTATTTAAGGTACCCAGCCACAGTAGGATGAAAAAGTTCATGTAAAACTAATCTACCAAATGAAGGCCAATTTAATGTGGTTCTACTTTGAATCGGAAATGGACTTGAGGGAAACTGTGAAGCACATTTAAGAATCATGCCCCTAGGGCGCCTGGGTGGCTCAGTGGGTTAAAGCCTCTGCCTTCGGCTCAGGTCATGATCTCAGGGTCCTGGGATCGAGGCCCATATCAGGCTCCCTGCTCACCAGGGAGCCTGCTTCCCCCTCTCTCTCTGCCTGCTTGTGGTCTCTCTCTGTGTCAAATAAATAAATAAAATCTTAAAAAAAAATGATGCCCCTAGGTGGGACCAACAAATTGGTGCGTTGAATGAATTCTGCCACAGTGAGGTTCCTTTAAGGGCCATGTCTTAAAGGATGAGCGTACTACACATACCATGAAGACTTATGTTTTAGGATTTGATTTTTTTAAAGATTTTTTTTGTATTTTTTATTTACTTGACAGAGAGAGATCACAAGCAGGCAGAGAGGCAGGCAGAGAGAAGAGGAAGCAGGCTCCCCACTGAGCAGGGAGCCCGATGTGGGCCTCGATCCCAGGACCCTGGGATCATGACCTGAGCCGAAGGTAGAGGCTTTAACCCACTGAGCTACCTAGGCGCCCATGTTTTAGGATTTGAGAATGTGCAAAGAGGGAGAGGGAGAAGGAGACTCCCACTGAGCAGAGAGCCCAATGTGGGGCTCCATCCCAGGAGCCCGAGACCATGACGAACTCCCCAGGCACCCCATATAAAGACTTACTTAATTTCATTTAGCCCCTACCCAGACGAGAGGCGAGCGTTTCTACAAAGTCGCTGTTCTTGCCTCTTTAAAATGAGACCAGTTGCTCCCCAGAAGAAAGCAGTTTTGTTTAAACAAGATTGAGGACACCTGTACTCCCAAACGTCACTCGGGAGTTAAAATACCATTTTATAATAGTTTGGTACTATTTGCTTTTAAGCTAGGGCTTCTTAAAAAGGTGGAATGTCAGGCTCAACGAGGAAGATCGTGGTCTCTGGGGGCACTGGTAAATACCCAGGTTTGTTTATCACCCGCCTCCCCAACACGATTTCATTCGCTTGACTGACCATACTGTGTGCTGAAGGAACTTTGTTTTATTGAACAGTTTTACATTCTTGTTAAAACGTTAAAAAAAGAACAAAGCGTTAACACTTATGACAAGAAAGAAGGTCCTCTCCAACAGTATCTACTCCTCTTTTTCCTCTCCTCGCGTGTGTATTTTTCTTTTACCATGTTTATTTCAAGGGGGAAAGTGAGTAGGTATGAGATTCCAATTAAGTTAATACTAAAAGTTCATAGTGAGCTAAAATATAATTATACCTCGACTACAAAAATTTTAAGGTTATTTTTATTTACAAGTTTTGAAAAATGTACATTCTTTACTTGGGTTACTTTTGCAAAGTTAGATTTAGAAGAGTGTCAATGCAAAGGTGACAATGGAACATTAGACAAAACATGTACAAGCTTTGTCCCACACTGCTACTTAAAGGTACTGTCTATCTCAAGTATAAATAGCCAAAGATCACAAACTTGACTTCGAGGTTCTTATAGTACTGAAAGGGGAGACAAAACTAAAGCATGCAGCATTAACTCAGGATTTGAGTGGAAAATGGTTTGCCACAGATATGCTCCCTTCTTTGGGTTTAATTAAAACTCAAAAAATGATGGGGAATTATAAGTTTATCTAGGGTGGCACTGCTCCCTTAAAAAGATTAAAGGATCTCCCACCTTCCCTAGCTTAAAAATGAATGATTGTTTCCATTCCTCTGCTCCCACACCTCTTTAAAAAACAAAAACCCAGACGACTCCAGTATTCTGAAACTTAGCATGGGTGAGCCCAGTGAGTATCTTGCAAGGAGAAAATGTGTCAGTTACAATTATTGCTGCATTCCTTTGGCTGAGTCCTTTAATTTTTTTCCTTGGTACCAGTAAAAAAAACCGCCTTGTAATTCATTTTGGTTAGATCTGAGCATTATAGCATTTTTAGCCTCCATTGCTCTTTCAGAATGGGTGTTTATGTGGATTTGTTCCCCTGTTTTCCATAGGCTGTATTCCAAACATTCACTTCTAAATCCAACACAAGTGAAGGACCAGCCAGGATGAAACACTTTAGCAATCCTTTTGTTAAAAATAACATCCCAGTCATCAAGCTATGCATAAGCGCCACTTGTATAACAATTCACTTTAAAAGCTTAGTGTGAAGTACAGTAACACAATACTGCCCTAAAACTGGAGATGAGACACAACAGAAAAGGGATGAAGCATTAGTAATTTTCGCACGTAACCCAGGTACAGTACATTTGATCTCGTAGAGGGTGTTTTCCGATGTTCAAGGAGAGGGTAGAAGGGGTAGGAAAAGCTCGGCAAGGGAAGATGGAAACAGCACGACAGCTATTTTGCTTTTAATAAAGTAATGTAATGACACTGAGGAATAGGAAGGTGACAAACACATCAATATATATTTTTCTTATGACCAGCCTCTTCTTTTGCTGCACCCAGGTCAACAGTCACGCCAGCTTTGTTCTACTATTGCAGAAACACGTTTTTCATACTCCCGCTTGTTCTCCTGGTACAGCTGAGCAGCCTGGCTGTTTGCTGGACTATTGGGATTGGGTTCATCCAATAGGGACTATAGAGACAATTTGTAAAAGGTCAGTTCCTCAATGCAAAAAAAAAAAAATATATATATATATAACTAAATTGTCCTCAGTAACAACTACAGTTGATCTCTTAGCATACTAATCTAGGGTAACATTAATCTGCTAGTAGCTAGGCAAATACACGTTTTCTGGGGGCTTGGGTCTTAATGACCTGCCTTATACCTTAAGTTAGGACTTTCAGAAACAATTCAAATGCTAACAGAAACATACCAAAGGCCGTAGTTAGTCATATCAAGGAAAATTCACCTGTATGGATGTTAAAATGGAAGACACATCATAGGTTGGACTCCAGCGGTTCTGAAGTATGTCCAGACATATACTACCATCTGCATAGACTAAGAGCACAGAAGTAGGTATGTTAAACGTAATAAAACCATTACCATTTTTAACATCACAGTCAAGACATAGTCAAGAGTACTTTGGTTGTGAGGTTTAAAAAGATTCCTAAACTGCCTCTCAGTTACCTTCCCAAGAAGAGTCCCAATCATTTCTAGTGAAATAATCAAAGAATATCAAATATAATTGATATAAAACTAGAAGATATTTAGTGCTCTTTCTTCTGAAAAGACTGCCCTATTAACCAGGAAATCATACACGTTTTCCAACAGGGTCCCCAGCCATCCAGACACGTGGGAAATTTATTCCACTAAATTTTCAAACTCTTATCTCCTATCTGAAATAACAAAAGATAGCTCAGAGTTCACAAGGTCTCATTTTGGCATGAAGATAAAAATACCTGATATCACAGAAAATACTTTATTAACCTGAATAAAAAAGCAAGCTGTTCCAGGCTTACTACTACCCAAAAAAGCAGAATGTAAGTTAGAATCACCCATGCTGCTTTTCCAATACACCCATAGCCCTCAGCCACAGAACCTCATATTCAGTAGGTCTGGAGTGGGGCCAAGGCATCTCTATTTTTAAAGTGTTCCACGATAATTCTGATCTGCATCTACAGTTGAAAACTATTGTTCTAAATAAATAGTTCTAAATGCTGTGAAAATAGTCACAAGACTACCCAAATAAGGATACGTCAAGAGCATCCTTATTTTTGTGTAATAAGTAAATGATTAAGATAATCAAAACCAGGAAGCTGGCAGACTCCAAGCCAAGGCAGAGTACCTTCCCTGCTCCAGTTCTAGGACTAGAGATCAAGACAGCAACAGACCATCATGAACAAGCTGTTTTCAGGAAACGGCAAGAGGCCTAAACACACACTCAGGTATTATGGACAAATACGTAAGAAACGTGGAACACCTCCCATAATTAACAATGTAGTTTAAAATACTGCATTACAAGTGATACTTGCCATTTGGATGAAACATCTTAGAGACAAATCTAACCGTAGGTGGTTTATTTGGATATTCTTCAGTGAATTCTATTGTAAGCTTAAATGTTCCTGTAGTTAGAAAGAAAAGTTGAAGAAACATTTATTGCTTTGTTCACTAGTACTTTCTTTTTAATGCTACATGACATTTTTTCCAGTACTAAATGAAATAATGCAAAGATGTAGGGGTAGAGAGGAAAGAAAGGCCAGGTAATGGGCGCCTGGGTGGCTCAGTGGGTTAAAGCCCCTGCCTTCGGCTCAGGTCATGATCCCAGGGTCCTGGGATCGAGGCCCACATCGGGCTCTCTGCTCAGCAGGGAGCCTGCTTCCTCCTCTCTCCTCTCTCTCTCTGCTTGCCTCTCTGCCTACTTGTAATCTCTCTCTCTGTGTCAAATAAATAAATAAAATCTTTAAAAAAAAAAAAAAAAAGAAAGGCCAGGTAAGAGACAAGGTAAGGTAAGATCCCTAGGAACTGCTCTAAAAATAGATATTGTAAGAACCACCACCCAAAGGGGATTTGTTTTTTTGCTTTGCCATGATTCTCCCCCAAACTTAAATACAGTCGTCTTAAACTCAAAAGTACTCCCTACAGGATAACTTTAGTCACCGTCCATTTCGAAGACATCCTTAAAATTGCAAGAAGCTAGAGCCAAAATTTGGCGCTCTTGCCTGAGAAGACTGGGAGACCTCAAAGGCCTATTTTAACCAGCCGCCATCTTAAACTCTCCAGTGATTTTGACACGGGCTAGAGAGAATGAGAGTACACGGGGTCCAAAATCAGTGCTAGAAATACAAATCGATAATCCAATTATCTTTAAAAATGGAAGGGAATAAGTATAAAAGTGTTCACTGACTCTTTCTCACATAATAGCAACTCTGTAATGAAACATAACTGAATGTAAGCCAGAAAAAACTTTATGGTCCCTCTCAAAAATCCCGAAGTATGACTCACAAGGTACTTCACTATAAAATCAACTCAATATTCACACTAATGGAGGGAATTAATGGCAGAAATAATTTAAAAATCACATTAGGTTGAATTCATGTCTCCAGCAAATTTATCTTTCTCATGATGCTTGTTTAGGCTACTACTGAAACGAATTTATTTTCCTTGAATACGTGTCAACTCAGGTAGCAGGAGGCCCTGATGTATACTAGGGTTATAGACTTATTTATAAGGAAGGAACAAAATGGATCTCATTCAAGAACTGCAGGATGTTCTGACGTGGGGAGACTGTTTCCTCCAAAATATTTTTTAAGTGGAGTTTAATAAATCCAAGAAAACAATTGGGCAATTGTTTTTTCCTGACTGAAATCTCTTCAGGTAAACTCAAGGAATCACTGGTATAAGGTAATGGATGTTCCACTATATTACTCTGGTCCATTTAATAAATTTATTCTAATACTACAGACCACACTTCAGGTCCAGCACACTCTGTTAGTGGTTCCTTCAAGCGTTGACAATTTCCTCCTTCCATCAATAGGTTTATCACCACGCAAGATAAAAAGACAACATTCAATTGCTAGATTCCTTACATAACAATACCAAAGTTTCTTTCCTACCAGCAAACTGACAGGAAGCAATTTGCTAACAGAGTTGGCCTTAGTATGATGAATATATGTTCCAAAGTTTCAGAATAATTTAAAGTGCAACACAGAGACATATTCCCCCAAACTACTGTTACTCCCTAAACTGCGTGAAAGCCAGATCTGAAGATACTGTATATTAAAACTAAGGGCAAAAAGTGAAATATTTTGGAATGGAGAAACATGCTTACTTAGTCTATCAGAACATACTTCACCTTACTACCACCTGGTCATAAGTTTTCCTATTTTTGAGGAAGAAATATTGGTTCTTCCTTTTCAGTACTATTGATATTATAATACACAGGAAAAAGTGGGAATGAGCATAAGGAGTTCAAAACTTTGAGCTTCCTTATGCATCTCAAGTATAAACACATTTGGCTCAATGTTGAAATCTGATTAAATTACAGGTAAGAGATTTATCATCATGGAATTGCTCTAAAAGTGGGAGGATTTAATAGCACACAGGTACTAGGTCCCAGGTACTTTAAATTAAGACCATCATTAAATATGATATCCAAGAGTGGTAAAGCAACACAGAAGACAGGCATAAGTGGAAACAGTAGAGCATAGTGGGGAAGAGCACAGCTTTGCAGTCAGACCTAGGCTCAGTTCCTTGCTTCACTACTTACTAGCTGTGAGACCTTGAGGAAGCCACGTGACTTGACTAAACTTCAAGTTCCTCATCTGTAAAATTGCGTTAATAGTACCTACCACGTTACATTGTTGTGAGGTTTAAGTGAGGGACATGTGCACAGTGACACAAAGTAAGTGCTCCATAGGGGCACCTGGGTGGCTCAATTGTTAAGCATCTGCCCTCGGCTCAGGTCATGATCCCAGTGTCCTGGGATCGAGCCCCACAGTGGGCTCCCTGATCAGGGGGGAGTCTGCTTCTCCCTCTCCCTCTCCCTCTCCCCTGCTTGTGTTCCCTCTCTCACTGTGCCTCTGTCAAATAAGTAAAATCTTTAAAAAAAATAAGTGCTCCATAAAAATGGTAGCTATAATAATTGTAAAGTTTCACATCCCTAGACCCAACTGAAGGAGGCAAAAACCAAACATCCCAACTTGACTATCAGTAAGAAATATACAATTAATGAATTTAAATATGAAATATTACCTTCTTTCTGACCTACATCAAACGCTCACAGCTGAATTCAAGTTGAGTATGTAGGCCGGTGGCTCTTGAAACCCGTGACTTGAACTTTCTGCCTAATACTTGCCCAGAAGTTCAACACTAGCTACCAAATAAGTTAATCGAGTCTTTTCAAACAGCTCGTTTACTATCTTGAGAAGCGAAACAACCTGCTTATGTCTACTTGAACATAAATTAGGGCTTACCCCAAATCTTATTTCAAATACGTATTTAAAAGGGGATAGTTCGTACTTTTAGCCACATTATACTATTGGAACCTTTTTAATACAACCCTCAATGAAATTTCTGAGGTCCAAAACAAACGTTTAGGAAATGTAAAATCTGAGACTATTATGCCATTTTGAGACTAGCGCTTATCCTCTGGATATTCAGAAGGTTAGGCTTTAAAATAATGGACGACTTAAGCCTCACCATTGTACACAGTCTGCACTGCTTTTGTTCATCTTCCTGAAGAGGCCAAAACATTGTAAGGAAAGTATCAATTATTCCATCTACACAGGGGACTGGGAAAATTGTATGTGTTCAGTGGCAAGGGTATGGCAATAAGGAGTGATATGGTTAGAGCAGAGTGTGTATGTTTTGCTAAAGACATTCGCAAATTCAAATTTTTGAAAATACTGTGTTGGCCAAAGAAAACACCCGTGTGTTTTCTGCCATTTGGCCACCAGCTTGTGACCCCGGAGGAGAAAACAAAGTATGTGCACCTGAAAAAATGTTTTTGATGAATGGAAATTCTGATTTTTAAGATAATACCCAAATACTCTTCATCACAGAATGTATTTACCTTAAGAACGCCCCCAGTGGATTTTAAGTAATTTTTAAAAGACTTACAACCAAATTCTTACAAAAAGCAAATACTAGTATCTTACTGTATTAACAATTTTTAGATGATGTGATGGAGAATACGTTATTCCATAGACTTTGCCAAGATATTTTGATGAGGAAGCATTGCCCCCCAGTGTTTCGTTTGGTAGTGTCAGTTCTTGAGAACATTTTCCTCTTACTTTGAGTGTGTGAAGTTAAATCAAAATACCTTCAAAAGTTCCTTTTCTTAAGTCTTCATCTCTTTAACTGGGGCCTGGCTGTTCCAGAAATGTCCACCACAAATGATTTACAAGGAAACAGCAAAAGTAGTTTTGGGGTTGTTGATTTATGTAATACATTGGAAATAGCAAAATCAATTATGCCACTTGTCCCTAATCAGTCTTTTCTAGTAAATTCCCTAACTGTAAATAAAGGGTATTAAAAAATGGTCAAAATTTTTTTTGTAGCCACAGCCCATGTTCTAGACACCTGAGCAAGCATCCATGGATGGCAGACTGTTCAAGAGAATGAATCAGAGAAGGGTATTGCCATTTAGCTCGAGTAGTCCCTTTCAGTAGTGCCAGTATGAAGATACACATCATCAAAAATAGAACCGGTGATGTCAACGGGGAAGATCCAGGTAGAAAATGGATTCCTTAAGTACCTTCTCAATTCATACCACTTAAAATGAGTGAAGCACCCTTGAAATATTTAAGTAGCCAATCCTCCAGCAAAGCGATGCACTATTAATAAAGCTGTGCCCAGCATAAAGCCGTCTGAGTAAAGTCGGGAGGAAAAAAAGAAGCCAATGAAAATAAAGCCTGCCAGAGCTAAAGCAAATACACAGTTAATCTGCACACAATGCTTAGGTATAAAGAACTAGCACCAATCTAGGAGAGGGAAATTAAGTTGAGCTAGCTCTTGCCATGGATCAGTTCAAATGATTTACTGCACCAAAGTTGTATGCCTTCAGAATCACTCTCTTGCTGTCATTTCTTTTTATTGCAGCACTGAAGAGCAGTGACATTTACCCAGGGGGTGGAGACAGGGAGGAAGCTGAAAGTATTCAGGTGAGTGTCCACAGTCTCCTAGGGAAATCTGAGTATTTGAGACAAATTAGACAGTTGGTTGATACTAGCCTCCCTCATCACATCTTGCAGACTGGTAGCATCAGAAAGCAATCCAACTCGGCAATATAGGTAAATACTTAGTACTTCGCAGAAATGTTTTTGTTCTCAACTTCAAACTGAGTTGTGTGTGTGTGCAGGTGTGTGTGCATGTGTGTGCGTGTGTGTGTGTATCAAATGCTAAATGAGTAAAGGAAGATGGTCACTGAAAAAAGTAACAAAGATCCTTTTCTTTTTTAAATACCTCAAATATTAAAGATGTCGATCAGTAGTTCAAATACTTTTAATTGTGTTTTAAATGTATTAAGCGTTCCAAAAGCGACTACACACTCATGCACACAATTGAATGCACATAAAACTATATCGATGTCAATTTCCTGGTTGTGATATTGTAGTACAGTCATTCAAGATGTTACCAAAACGGTGGGGGAATGGGTGAAAGGTATACAAGGTCTGTCTGTATTATTATTATTATTATTATTATTATTATTATTATTATTAATTACAACCATACACAAATCTATAATTATCATATATAAAGTTTAAAAAAACTTAAAAAGCAAGTTATGAGTTCTTTAAAAGTCAAGCCTAAATCCATTAAAAATCCTGTACCTATACGTACACATAGTACCTTCAAGTAGGCTGGACCCTTGTCAAGAGAGTACATTAAGTTTCCCCTCAATTCCGAAGTCTCTTTGAGAATACTGACCATAAAGTCTTGATAAAAGCACACTGAAAGCTCATTTAAAAATAAGAAATAATGTTATATTCAAACTGGCCATTCAAAGTGCCATTAAAGACTGTCTTAGAGCCACGAGGGTGACAGGTATCCAACGCCAGATTGTAGAAACCAGACTGTTCTGTGCAAGGGACTCCCACACCCATCCAACATCTAACACACACATATTAAGCACCTGCTGAACACAGTTCCTGCCCCTGCGGTAGAATTCTGAACTAGGTGGTCTCTGGGGTCTCTGAGTCTATCTGCAAGTGGTTGGGTTGATACTAAGTCAGCATCTTGACAGGGCGCTGAATTGAGCAGGATCTCAGCCCAAACCCTAAGAATGCTTAACATCAGCGCTATGATGCTCCTTCTAAAAAGTGATTGCCTTACCCACTTTCTTTTTTTTTTAAAGAAGCAAGCAAGAAAAAAGGTGCAGTTCTAGTCAAGCGGACAATGGCCAGAACCACCTGCCACATATGGGAGTCCACTCGAGCCTTTAGCAGGCAGAGGCTAGGGAGAAGCAGGTTCTTAAGTAGGAAGCACTTCCAGGATGACTGGGAACCCTCTCCCCCAGATGATCAGGCTCCTGAAAGGTGGGTAAAGAAACTCTCTTACCATCCTCAAACGGGGTCCCTTCAGGCCTGAAACACAGAGAGAAACAGTCAGTTCCCGCTCCAGGGGCTCCCCTCTCCCTTAAAAGGGGTTCGCCTTAAGACACGGGCTATTCCCAGCTCGGCCAGCTCCACCTCTCGTAAACCTCCGCTTCCTGGGTCAGAAAGCCACTCCACATGGGCGTCTGGGGCTCGGAAAGCCGGCGCAGGCCGCCGCGCCTAACCGCCACCGCTCCCCGCTCCGCCCCCCTCAGAACCCCAAACGGTTCCCCTGGCAGCGGGAACCGAGCTAATCGAGGCACAGGCTCCGGGGAGGCGCCTAGGCCCAGGCGGACCCAAGCATTCCCCCTCTCCCTCTCCGTCCTCGCCGGCGGGGGGCCGNGGCGGCAGGCCGGGCCGGCTCGAGTCCCCCCCACCTCCGGCCACCTCCCCGGAACGCAGACTCACCCGAAAATGACCGCGTTCCAAACCATTATGTTGTTCTCGGACGGAGCCCCGCTGACTCCCGCCGGAGGATCCTCCTGCAACCTTCAGGGGAACAGACAGGGGCCCCGCAGGCCGGCACCCGCGTCGGCTCCGGGCCGCCCCCG
>LNAC01000430.1:323225-343357 GCA_002007465.1 Ailurus styani
CACCGCCCCCGGCCCGCCTCGGGACCCGCCCTGCGCCCCGCCTGGCAACCCCCGGCCGCGGCGGTCCCGGTCGCTTTACCTCTTGAAGTCCCTCATGAGGCGGCGCCGAGCCGGGGTGGACATATCTTTATTGGGGTCAGGGGTGGGGCATGCACCGAGGTCTCGGGGCCCGGCGGACGCTGAGGGGGCCGAGGAGTCCGGAGGAGCCGAGGGGGCCGCCGAGGGAGCGCCCAAGGGAACGGCACTGCCCCTCCGAAGTCGAGGGTCGGTCTGGCGCCGGCTAAGCACCACCCCGGAGTAGACGGGGGCTGAACCAACCTGGAAGGAGAGGGGGGGTGGAACGCCGAACGCCGCACGCCGGACAGGCCGTACCAAGACAGGGCGGGGGGGCGGCCAGGAAAGTTGCTTAGGTCATTAAACCCCAGCGGGAGGCGGGGAGCGCCGGGCGCGTGCGGCCGGGAGAGGCGAGTGGCCCGCCCAGCGGAAGCCGGTAGTTCACCAGGAACTAGTGCTGGAGTGGGGTCCGTCTCCACCTGCCCGGCCTGAGACGAACCCTGGCAGGCTTCTTCCTATTTTCTTTTTCTCTCTCTTTTTTTTTTTAAAGATCAGATCACTTAGGGCAGTACGCACTGTGGCTGGGGACGGCGGGGAGCTGGTGGGAGAAGAAGGGTGGAAGTCTCTAAGTCAAGGGAGGAGACTGGGGGGAGGCACATCAGGTTCTCCGCCAGCGGGAACTCTAGGGACCCGGGAGGCGGGGGAGGAGGGTGTGTGACTGGTTCAAATCACTGAAGATCCAAAGAATAAATCGGCCTCGGCTACGACAGGGAGCTGTGAGTCCCTCGTCTATGAGATGAACGTGCGGGATTCTGGTCCCAATGTTTGGGCCAGTGATTACGCCCAAGCAGGATGAAATGGTGGTGGTGTGTGACCTGGGGGAGGGAATGAGAACTTAAGGCAAGCACAATGAGTTTAGCTCTGGGCACTCACAATTTGGCTCTGGAACCACATTTTCCCTTGGCAGTTCAACAAGCCAAGCGGCTACTATATATTCGGAAGAGTCCAAGGTATGAGAATATCCGACTGCGGAGAATTGGAAGGGCAGAGAGTCTGAAGTAAAAGTAACGGTAAGACGCACAGGAAAAAGCTGCAGGTTGCAGAGAGGAGTCACAGTTAGTAATGTGGACCTGCAAAAGCAATAACAGTTTTAAAGAATAATTGGTAAAGGTCAACCCCAAAATAACTTAGAAGGTAGGCAAACCACTCATTTTAAGAATTTTGGAAAATATGAGAAAGGTAAGTTTGGGTTAAGTCATGGAGAGTTTTGAACGCCTGGCTAATGGATTCCTTGGAAGGTGGTGCATAGTTAGAGCCCTGCTAGTCAGAGATGGGCCCGGGGACAGCAGCTAGGAGACACTTGGAGTCATCTAAGTGAGAAACACTGAACCAGGCAGTGACAGCAAAAACAGAGAGGGCGGGATGAATGGAGAGGACTCGGCAACAGATTGAACTTGTAGGCAAGCGAGAGGAAGGAGTCAACAACAGCTGGAGTTCTAAGCCCAAGGTAACTGGGCTTTGAAGGTGCCATGAACAGAACTCGGGAACGGAGTGGGGAAGGGGGTGCTTTGGGGATAGGAAGTTTGGGAACTTACCGTGTGCATGGGACTGCTGAGACATCTGAGCAAAGATGTCCACGAGATATCAGATGTGCTTAAATTTGTCTCTAAGGTGGGAGGCGGGAGAGACTTGACAATGGACGTGATTCTTGCCGCTGCTTAACAGCAGGCAGTTTTCATGGGCTAGGATTTAGAGCTCCCATTGACTCCAGCATATCAGGAGTTTAGGCAAGTCTCCCTAATAGCATCACATTGTGACTGTGGTGGGGGTACAAAAATAAGTTTAAAATCTCCTTTTCCTCTCATCCAGTAACTGGTAGTCTGCTAATACACACATGTAATCTACAAAAGCAAGTACCTTTCTTTTCAATTGCTACTTAACAAATGACCACAAGCTGTAGGCCAAGTTCTGTGCCTTGCAGTTGTAAGGACCGAGGCCCCCCATTTGCTCACTTTAAGGGCTTATCTGATTAGGTCAGGCCCACCGTGGGTAAACCCCCCACCCCCATATCATCTGATCTGGGCCCTTATTCACATCTGCAGAACTCCCTCACAGCAGAACCTAGATGAGTGTTTGAATAAATGGTGTGTGTAAATCCACGGCCAGGGATCTTCTAATTCTCCCTCCCAGCGCAGCAGCAAGAAACGTAGCAGAAGTGGGTGAATCTACAAAGGCGGAGGGGCCGAACAGCGGGGAAAACCCTCAGTCTGGTGGGGGTTAGTATGAGCTTCCTTGGCATGGGTCTGTTTCGGTTTTGTTTCAACAGAAGTGACAGCAGGGAGAGACTTCCCCGGGAGAGAAGTCAAGCAGTTTTTGTGAGGCCAAGAGCGTGAAGGAGCACGTGGAGCTCAGGCACATTCTGGGGATACCGGGCAGACTAGTGGGGCTAGTGGGAGATGATGAGACCCCTGCCTGGAAAAGTGGGGGGGGACAGAAGCTGGTTAGATGCCCTCAAACGCCAGGACGAGGGCTTTAGGCTCGATAGGCAGCTTTTGGAGGTTTTCAGGTCTAGTTCGTACAGGGGCTGAGAAGCTGCCTCTCCTGTCCCGGAGAGCAGGGAAGGGGCTGGGAGGGGAAACCCCTGCTGCTGGATAAAAGTGTCCGAAACTCACTGAAGGCCAGAGATGTAGCTGAGTTTGTGGTGGGCTTGTTGATTTTCTAAAATTCCTTTGCCCTAGCTCATGAGTAGCTCTCCGGCTGTCTAATCCAGAAACTTCGGGGACACGAACCACAGCAGTTTGGAAGCCCCGGGGCACCAGGGGATGGGGAGAGCCCGCCCTTGACCGCACGGTGGAGTCACATGTCAGAAATACGGTGCCCCCACATTCCTCACCAGAAGCAGTGTTGTCATAGCGAGCAGCGAGACAGAAGATTGTTCCCTAGCACAGATGCTTATCAGGCCAGAACATGCTAACCACAGCATCGTCGGCCAAGCATTCCTTCCATCCCTTCACCTTGACGTCTTGAAATGCCCTCTGCCCAGCCAAACACCAGCCCCTCCCCAAAAGCAGGGGTCCAGAATAGAAGCCCTTTTCAGTGGAAAGAAAAGCGTGTTAGCAACGCGGCTGCCGGGAAGATAAAAAGTTGCCAACCATCCCCAGGCAAGGACTTGAGAATTTTCCTAAAAGGGAGGACCGTGGCGTACGGGAATAAAGTATAGCTAGGGGAATTGTGGGATTTCATTCACGAGGCTTTCAAAATGCAGACTGGATTGTGATTTTCCTGAACTATTTTGGGTCGGGGAGAGAGAGAGAGACTGAATAAACTATCATTTCCTGCCTTGTGAGGCTGTGAGTTTGTATTTCTGTTAGCCAGCGAAGGCAAGGAATTTTATTTTCCTACGGTTCCCATTTCTACCGCGAACAGTACAAACGGCAACCAAGAAACAACAGAATGTAAAACCACAGGGTCTTTCTGGACTCCAGTAGCCTCAGAAGACAAGCCAAGAGAATTGCTCATAGGACACAACAGTTGTCACAATGTGTGTTCTTGGCAGCAACAACAGTGGTATGTTTTCCATCTATAGACCCTAGGATATAAGGAGAGAGAAGGGAAGAGAGACGCAGTGAAGTTTAGAGAAGTGGGGACATTAAGGCCATGAACATAGACTTTCACTACCTGCTAGGTTGCAGAATCAAGAACAAAGGCGTGGCGGGTAGGCTGAATCATGCACGCACCCCTTCCCCAGGATCTTCTTGTCCTCATCTCTGGAATTTGTGCATCTGTTACCTTATATGGCAAGAGGGACTTTATCCATGAGGTTAAATTAAGAATCTCGAGATGGGGAGATTATCCAGGATAAAACCAGCGGGCCTGATGTGATCACATGAGTCCTCAGAAGAGGGAAGAAAGTCTGAATTCAGAGAGAAGGTCATGTGACCATGGAAGCATAGATTGGAAAGACGCCACCACCAGCCAAGGAGCCAAGGGATGCTGGTAGCTTCTAGACCCTGCAAGAGGCGAAAATGGGTTTTTCCCTGGAGTGCCTAGGAGCAGCCAGCGCTGCTGACATCCTGACTTTCTTTCTTTTTTTTTTTAAGATTTTATTTATTTATATGACAGAGAGAGATTACAAGTAGGCAGAGAGAGAAGAGGAAGCAGGCTCCCTGCTGAGCAGAGAGCCCGATGCGGGCCATGATCCCAGGACCCTGAGATCATGACCTGAGCCGAAGGCAGACGCTTAACGACTGAGCCACCCAGGCGCCCCCAGCCACGCTCTTTCAAGCATGGATTGTCTGTGGCTGCTTTTGTGCTTCTGCAGCAGAGTTGAGGAGCTGTGACAGAGATTGTATGTACGTTGCGGTGATGCGGTTATAACTCGACAGTATTTTGAACTTCATGTGTATCACCAGATTATGGCATTCCAGGCTTTTTTTTTTAATTACATGTGCATACTTATCATGTCAAAAAAAAAAGAAAACAAAAGGGCTTTTGAATGTCATGCTTTTAAGGCACAGTGGAATGTAGATTACTTGGTTATCACATTAGATGTCAAAGGACATTAGATGTCACAATGACCCTGTAATGTTGCTAAAAGAATCCAGTATGCGGGAGCCTGGGTGGCTCAGTGGGTTAAGCCTCTGCCTTCGGCTCAGGTCATGATCTCAGCGTCCTGGGATCGAGGCCCGCATCCAGCTCCCTGCTCAGCGAGGAGCCTGCTTCCTCCTCTCTCTCTGCCTGCCTCTCTGCCTACTTGTGATCTCTCTCTGTCAAATAAATAAATAAAATCTTAAAAAAAAAGAATCCAGTATGCAGCGTTATCCAAATAAGTGCTCATTGCACTGTTCCTGACTCCCAGAAAGCAGTGGTTAGAAAAACTAGAACGTTTTAAATGGACTATCTTATCATAGCAAAAATATTTTACCAAAATAAAAATATGAAAATGAGGCTGCAGCCACAGTAATTTTCTGAGTGATTCATTTGTTAGCCAAGCAAGGAAAGCCACTTACTGATGATGAGTTAATTAAATCGTGATTGCCAAAGCCAAAGAAATGTGTCCAGGGAAAATAAACCTTTCAAAGACTATTCGGCAAGAATAGTGACTCAAAGAGTTGAGGCCATTGGAAGCAACACCAACAGTCATTAAAACAAAACAAAACAAAACAAAACAAAACAAAACAAAACAAAAATCAGGGCAGAGGCACCTGGGTGGCACAGTGGGTGGAGTCGCTGACTCCCGCTGTCAGCTCAGATCCTAATCCTCAGAATTGTGAGATCCATCCCCGAGTCTGGCTCTGTACTCAGCACAGAGACTGCTTAAGTTTCTCTCTGCCCCCTCCTCTTTCTCAAATAAATAAATAAATCTTAAAAAAAAAACAGGGAAAATGATTTCAAGTGATTTTCCTCGGCTCTCAATGAGGTGACAGATGTTACCAGTACTGCTCAGTTGTTATACTTTACTCAAAGAGTCAATGCTGAGCTTAAAGTGATGGAAGAATTGGCCTGCGTGGAATAACTCAGACTTTATTTATTTGGGGCGCCTGGGTGGCTCAGTCCGTTAAGCCTCTGTCTTTGGCTCAGGTCATGGTCTCAGGGTCCTGGGATCGAGCCCCACATCGGAAATCTTCTAACCGTAACCCTTATTTATTTGAGAGGGGGAAGAGAAAGAGAGAGAGCAAGTGAGCACATGAGTAGGGGGAGAAGCCAACTCCCCGCTGACCAAGGAGCCTGAGCTGGGACTCGATCCCAGGACTCTGGGATCATGACCTGAGCTGAAGGCAGACACTCAACCGACCAAGCCATCCAGGTGCCCCAGATGAGAATACTTTCAAAGAAGTCAAGAAAATACTAATTCAGTACAACATGAAGTAGACTCTGCTAAGATATGGAACAAATATGGATGGAGCCAAACAAAGCTTAGTTGGACAACTGTACAAAGCTTGTGAGAATGTGAGTTGTTTAAATCCTCTGGTTATTCCTTGTATTATTAAACTCCAGGTATTTTGCAGGAAAATATTTGAGTCTATCTTGTGTATTTCAACAATTAGTGCCAATGCTTCACTTACTCATGGACTAAACCACTGTCAGTTACACTAATTTTTGTCAGAAATAGAAGCTGAAGATTCCGACTTGCCCAACCAACAGCAGTTCAATAGATTGGCAGTGGCGAAGTTTTTCAAGGTAAAAAAAAATTTTTTGGGGGGGGCTTAGGGCTGAGATTGAAAGTTTTCTGAATGAGAAGAACCACCTGTAACCACTATTATTGAACACTGGATGGTTTTTTAAATTAACTTTTGCTGTAGACTTAATGTTACTTAATGCATTTAAACTAAAATTACAAGGCAAAACACTGCTTATATGTGAAACTTACATTTCAGCACAGTCATTTCAATGATAACTAACATTGTTTGAATTGCAAGTAATGTCATTACTTTAATCTCTTCCTGTGCTGTCAAAAATGAAAACAAAAATCAGGATTTGGGGGTGCCTGGGTGGCTCAGTGGGTTAAAGCCTCTGCCTTTGGCTCGGGTCATGATCTCAGGGTCCTGGGATTGAGCCCTGCATGGTGCTCCCTGCTCAGCAGGAAGCCTGCTTCCTCCTCTCTCTGCCTGTCTCTCTGCCTGCTTGTGATCTCTCTCTCTGTCAAATAAATAAATAAATAAATTCTTTAAAAAAAGACCTTTATTAACAGGTGCTGGTGGCACAGTCGGTTAAGCGTCTGACTCTTGGTTTCAGTTCAGGTTATGATCTCAGGGTCATGAAATCGAGCCCTGAGTTGGGTTCCACGCTCAGCACAGAGTCTGCTTAAGACTCTCTCTCCTGGCCTGAGAAGAAACTTCATTTACAGCAGCGGCAGAAATGAAGTTCACTGTGAACTAGTTTTGGAAATGGAGTAATTGCAGTTGAAGATTAGCCTTGGAGACATTTTCTGGTTCTCATCCTGCAAAATTTAACAATCTACAAATACCTTGAGGAAAAAAGTTCCAAGGAATGTCGTTTACTTCCTCTGGTGGTCCCCTTTACTTTAGGATATTGGGTCCTCAAATTTTGGAAGCCTGAGTATCCCTGAATTTGAATTGGAGTCTCCCCAACTGACCAACCCTTTTTGTTCAGTTTCTAAACCCCACAATACAAAGCAACAAATGCTCTGAGGACTATCAGTGAATAAAAGACCCACTTCAGTGCATTTCCCTTTCTCTGTAATCTTGGCTCTTCAAATCCTGGCTGCCTTAGTTGTTTTCAATGCCTTAAAAGAACTGTTTTGGGGCACCTGGATGGTTCAGTTGGTGAAGTGTCCAAGTCTTTATTTTGGCTTGAGTCATGATCTCAGCGTTGTGAGATGGAGCCCTGCACTGGCCTCTCTACACTCAGTGGGAAGTCTGCTTGAGATTCTCTCTCTCCCTCTCCCTCTTTTCCCCTGCCCTGTCCCTCCCTCTCTCTCAAATAAATAAATAAATAAATAAAATATTAAAAAACAACAACAACAACAAAAAAGACTCTCTCTCCTTCGGCCCCTCCCACCTCTCTAAAAATAAATAAATAAATCTTTTTAAAGGGACCTTTATTAACAGGTGCTTTCATTTTGTTGAATCTTGAAAAAAGTTGTAAACTTTAACTACAAATGAAAAATGAGGTTCTTAAAAATCTCAACTTGACCAGATAGGAAGCAATTTAAAAACCTGTAAAGGTGTATTGAGATTGCAAATGATTCTGATGATAGAGAACAATCACTCTGAAACCTAATTAAGTGAAATAGTATCATCCCCCGCCATAAAAGTATGCTGTTCTTTTTTTAAAGATTTTATTTATTTATTTGACACAGAGAGAGAGAGAGATTACAAGTAGGCAGAGAGGCAGGCAGAGAGACAGGGAGAGGAGGAAGCAGGCTCCCCACCGAGCAGAGAGCCCGATGCGGGCCTCCATCCCAGGACCCCGCGATCACGACCTGAGCCGAAGGCAGAGGCTTTAACCCAGTGAGCTACCCAGGCGCCCTACACATTTCTTTTATATTTTATTTAATTCACATTCATTTGAGGTCTAGCAGATGGCTTTAAATTCTCGTTGGTTTACATCTTGTGAGTCTTGAGCACTACACTTCCTCCGGCCAAACTATCAATTTCTAGTCACAAGCTCCTGCTTTCTTCACTAAGTTCTCCATTTAAAATCTACTATTTTGGTGTCTTCATTTGGATTTTTGAAGTTAGCCAATGTAAACTGTCTCAGTGTCCTTATTCTGGATCGCTCCAGGCTCTTGTCCTCCACAAAGAACTTTCTGGGAGAGTTTCTTCAATTTCAGTATCTTCCAAAGAAGATATATAACCAATCAGCACATGAAAAGATACTCAACATTAGCCATCAGGGAAAGGAAAATCAAAACCACAGTGAGATATCACCTCACCCCCACCAGGATGGTCATGATAAAAAAAAAACAGACAAAAATAATTTTTGGTGAAGTTTGAAGAAACTCCATATATATTCTGGTGGGGATATAAAATGGTAAAGCTGCTTTGGAAAACGCTCTTGGCAGTTCCTCAAAAGGTGAAACATAAAGTCGCCATATAACCCAGCAATTCCACTCCTAAGTATACAATGAAGGGAACTAAAAACCGATGTCCTCACAAAAACTTGTACACCAATGTTCACAGTAGCATTAATCATTCTATCCAAAAAGTGGGAAAAGCCCAAATGTCCATTAACTGATGAATAAACAAAACGTAGGAAGCCATACAACAGGATTTTCAGCCATGAAAAAGAATGAAGTTCCTTTTTACCGATTCATTACTAATTTCTACCCGTTGGCGCTACAATGTGAATGAACCTTGAAAACGTTATGCTAAGAAGCCAGACACCAATAGCCACATGCTGTATGATTTCATTCATGTAAAATGTCCAGAAGAGGCAAATCCATAGAGACAGAAAGTAGATTCGTGGTTTCCAGGTGCTTGGAAGAAGTGGAGAGTGACTGCTAATGATAAGGGATTTCTTTTGGGGAAGATGAAAATATTTTGGAATTAGTGGTGATGGTTGCACAACTTTGTGAATATACTAAAACATTTTTGAAGGGTGAATTTTATGTCATATGAATTATATCTCAAGTTAAAAAAGATACCTCTACTTCATTAGGTGCTCGTCCTGAATCCAGCCATTAAAATCCAAATCGTATTTGGAGGAACACCTAAAACCTGTATTATGCCTATAATATGTAAACATAGTTCTTTGTTATATCTGGTTTTAAAATCCACTATTTGCGTAGTAATACGTGTACAGAAATATATATGAAAAACTTAAATGGTATTAAAAGTGTCCCAAGCCAAGCAGTCCCAGCTAACTCAGGTCAAAGCAGAGGAGGTTCTGAGGGCTCAGGACGCCCCCGCGCATCAGGGTCTAATGGAACGTCCCGGAACTCCACCGGCCTGCTCCTGACACGTGACGGGCGTTGGGGCTGGGAAAAGGTCCGACGCCCCTTTATGACGTTGTTTCTATACGACCCTTATTTTTGCATAGAGTTTTCGCGCTGCTCCTGCGGACGATGCCGAAAGTTGTGTCCCGGTCGGTGGTCTGCTCCGACACCCGGGATCGGGAGGAGTATGACGACGGCGAGAAGCCCCTCCACGTCTACTTCTGTCTGTGTGGCCAGATGGTCCTGGTGCTGGGTGAGTAGTCGGGAACCGGAAGGCGTCTGCAAGAAGCGAACTTGGGGTTTCCGCGTCTCTGAAGATAGGTGGGCTTTCCTGCTCCTTGCTGATGCCTCCCTGCCCCGCTCCAGGGCAGCTTTTCTGTTTAACCTTGATTGGATCCAGGCTTCCCTCGAAACTAAATTCCTCCTTCAGAAAAAAGTCAACCGTTGATCTCCCTTTCCTCCCACTCCGCCTCTAGAAAAGCTGTTAACCTTTCTCCTGCATATGAGGGTGGTGTCACAGCTCTTACCTTAAACGAGAATAAAACCCTAGGTTCTCTTCCAGGTGTAACCCCATTTCTTTGCTGCTTTTATAGCAAAACTTCTGAAAAGAGTTGCTTATATTGCCTGTCGCTGCATCCTCACTTCCCATTCCCTGTTGACCTCACTTCAGGTAGACTTCTCTTCCCACCTCGCCATCTAAACCATATTTGTCAAGGTCAGTAACTGAACCTGTTGGTAGTCCCAGTGCTCAATTACCAATGGTCATTTTAGTCCTCATCTCTGTCATTTGACAGAGATGATGATTCCATCCTTCTTAAAACACTTTTTTTCGTTCACTTCCAAGTCTCCACAGTCTCCTGATTTTCCTCCTTCCTTGATTTTGCCCCTCCTCAGTGTCTGGCTCCTTTTCTGACTCCTATTTTTAGGCGTTGCAAGGCCCTAGGGCTTAGTCCTCCCACTTATTCTCAATCTGTACTCACTCCCTAAGTGACCACAACCATTCCCAAGCTTTAAATAGCATTTACATGCTGGTGCCTCCCAAATGTTCATCTTTAACCTACACTTCCCCTTCAAACTCCAGCTGCCTGTTCCCTGTCTCCACTGGATATCTGATGGGTCTCTCAAAACGATCATGTTCAAATCGACTACCTTACACCCATCCAGTCCATCAATACATTCTGCCAGTACTTGAAAATCTATCCAGAATCTGACTACTTCTTACCACTTCCATTTCTGCCACTCTAGTCCAAGCCACCATCATCCCTCACCTGGAATTGCCGTAGCCTCTTACTTTCCACTCTTTGTCTCCGGTGGTCTATTTTCCACACAGCAACCGAGTCCTGTTCCAAACTGGTGTTTTCCTGTAAAACCAAGGGTAAAACGAAGTCCCTACCTAGACCCTGCCTGATCAGATCCTCAGCTGCCTTGATTTTTCTTCGTCATGTTAAAATGTTCTGTCCCCAGGGCCTTTGGGATTGCTGGTTTTTCCTGCCTCAAACCCTCTTCCCCTGGTGCTTCCTGATTTTATTCAGGTCTCTGCTGAAATGTCCCCTCCCTGACTATCGAAAATGGCACCCTTGTTAGTTACTCTTTGTTCTCTTAACCCTGCCTGATTTTTCTTGGTAGCACTTAATCACTACCGGAGATCACTGTCCATTCTCTTAATATCCTGCTAATTTTTTTATTAGCACTTATCATTATCCAAGGTCATATTATATAATTCTTATTTTTTTAATTTTCTGCCTCTTCCACTAGAATGTAAACTTCATTAGGGCAGGGACTCTGCTTTGTCCTTTCCTGAATCCCCAGCACCATGTTTGAACTGCGCTTGGTACATGGAGAGCCCTCGAATCTTTGCTGTATAAATGAGTTCTCTTTTAATCACCTAGAGTTGAGTCTGAATTCTTGTTTTCCCTCTTAGTAAATGTGTGGGAAGTCTCTTGCCTTTTGTAAGCCTCAGTTCCCTCATTTCTAAACTAGGAATACAAAAATGTCTACTCCAGCAGGTCACTGTGAAGGTTAATGAGCGTGCAGACTGCCTGGTGCTAACTTCCCCGCCCCTTAATTAATCTCAAATCACTGATTACTTGACTTCTCTGTGACCCTTTAAGTACTTCATTTGCATTATATCAATTTCCACCTGCTTTTTAACTGCACCTCATTTATTTCCTGTATGTTTTCATTGTTTTCAGATCGACACTCGAGCTGGTTTGGGTCATTTGCATGCCGCATGTAGCATAGCGCCGACCTTCTATCTTTTTTCTAAGCACTTAACCACTTTTCCCAGTCCCTCCTCGTAGGCGGTTCCTGGATGCTCGTTTGTCTCATCTGAGATTCTTATGCATTAGAACACAAACCAAGTGTACCATGATCACAGAAATGTAGCAAGTTGTCGTGCTGGGAAGGACTTTTGAGATGTTGTCATCTACTTATCCTTCAAGTAAGGAAAACAAAACAAAACAAAAAGGAAGTAATTTGCTAAAGATCACCAAGATGGTAACGGAGCTCCAGATCTTCTGACACCAAGTCATTTTCAGTTGGGCAATTCAATAATAGGCTTCCATAAGCATTAGTAATTATAGTAAAACATTACAGTGCTAACGGCCCCCGCTGAACACTTGTGATTGCTCCAGGGTGTTTTTCGGTGACTCTAGTGACTGAATCTTCTTCCATTTCTTCAGACTGTCAGTTAGAGAAATTGCCCATGAGGCCCCGGGATCGGTCCCGCATGATCGATGCTGCCAAACACGCCCACAAGTTTTGTAACACGGAAGACGAGGAGACCATGTATCTTCGGAGGTAAGAGGTTGATGCTAGGATTTCCTTGTGTTTTGGTCTGGTTCTGAGGAGTATAAGTACCCCATTTAGTGCTAAACAGGTTGTTCTTAGGGGTCCAACACTTCGACATTGGTGTTAGCTTTTTAACTTCGCTTAATGCAGCAATACCTTTGCTGTGCTTCGTTGAAATGCTGCCGAGATGTGATTCTGTTGCCATTTGATGGCTGTAATTTGGTGTTTTTTTTCAAGTAGAATGAGTTCATTCAATCTGCGACGTCTTGGAGGATGCCATGTGCCAGGCACCGAGCTGGGGACTGGCTGTGTGGAGATGAATAAGGTACCACAGCTCAGTGGGGGAACTGGCTACCTATTGTGATAGGATAAAATGCCAGTGTGGTAAACCAAAAGCTATGGGAAAACAGATGGGAATGGGTCATTCTCCTGAATGGTGGTCAGGAAAGGCCCCAAAAGATGCTGGCATTTGTGTTTGGCCTTGAACAAGGATTTCACCAAGGAGATGAGGGGGCTGAGGAGCATCCCAGGTGGAGGGAATATGGAAGCATTGACAGGAGCACTTAGGGTGTGCTTGGGAACTTTGAATGGTCCTTGGTGACTGTAGCCCAGGCGACTTAACAGGAAGGGGCTCATGCATCCTGAGGTGGGTCCAGAGTCAAATGCTGAAGCAGGCAAGTTTGGACCTTAGCTGCCGGCAGGAGTCATCTCTCTCTTTTAAGCAGGGGAGTGACTTGGTTGGATCTGTTTGAGATTTGGGAGTCCTTGGTTGAGATGAGGAATTGAACCCTGGGAACGGCTAACATTACGTGGCGTGTAGAGCAAGAAGAGGGAGGACTGAAGATACCATTCTGGGGAACATTGGCATTTAAAAAGCAGACAAAATAATTGAAACCTGGCGACGTGGAAAACAGGAGGAGAGAGTATCAGGAAGTGCGTATGTCTGGGGAGGGTGGCCGTCAACAGGTGCCTGAGGCCGTAGAAAGTAGGGAATTAAAAAGTCCAGACGTTCCTTCACATGCATTTCATTTCCTGAACTCCTGCTCTGTGCCAGGGTCCTGTCCAGAAGCCTGCGAGATGCCCGCGTATTTGCTAGGGCTGCTCTAACAAACCACCACCAGCGAGGTGCCTTACAGTGACACAAACTGTCTCAAACTTCTGGAGGGTGGAAGTCTGAAATGAATCTGTTGGCAGAGCCATCTGTGGTCTCTCTGAAGGTTTTACGGGAGGATCCTTCCTTGGCCCTTCCCAGCTGCTGGTGGTTGCTGGCAGTCCTTGGCATTTCTTGGCTTGTAGACGCAACACTTTAGTCTCTATAGATAGTCACAGGGCCTTTGTCCTGTGTCTTGGGCTCTGTTTTTCTTCTCTTCTTTTTATAGGGATACCAGTCACATTGGATTAAGGGCACATTCTACTCATCTACATGACCTCATTGTAACTAATTATATCTGTAACGACCCTCTTTCCAAATAAGGTCACGTTCCGAGGTTCCTGGAAGGACGTGCCTTTTTAAGGGATACCATCCAACCCAGTACAACCAGTAAACAAGCAAAGAACCCTGCCTGTATGGAGCTTGTATTCTAGTGCTGAGCTGGAGAAAGCGACAGGCTGACACTTTTTTTATGTTAATTTAAGAAACCAAACTGTTGTCAGCCCACACTAACAAAAAGAAGTATGGCTAGGTGACATTCAATAGCAAATGAGGCCTTGAGCACCATTATGACAGCTGGGCTTCTAGAGTTGTGCAGCTGAAGAGGAAATTGGTTATACACAAGATACAACTCCAGGCCACTGATACAATGAGATTATAAAATTGATGAAATCTACAAAGGAATGCCCTTTGCGAAGGAAGAGGGGGGGAACGCTCCATTATGGTGGATAGGAAGGTTGACAAGTAAGATGCCCTATCTAAAGCTAATCCATTGTCTTTTTCTCCCTCCATTAACCCTTATTTCATTTTCTGATTTTGAAAATTACCACCTGAGGGGCTCCTGGGTGGCTCAGTCCACTAAGTGTCTGCTTTCAGCTCAGGTCATGATCCTGGGGTCCTGGTATTGAGCCCCATATTGGGATCCCTGCTCAGCCGGGAGTCTGCTTCTCCCTTTCCCTCTGCTGCTCCTGCTGTTTAAGCTCGCGCACGCGTGCACGCATGTGCTCACTCTCTCTCTAAAATAAATAAATAAAATATTTTAAAAAAAGAAAGAAAATTTCCAACTGTCTTTAACATCTCTGAGCTATTTATGATGAATTTATTATATATATCATAGTTACATATAGTGATCCATAATAGTATTACTGTATATGGAATAGGTATGTATTATTCAGTTAATACAGAAGCTGATTTAACAACACTGCAGGCCAGAAGCCCCCGTGGCACTAAAAGGCAGACGCCCTCACCTCTAGGCTGGAAAATGGAGTGGCCTTAGTCTGAAATAGAAAGCCAGGAATCCACCCAGCCTGGAAGCCCAGGCTCGTGGTCTCTGGTCAGGTGACTCTGTTGGGCCGGAGAGTTCTCAGAGTTTACCAACAAGGCAGGGTAAGCTTCCCCCTGGTTGACGTTCCTGCTCTGAGCATGAACAGCCTGTCCGGTGGCCCACTCTAGCGTGCCCCTATCCTGGCCAGGGGCGCATTTCGGCCTGCTCTCCCTCCTCAGCCAGGGGTGTGTGCGAGCACCAGTTGCTGAACACGTGCAGTCTGCCCACCATATGCCCGGGAGCCCCGGGGTGTGTGTGTGGGGGGACTCGGTCGGTTAACGTCCTGCTCTTGATCTCGGCTCAGGTCTTGGTCTCAGGGCCATGAGTTCAAGCTCCGTGTTGGGCTCCACGTATGGATCCCACTTTAAAAAAAAAAAAAAGAGTACACATGCCCCGGAGCCCATCACGGTCCACCTCCAGGTCTTCCATTCTAAAGTTCCTCTCTTTTGACACCGTCGTTCCCTGGGCCCCCTTTGCCATCCCGCAGTCCCACTGTTGCAAATCTAGTGCTTTTCTGTCTGTTGCCCTGTTGCCCCTGCCTCCCTTGATGCTCTCCTTCCTTGATTTCTGCGAAGCTGCTCTGGGGAGTCTCCTACTTCCTTGGCTTTCTCAGTCTTCTAGATTCTTTGGCTACCTGCCCCTTAAATGTTGGTATTCCCCCGGGCTCTGACCTGGTTCTTAGCCCCTCTCTCTTTATACTCCCCTTGGACGTTCTCACAACCTCTCATGGCATCAGTTACACTTACGTGCTGATGACTCACAAAATCTAGATCTGTCTGCATTTCTCTCCTGTACCCAGAACTGTATATCTAACTGCCTCCTCTACCTGTTCACCTGATGTTCTAGCTCAGATCGAACATGACTCAGCCCAAACTCGTCATTTCTCTGATAAGGAAATACTGCAGATGGGCTGACCTGGCACCGCCACAACACTCATACCTGCCTGTATACTGGTGTCTGCAAAGTTATGGTATATATTCCAGCCCCCAACCCCCACCCCAAACGACCCCTAAGGTTTTGAATGTGACTTCACTTTTGCCAACTAAAAGGGATAGAAGTTGTAGCATGAGGCTTCCAAGGAAAGGCCTTTTTACTCTTCTATTCTTTTTTTTTTAAGATTTTATTTATTTATTTATTTGACAGAGAGAGAGAGAGAGATCACAAGTAGGCAGAGAGGCAGACAGAGGGAGAGGGGGAAGCAGGCTCCCTGCCAAGCAGAAAGCCCGATTTGGGGCTCGATCCCAGGACCCTGAGATCATGACCTGAGCCGAAGGCAGAGGCTTTAACCCACTGAGCCACCCAGGCGCCCTTACTCTTCTATTCTTATTCCTTCCTGCTTTCTGGGACAGTGGCATGATAACTGGAGCACCAGCACCTATCCTAGGACCAGGAAGGAGAGGCCACAAGAATTGCAGAGCTTTTGCCATCACTGTCCTTGGGTCCCAGTTACTGCCATGAACCACCTTTTTTTTTTAAGATGGGGGAGAGAGTTGGGGGACAGGGGCAGAGGGGGAGAGAGAGTCCCAAGCAGACTCCATGCCCAGCATGGAGCCCAATGCAAGGCTTGATCTCATGACCCTGAGATCATGACCTGAGCGGAAATCAAGAGTCAGACACTTAACTGACTGAGCCACCCTGGCACTGCTCTTCTGGATGTCTTTTACAAGAAAACAAACCATTGTGTTGAGCCACTGCAGACAGGTCTCTAACTCTCACCCACACACAGTTCCTTCCTTCCTCCTCCTCCTCCTACGATGACACCCCCATTCATGCAGTAGCCCACACCAGAATCTGCGAGCCAGTCCTCCCTTTGCCTCATCCACCCCCAACCTCACTACCCCCTGCACACACCGGTTGCTCACCATGTCCTGTTGACTCTACCTTCCAGTCTCTTATGGTTGCCTCCTCCTGTTTAGCCCTGCTGCAAGGTGATCTTTCCCGTACCTACCATCACTTGCTTGGGCTGCTGAAGTAGCCTCTTATCTGGTCTTTTTGCCTCTCATTTTGTTCTCCTCCAGTCTGTTCTCTACTGCCTGAGTGGTCTCAAGTGCACATTACTTAACTCTCCTGCTTCCAGTCTTTCAGTGACTCTTCACGTACAGAAGTGCTTTTCAACCATTTTTAGACAGTGAATCCTTTCTTCAAATGAAATGCTTGTCCAGAAGTATAAATAAGCAGGAAGCTGCTATGACTGGGGAAGAGTCGAGCCCAACCCATTAAGGACTTCTCCCCTTCCCATATCCAGTTTCATTTAGGGGTCGCGGTGGAGTCCAATTTTAGAAATCATGGTTAGCAGGGTAAAATCGAAGCCTGAAGGCTCTCTATGATCTCGCCTGGGCCTGCCTGTTCATCCTTGTCTCCTGGTACTCCTTGATTTTTTTTTCTTTCCTATTTCTTTTTTAAAGTAAGCTCTATGCCCAGTGTGGGGCTTGAACTTGTGACCCTGAGATCAAGAGTTGCATCCTCTACCAACTGAGCCAGTCAGGTGCCCCTTGATTTTTAAAAAAAAATAACATTGGGCGCCTGGGTGGCTCAGTGGGTTAAAGCGTCTGCTTTCGGCTCAGGTCATGATCTCAGGGTCCTGGGATCGAGCCCCGCATCGGGCTCCCTGCTCGGTGGGGAGCCTGCTTCCCCCTCTCTCTTTCTGCCTGCCTCTCTGCCTCCTTGTGATCTCCCTCCCTCTGTGAAAGAAATAAATAAAATCTTTAAAAAAAATAACATTTATCATCTCATAGTTTCTGTGGGTCAGGAATTCAACAGCAGTTTACCTGGGGGATTCCTATCTCTTCATGAGGCTGTGGTTAAGAGGTCGATTATGGGGGGGGGTGCCCGAGTGGCTGTCGGTTAAGTGGCTGCCTTCAGGTCAGGTCATGATCCTGGAGTCCTGGGATCGAGCCCCACATTGGGCTCCCTGCTCAGTGGAGAGCCTGCTTCTGCCTCTGCCTGCTGTTCCCCCTGCCTGTGCTCTCTCACTCTCACTCTATCTCAAATAAATGAATGAAATGTTAAAAAAAAAAAAAGAGGTCGATCATGGGTGCAGTCATTTGAAGTCTTGATTAGGGCTGGGCGTTCCACCTCCAAGGTGGCTCACTCACGTGGTTGGCAGCTGAATGCTAACCTCAGTTCCTCACCACAAGAATCTTCCGTAGGGCTGCTTGAATATCCTCGTGTTGTGGCAGCTGGCCTCCCACAGCATGAGCAATCCAAGAGAGAGCGAGGTAGAAACCACAGTATCTTTCATGACCGAGACTCAGTAGCCCTGCACCATCATTTCTGCGGTGTCCTGTTGGTGTTACAGGTCAGTCCTGTTTATTTTGGGAGGGGACTATACAGGATGTCAGTACCAGGGTGCTAGGATTATTGGGGGCCGTATTAGAGACTGCCACCACCTGGAAAAATGTTTTGTTTTCGGCCTTCCCTCCCTCACATAATCCTAGAGATGAAGGGTAGGAAAGAAAACCAAGGTCAATTAGCGCAGCTGTCTAGCTCATACTAATCACTTCCTTATACCAGTTAAATATCTTGTCTCACTTATGTGGACTTTTTGAGAGCAAGAATCCTGCCTTATACTTCCAAAACCCTTAGTATATCTTGCCTGATTCTTGGCACATAGTTAGAATAGATGAATTGTTGCAAACTTGACAAAATCCCATTTGGCATTGGTATTTGAAAATTAACTCGCTGAGTAATATACAGTCCCCTTTACTTGAAATCCTGTGTTTTCAAAGCTCAGGCTTATGAGATGGGCTGACTCCAGGAATCTAGAAGTCAGTTATATGGTGGGTCTCTCCCTTCAGGCTGAGGTTGAATTTAGAGTCCCCATAGGAACCAGAAGTTATAGGGAACCAGAACTATGGCTAGGGCCCTAGTCTCATGATGCTAGTGAATCATGGCACATTTGACGTAAGTGGAAAGGTGGGGTAGTAAAGATGGTGGAGCAGCACCACTTTGAGACTTTGAGCAACTCACTTAACCTTTTCGGGCCCCAGTTTCCTTATCCCTCAACTGGGAAAATAATACCCATGTGTTGTCAAAGAGCAACTAGGAGTCTCTGCAGTACCAGAAGGACCATAAATAGTTATAATGACTTTGGAAAGCACTTTGGCATTATAAGATGCACATAATTTATTCCTCTGCAATTTTCCTCTTCTTCATAGGCACCTCTGTGAAGTGCCTCTCAACCTTGGCTGTGTTAGCACCATCTGGGGGAGTTTTTGAAAAGTCCTGATGCCTCAGCTCCACCCTCGGAGACTTAGTATTTTGAATTGAGGGAGAAGTCATATATCATAAAACTCATCATTTTACAGTGTACACTCCAGTGGTTTTAGTATATTCACAAGGTCATGCAAATATCATCACCAATTCCAGAGCATTTTCATCACCCCCCCCAAAACAAACCTTGTACCTAATAATAGTCACTCCCCATTTCCTTCTCCCCCAGCCCCTGGCAACCATTAATCTACTTTCTGTCCCTATGGGTTTGCCTATTCTAGATACCTCATTAAAACGGAACCATAAATATTGTAGCTTTTTGTGTCTACTGTCTTTCATTGAGCGTGTTTTCAAGGTTCATCCATGATGTGGAATGATTCGGTACTTTATTCTTTTTTTATGGCTGAATGACATTCCACTGTATGGACGTACCACATGTTATTTATCTGTTCATCAGTTGATGGGCATTTGGGCTGTTTCCTATTTTTTTTAATGTTATGGGTGATGTCATAAATGCGTGAACATGTGTACAGGATTTTGTGTGAACGTATTTTTGGTTCTCACAGGGGTGTGCTGATGAATTTCTGGGTCATATGGTAATTCTGTGTTTAACCTTTTGAAGAACTGTTAAAGTATTTTCAAAAGCGGTTGCATTCTCATCAATAATATATGAGAGTTCCAATTTCTCCACATTCTCACCAGTATTTGTGATTGGCTGTCTCTTTGATTATAGCCATCCTAGTGTGCATGAAGTAGTATCTCATTGTGGTTTTGATTTGCATTTCCCTGCTGGCTAATGATGTCGAGCATCTTCTCATGTGCCTCTTGGCTGTCTGTGTATCTTTTTTGGAGAAATGTCTATTCAAATTCTTTGCCCATTTTTTAATTGGTGTATTTGTCTTTTTAATTGTTGGGTCATAGGAATTCATATATTATGGATAATAACCCCCTAACAGATATATAATTTGCAAACATTTTCTCCCATTCTGTGGATTGCCTTTTCACTCTCTTGATGATATTCTTAGAAGCATAAAAGTTTTTAATTTAATCAGGTCCAGTTTATTTTTTTTCTTTGCTTGTGCTGTAGGAGTCTTATCTAAGAAACCATTGCCTAATTCAAGGTCATGAAGGGTTTTTTAAAAGATTTTATTTATTTGACAGAGAGAGAGAGAGAGATCACAAGTAGGCAGAGAGGCAAGCAG
>LNAC01000430.1:343399-371655 GCA_002007465.1 Ailurus styani
GCCTGATGCGGGGTTCGATCCCAGGACCCTGAGATCATGACCTGAGCTGAAGGCAGAGGCTTTAACCCACTGAGCCACCCAGGCGCCCCAGGTCATGAAGGTTTATGCCTACATTTTCTTCTAAGAATTTTATAGTTTTAGTTCTTAGGTTTAAGCCTTTCATCCATTTCTAGTTAAATTTTTTTTAGTTAATTTTTTTAGATGGCGTTAAGTAAGTATCTAATAAATTCATCCTTGTACATGTGGATATCCAGTTGTCCTGGTACCATTTATTGAAAGTGTTCTTTCTCCTTTGAATGGTCTTGGTACCCTTGTCAAAAATCAAGTAACCATATATATGGGTTTATTGGGACTCTCAGTTCCATTCCATTGATCTGTCTGTCTTTATGCCAGTACACCCTGTCTTGATTACTGTGGCTTTTGTGGTTTTGAAATCAGCAAATGTGAGTCCTCCAACTTTGTTATTTTTCAAGATTGTTTTGGCTAGTCTAGACTCCTTGTAATTCCATGTGAATTTTAGGATAAGCTTGTCAATTTCTGTAAAAAAAAAAAAAGCCAGCTCAGATTTTGATAGGGATTGTGATGAAGCTGTAGATTCATTTAGGGAGTATTACCATCTTAATAATGCTAAGTTTTCAGTCCATGAACGTGGGATATCATTCCATTTACTTAGGTGTTCTTAAATTTCTTTCAGTAATATTTTATAGTTTTCAGTGCACAAGTCTTGTACTTATTTTGTTAAATTTTCCTAAGTATTTTATTTTATTTTATTATTATTTTTAAAGATTTTATTTATTTATTTGACACAGAGAGAGAGATCGCAAGCAGGCAGAGAGGCAGGCAGAGAGACAGGGAGAGGAGGAAGCAGGCTCCCCGCTGAGCAGAGAGCCCGACGCGGGCCTCAATCCCAGGACGCTGAGATCATGACCTGAGCCGAAAGCAGAGGCTTTAACCCACTGAGCCACCCAGGCGCCCAGTATTTTATTTTTTTAAAGAGATTTTATTTATTGGGTGCCTGGGTGGCTCAGTGGGTTAAAGCCTCTGCCTTCGGCTCAGGTCATGATCTCAGGGTCCTGGGATCGAGGCCCACATCGGGCTCTCTGCTCCTCTCTCTGCTTGCCTCTCTGCCTACTTGTAATCTCTCTCTCTCTGTCAAATAAATAAATAAAATCTTTAAAAAAATGATTTTATTTATTTATTTGACAGAGAGAGAGAGGGAGAGAGAGGGAGGGAGATCACAAGTAGGCAGAGAGAGAGGGGGAAGCAGGCTCCCTGCTGAGCAGAGAGCCCGATGAGGGACTCGATTCCAGGACCCTGAGATCATGACCTGAGCCGAAGGCAGAGGCTCTAATCCACTGAGCCACCCAGGCGCCCTTCTTTAGGATTTCTATATGTAAGATCATGTCATCTACAGATAGAGATGGTTTTACTTTTTTCCTTCCAGTCTGGATGCCTTTGATTTCTTTTTCTTGCCTAATTGCCCTGGCTAGAACTTCTCCTACAATGTTGAATAAAAGTGTTGAGAGTATCCTTGCCTTGTTCCTAATCCTAGGAGAAAAGCTTTCTGTCTTTCATCATTAAGTATGATATTAGTTTATGTAACTGTTAGTAACTGTGGGTTTTTCATAGATGCCCTTTATCAGGTGGAGAAAATTACCTACTATGCCTAGTATATTAAAAGGGTTTTGGATTTTGTCAGATGCTTTTCTTTGGTATCTACCAAGATGTTGAAATGATCATGTGTTTTTTTTTCTCTTTTGTTCTATTACTGTGGTGTCTTGCTTTGATTAATTTTTTTATATGTTGCACCAGTCTTGCAGTCCTGGGATAAATTCTACTTGGTCATGTTGTATAATCTTTCTTATATGTTCCTGGATTCAGTTTGCTAGTATTTTTTGTTCTTTGAAGAGTTCTGCCTGTGTATTCTAAAGCATCATTGATCTCTAGTTTGTTGTTGTACCTTTGTCTGGTTTTGGTATCAGGGTAAACTGGCTTCATATGATGAGCTGGGAAGTGTTTCCTCCTCTTTTGAAAAGTTTGTGAAATGGTATTAATTCTTCTTTGAACTTTTAGTAGAGTTCACCAGTGAAACCAGTCGTCCTGGGCTTTTCTTTGTGCAAAGTTTTTTGATTACTAATTACATCTCTTTACATGGAATAGTCTGTTCAGATTTTCTGTTTCTTTTCCAGTGAGTTTTGGTAGTTTGTGTTATTCTGTTGTTCTAGGTGTTTGCCTATTTCATCTCGATCATCTCATTTGTTGCCATACGATCATTCATAGGATAATCTTACAAATCTTCTGTCAGACCAGTAGTACTCTTGATTTTTTAAAATCCTACTAACATTAGACTATTTGTAATTCCCTGAATATGCTCTGTTGTTTGGCTTTGCACATAATATTCCCACTGCTTGAAATACTGCTTTCCATCAGGACTGTTGGCTTTCAGTCACCTCCTCATGAAGCCTTCCATGACTGCCTCAGACAGACGTGGTGCTCCCACTTCTGCATTCCCATTACATGGTATACATTTCTCCATTTAAGAGCTTAGCTCCATGATTGTAAATTTCCTCACTAAACCGAAATCATAAAAGAATCCTTTCAACCAGTGTTTATTGCGTGTGTGTTTTGTTTCCAGTACTGTGCTCGGTTCTGGGGGTAGAGTGGTCAGACAGACATGGTCTCTGTTAATCTCTGATTTCATGGACCTTACAGTCCAGTGGGATGACAGAAAAAGTCATTATGATTATGGGAGGTCCTGTGAATGAAACAAAGGGCTCATACAGAGAATATCATGAAAACCTCTTTGAAAAGGTGGCTGAGACCCCAAAAATGAGAATGGGAATGCAGTGAGAAGAGCATTCTGGGGAGAGAGAAGCATGCATGTGAAAGGTCCGAGGTGGGAAAGCACTTGTCCGTTCAAAGAACAGAAGCCTGGTGTGGCTAGTTCATGGTGAGGGAGGGAGGGCATCTGTGGGAGGAGACGGGGGCCCAGTTTTGTGCTCAGCCAGTGCCTGCGAGGCCATGGTGAGGAGGCTGGATTTTATTCTAGGTGTCTTAGGAAGGCACTCTTGCCTCTGTTTAAAGAATGATTTGGAGTGAAAGAGTAGTGGAAGCAGATTCTAGAATAGTAGTTAAAGTTTGTGTGTTAGGTATGAATTTAGAACGAGGAAGGCCTAACTGAATACCACACACACACATGCGCACATGCTTTGGATTTGCACCAAAATCTAAAATTTCCACGTGGGGGGATAGTCTCCCGTCAAACTGGGGAAGAAATATTTAAAGGCCCGTCAACATTTGCAAGTCTAGACAATAAAAAGACAACTCGGTAGGCAAGATATGAACTGACAGTTCACCCAAAAAGAGAAAACACAAATGCCTATAAAATACACTAAAATATGCCTAACTTTTCACTCTTTACAAAAAGAAATGCAAATTATGAGAGCACAGTTTTCACGTGCCAGATTGGCAGCCGTGCAATTTAATGACATCCTGTGTTGGCGAGCTGGGAGAGTAACAGAACTTCCACCTTGGTGGTGGGAACGTAAACTGGTTCAACTTCCCCAGAGAGTAATTCGGCAGTGTTTCTCAGAATTTAAAGTGGGTACACTTCTAGGAATTTATCCAACAGGTAAAAGACATTTTGGTTTATCCATACAAAGAAATACAGTGGGGCCCTTATGGAGAATGAGGCACCTCTTTGTCAATTGGTAAGGAAGGGTCACCTGGTATTTTCTAACCAGGACACATTTTTTTTTTTAAAGATTTTATTTATTTATTTGACACAGAGAGAGAGATTACAAGTCGGCAGAGAGGCAGGCAGAGAGAGGAGAGAGGAGGAAGCAGGCTCCCTGCTGAGCAGAGAGCCCGATGCGGGCCTCGATCCCAGGACCCTGGGATCATGACCTGAGCCGAAGGCAGCGGCTTTAACCCACTGAGCCACCCAGGCGCCCCAGGACACATTTTTTAAGCAAACAAAGAAGTACAGAACAGTGTAAGGTATGCTGCGTTTGTCTAAAAAGGAAAAGGAAGAAAATATATTTTCTTTATGTATCAATAAGGATCATTTGCTTGTATCACCAGCTGTCTCAGGGAGGAACAGAAGAAACCAGAAACAGTATTTGCCCCCAGGGAAGGGAACTGGGTGGGTGAAGGGTCGGGGGCGGGGGGAGGATATTTACTTTTCTTTGTACTCTTACATGTGCCATGTATGCATATGGCCTATTAAAAAATGGAAACAGACAAGGGGAGGGGAAGTGAGGAGACCAGTCTGGAAGCTCTGACAGTCGGCCAGGGAAGAGATACTGGTGGCCTGGGCTAAGACGGTGGCCGGAAGGTGGAGCAAAGCAGACAGGTTCCAGATCTTTTTTTGGAGACAAAATCCATAGGGTTTGCTGATGGACTAGGTGTGGGAAATAAGGGAAAGAGAAGAATCAGGGATGAGTCCGGGTTTGTGTTAAGCATCTTGGGTGGGTGGTGGAGTTGCTTACCTAAAGCGCTCTTGTGGGCTCTTGAACATGGTGGCCTGGGCTTGAATTCGGCCTATTCTGCTTCTAGACTCTGACGTGGGACAAATCATGTGATTGGTTTGTGCTTGGGAGCCTTCATCTGTGAAATGGGAACGGTAATAGGAACCTCCTCCCTGGGTTGCTGTAAGGCGCGAATGACTTAATACGTGTGTTCTTGAGCACGGTGTACATGTGGTTGCCGGTATTATTACTGTTGTTGTTAGCGTTGTCACCATGGCCCTGCCGGCTGCTATGACTGTAGCTCCTGCTGCTCCCCTCCTGTGTCCGGGAGGTGCCTGACCCACGTTCGGGGCTCAGGAAACGCGTGTGGGAGGCGGGAATGTTTTAAAATCAATACAGAATTCATCTAGGAAATGAAAACTTTCTAAAGGCCTTTTTAGCATTTGAAGAAATGAGATAATGAGGTGGGTAGGTTATGAGGTTTGTTCATATCTTTTTTTTAAATTCCATTTTCTGCACAGGCCTGAAGGTATTGAACGACAGTACAGGAAGAAGTGTGCAAAGTAAGTAATGGCGTGGGTTTCTCCAGGCATAAGAAAGCAGAGGCAATAACGTGTTCAGAAAAGAATTAATGTGGATACAGTTCTCTGTGGTTATCTTTATCCGTGTAATCCCAACTGCCTTCAAACTCCAACTACACAAATACCAATATGCTCCTCGGACAGACTAGTGGAAGTCACATCTCTGCCCAGCTGGTCACAGAAGTGCTTTTTTTTTTAACATAGTATCATTTTTTAAAATTTATTTATTCGAAAGAGAGAATGAGAGAGAGAGCATGAGAAGGGGGAGGGGCAGAGGGAGAAGCAGACTCCCCACCGAGGAGGGAGGGAGCCTGATATGGGACTCGATCCCGGGACTCCAAGATCATGACCTGAGCTAAAGGCGGTTGCTTAACCAACTGAGCCACCCAGGCGCCCATAGTATCATTTTTAAAATAGAGATGTAATTTATACATGATAAAATTTGCCCTTTTTTTTCCTTAAATAATCTCTGTGCCCACTGTAGGGCTTGAACTCACAACCCCAAGACCAACTGTCACCTGCTCTGACAGAGCCAGCCAGGCGCCCCCAGGTTTGCCCGTGTTAAGCATACAGTTTGAGAACTCATGACAGAAGCATGCTGTCACCACCACGAAGACTGTGCAGGCCCCTCCCCGGCCCCCTGTGCCCTTTGCAATCAGTCACCTTCTCTGCTTCCCCCCACCGGCAGCCGCTGAGCTGCCTTTTTTTTTAGATTTTGTTTATTTATTTGACAGAGAGAGAGAGACACAGCAAGAGAGGGAACACAAGCAGGGGGAGTGGGAGAGGGAGAAGCAGGCTTCCCGCAGAGCCGGGAGCCCAATATGGGCCTCGATCCCAGGACCCTGGGATCTTGACCTGAGCCAAAGGCAGATGCATAACAACTGAGCCACCCAGGCGCCCTGCTGAGCTGGCTTCTGTAGCTACACGACCCTGAGATCATGACCCGAGCTGAAACCAAGAGTCGGATGCACCACCCAGGCACCCCAGCAGGGTTTTTTTATATATATACGTTTTTAGAAACTTGTATTATTTTAAAATTTTTATGAATTAAGTAGTCTTTCCACTCAATGTGGGGCTCAAACTCACAACCCTGAGATCCAGAGCCGCATGCTCTCCCAACTGAGCCAGCCAGGCGCCCCAGAATGGCAGCAGCTTTAATGGGGAAAGCAAACAGCAGCAGGCGCCAACATTTCCCAAACTTGTCCAACGGTAAGAATCACTTGGGATGCTGAGGAAAGTGACAGATTCCCAGGCCTCAGCTCCCAGATTTGCTGAGTCGGGACCTTCGGAAGGAGCTGGGAATCAGAGGAGCAACTATAGCAAATTCTTACTTGTTAAAGTGATTCCTCAGTGATTCATATGCAGCAGTTCTGGGAAACACTGGAAGGAGCGAATCCTCAGTTTATTATGCCACAAATGAACCTGCTCCCAGCGTGTGAGTGCGCTTTGTGAATCGGTGTTTTGGGGATTTGGACTCTGAGCTTCCCAGAGATTGACTCTGCTGTTTGCAGGTGCGGACTGCCTCTCTTCTATCAGGCCCAGCCCAAGAATGCCCCCGTGACCTTCATTGTGGATGGAGCGGTAGTCAAGTTCGGCCAGGGTTTCGGCAAAACGAATATCTACACTCAGAAACAAGAGCCTCCTAAGAAGGTAATTACCGAAGGAGACTGTCCGGTTAATATAGCTCCAAATCTGCGGATTGCCCTCCGTCTCTAAATAAGAGTATAATGAGAAAGTGCCCTTTATGGACGCATGCTTTATCAAGAGGATGCCATTTTTATGTCTAAGCAGATGTTACATGTGACACCTATGATGTGTTCCTTTTTTCTTTCCTACGGCTGTCCCAGGAGTAAAGTTAGAAATGGTATGGTTTTGATTCGCATTGATTTCCTTTGAAATGTCTTCTTTTTTCAGTGCAGACAGTTAAAACAAAAGGAGGCAGGCTCATTTTTTAATACACCTTCAAAAGCCTTGACGGCAAATGCTAGAAAAAATAGAATCGAAATAGAAAAAAAAAAATCCATTGGCACTTTTGGATAGGCCAGCCTGTCCCAGAGAGGTGCGTTCTCCCTGCCAACTGCCTCGCCCTGCAGTCAGGCACGTGCACACGCATGGACACACACACGCGCGCACACGCAGCTCTCGGAGCTTCTTGCCGTGAACGAGACTGATTCCTCCTCCTGTGACTCCAGGTGATGATGACCAAACGGACCAAAGACATGGGCAAGTTCAGCTCCGTCACGGTGTCTACCATTGATGAAGAAGAAGAGGAGATTGAGGCCGTGAGTGCTTCTGCTCCCAAGGGAACTGGATTTGGGGGTGGGCCCAGAAGGAGCTGGGACTTTGGAACCAGCCCATTCGAGAGTAGCGGAGTAATTAGAAATGTTGCTTCCAGGCCTTACGTGCTAGGAAGAAACTAGAGGACCCCGGGCTGCTTCCTGTCTCCCCGGATCCCCAGGGCATCCGTAAAACGAAGGTTTTGTGAGGCTCTCCTTAGCAGAAGGAACAATTACCTTTATGGTCCTTAAGTATAATGAGGTTTACAGAGAGATGTCATCTGGTATTTTTCAAGTGGTCTTGGCCGAACCCTGAGCTGTCCTGGATTATTGAAGAGCTGATGAGTTTCTAGGGAACAGAGTCGACTTCAGGAACAATTTGAGATCCGAGTAACATGAATTGCTACGTAAGGTCTCTGTGACTCGCTGGTACGGCCGGGTCACGGGTGCCACTTTTCTGCCTGCAGAGAGAAGTCGCCGACTCATATGCACAGAATGCCAAGGTGATTGAAAAGCAGCTGGAGCGCAAAGGCATGAGCAAACGGCGGCTGCAGGAGCTGGTGAGTGGCCCGGGGCGGCAAGGGTTTCTCGGTCAGGGAGATCCTGCAGGAAGTCTGTGTGCGGGGTAGAGGGCGCCGGGGTAGCTGGCAGCCAGCCATCTAGCCCTGGCCTGTCACGGTCGGTATACCCTGTCCAGTGACCACGGGCTCCAGGCCCCGAGTTAGAGTACTGACCGGAATGGTACTTGAACCTGCTACCTGGGGTCCGAGGTCAGGAGGCGAAGGTCGGGGTTCGAGGACGCGCTCCCAGGTCGGGAGGGCGCACAGCTGTGCTACATCGGCAGCGCCGGGACAGAGGCCTTGTGACTTCCTAAAGCCCCGGGGCCGCCCCCACTTTCTGTGTGAGTCACGGACTCGTCGTAGCTCACGCACGCTTACGTTTGGTGGCGCCTGCAAGCTGGGGCTTCTTGATAATAAGGTACTCTTGCTAGCTCTTTAAAATCGGCCATCACTGCATTGGTGCCTCATCGCAGGGTGTACCAGTGCAGTCTAAGGACCGGAGGGCATTCTTTGGTGACAAAGGTGGTGGGTCTTGGGCACAGCATTGCCTTGCCATCGTGGTCTAGAGCCGTGCCGATCACATGTGCCAATCACATTTGCCGAGGGGAAGGACCGGAGCTTGCTTCTTTTTTTAAATCTCCAACTTGTCAAAAACAGATTTGTAATTCGTAAAATGCCATAAAAATGCATTTGCCTCAAGTGCTCTTGTTAATTATTTGGTTTCGTTATGACTCTGGCAAATTACCATGTAAGTTTCTAAATGCTAACTCTTGATTTTTATACGTATCTTGCATGAACCAACCAACCAACAGTCATGCACCGTACAACCTGAAGTAACACCATTCTAGAACAGGGTTTCTCTTCCTGCTCTGCCAGGAAGGGGCTACTGGTATCCCACGGTATTGATTCCCTCGGCCCTTTGAAGGGCCTGGGGCTGTAGGAGCCCTGCGCTGATCACCTTTGACCACAGCTTTTACCACACAGTCGTTTTCTGTGTGTATACATTTCTTTCTTTTTTTTTTATTTTTTAAAGATTTTTATTTATTCATTTGACACAGAGAGAGAGATTACAAGTAGGCAGAGAGGCAGGCAGAGAGAGAGGAGAGAGGAGGAAGCAGGCTCCCCGCTGAGCAGAGAGCCCGATGTGGGCCTCGATCCCAGGACCCTGGGATCATGACCTGAGCCGAAGGCAGCGGCTTTAACCCACTGAGCCACCCAGGCGCCCTATACATTTCTTTCTAATACCAGAAAGGTTGGAAAGCAGTTGCTAGAGATCCATAACGATTTGCCAACCACTATTCTAGTTTCTGTACTAAACGAACACCAAAGGATAGTGTTTGGGCAGTTAGAAGAAGGAAGGAAAAGAAGAATTTCATGGCACATCTCAGGGCATATGCTTTTCTTCCTTTCCAGGCTGAACTGGAAGCCAAGAAAGCAAAGATGAAGGGGACCTTGATTGACAACCAGTTCAAGTGATCAGGACCTTTCTCTCAACCCAGACCGGAGGCAAGCATTTAGAGGAGGAGGAAAAAGAACTGTTTCTCGACCCCACGGACTGGTGGCCGGCCACCTTTTGGCCCCAGCAGAAGGCTTTCCATTGATTCCTCCTACTTCCAGTGAGGGCTTTGAGTCCATCTGACCTGCTTTCTAGAGATAGGTTTTCTAACTCCCTCTGTATATAGGTCTTCTGTACTATTTTTTGTCCATTTGATGTGAACTTCTTCAGCTGTGTGGAAACTCTATGAACACATCAGTGCTCGAGTGTCTCTCATTTCTAAAGTAGCTGTTCTTAGTCCCTCTTCAAAGGTAATAATGTTTATAGATTTTTGAAAAAAGTACTATGATGTGTCACAGAAAAAGTAGCATGGATTATATTTAAAATTACAGCAACTCTGATTCTTTTAAGTGACTCTATTCTTAGACGAGCAGGAATTTGCTGTGGTTTGAATCTCTCTACTGTCAGAAAAGAATCCATGAAAAGCTAGAATCTACATAAAGCTTCCTTTAACTTCACATTCAGAGAAACTTTCCTGGTAACAAACTATAGGAATGATCCCTGAAAGTATAGTCCTGCTTCCTTTATTTCAAATGGTAAAGCTGTAGGTGCGTTATTCCTTATCAGCCTTTGTACTTAAAGAAGGAACAGCCAGATTAGAGTGAGGGGGGCGGGTAGGGTAGCCCAGATCTAAATGAAAATGGGGTCTCAGTAAGCAGCCCAAGCTAACCACCATCCCGTCGGGCAGCTAGGAAGAGTACTGCTTCCCTGTGTGGCTATGGGAGGGAGACACAGAGTAAGAAATGATCATGAGACCAAACAAAAGTAGCTGTTGGCTGGGCGCCTGGGTGGCTCAGTGGGTTAAAGCCTCTGCTTTCGGCTCAGGTCATGATCTCGGGGTCCTGGGATCGAGGCCCGCATCGGGCTCTCTGCTCACCAGGGAGCCTGCTTCCTCCTCTCTCTCTGCCTGCCTCTCTGCCTACTTGTAATCTCTCTCTCTGTGTCAAATAAATAAATAAAATCTTAAAAAAAAAAAAAGTAGCTGTTGGCTGGCTTGTATTTCACAATTTGCTATTTGTAGAGGAGCGTTGTCTATTTAAATATTTAGGGGCGCCGGGGTGACTCAGTCGGTTAAGCGTCTGCCTTCGGCTCAGTCACGATCCTGAGGATCGAGCCCTGACGATTGGGCTCCCTGCTCAGTGGGGAGTCTGCCTCTCCTTCTCCATCTGCCCCTCCCCAGCTCGTGCTCTCTCTAGTTCTCTCTCTCTCAAATGAATAAATAAAATCCTAAGAAAAAGAAGTTAATGTCACGCTGTTTCAGTGATAGCAATATGAAGTGTCACATAGGTGTTTTTATACGTTCACCTGTATTGTAAGCTGTTGGGGCCGAAAGAGGCTTTTGACCTCCTCGTACTCTCTACAGTGGGTTGCCCTCAGCAGTCACCCAAGACGTGTGTAAGGTGCTGTTGGGAAATAATAGGGCATTCGTCTTCGCTTTTTTCCTGCCTTCCTTACTTGGAAGGCAAAGTAGCTTGGAGTAGGGGGTAGATGCGAGCTAGCAAGAACCGGGAGAAAGAGGGGCGGCGGGGGCCCTGGGAAAGCCGGGTGGGGCTGTGTTACCCTCTTCCCAAGTTATTCTCCTGTATCCAGTGAGGTCTTTGCAACCGAGTCGTCCTCTCCACCTCATTTTCTGTCCTCGTTCTGAAAGAGACTTCGGCAGCACATGGATAAGCCAACCATAATCTCCTTGCAATTCCTTGACTTCACCTCCAGTGACCTTTCCCTTCATGCCACTTTAGCCATAAACTCCCATGACCGCAGCCTGGCTGCCATGTCCACCAGCTCTGAGATCCAAGATTCTAGAGATCCAAACTTCTCTTCTGTGGTCACAGCCTCCTAACATGGCTACTCTCATGCTCTCACTTCCACTAAACCTGTTCTGTTTGTTTTTAGATTCGAAGGGTGGTTCTTTGACCAGTCCTTATAATCAAAAATCATAGGAGTTTACCGATGATCATAATACTCTTTAATGGGTGCTTACTCTGTGTCACGTGCCATGGAAGACATTTGATGGGTATTACCCTGATCTAAACAAGATGACAGTCCTATGAGATCGGTCTGACTGTTCTCATTCTCATTTCATAGACGACGATCAGAGGCTCCAAGAGCGTAAGTGTCCCAAGATCCCATAGCCGGGAAGTGATAAAGCCAAAAATCTGACTATAGAACTAGGCTGAATTGCTTCTCCTGTGGGATTTTTTTAAAAATCTATTATTGAGAACAGCAATTTCATTTCGAGAAATCAAGTAAAATGTGATGTAAGGACACTTACATAGAAGACTTCCCTGTAGCAAGTGTGTTGTCACCTTTCCATGTATTTTCTGAAATATGTGTCCTTCGATACTAACCCTAAACTATTCTAACAACTGGTTCAAATGGCGCACTTTGCCTCGACTTTTAAGGCTGCAAATCATGATGTCATTAGCACCAAATAAACATGTTCTTTAATGTTTGCTGCTTTCATATTGAAATATAAAAATGGTATGCCGTGATTTCTCTATTCTCTATTCTTTATTTTCTTGTAGGATTTTATCAGCAAATACAGTGTCTTAATGTTAGTACTAAGAGCCATATTGAAATTTTGGAGTCTTACTCTGTTTTCTTTTGTGTTTGTGCAGATTATTGACTGTAATAAAATAGTAAGTAAAATGTTTTCACTGTAATAATTAGTGACATTTGGAAGTGTGATTCTACTGCATAAGAGAAATTGAAAAGCTTTTTAAAAACTAGCTTGTCGGGCGCCTGGGTGGCTCAGTGGGTTAAAGCCTCTGCTTTCGGCTCAGGTCATGATCTCAGGGTCCTGGGATCGAGGCCCGCATCGGGCTCTCTGCTTGGCAGGGAGCCTGCTTCCCCCTCTCTCTCTCTGCCTCCTTGTGATCTCTCTCCCGCTGTGAAATAAATAAATAAAATCTTTAAAAAAAAAAACTAGCTTGTTTCCACCATTTTGTGATCCTTATCACTGTGTACCACCTCCTTTTCTAAAGGAGTTCCCTTTTTGAGTTCCTTGATGTTTTACTCTGCTGCTGCTTTACCTCTCTGACTACTCTGTTTTTGGGGTTTTTTTTTTTAAGATTTTAAAAAAGATTTTATTTATTTATTTGCAAGAGAGAGAGCACAAGCAGGGGGAGCGGCAGGCAGAGGGAGAAGCAAGCTTCCCACTGAGCAGGGAGCCCGATACGGGGCTCGATCCCAGGACCCTGGGATTGTGACCTGAGCCAAAGGCAGACGCTTCACCGACTGAGCCACCCAGGCGCCCCGACTACTCCATTTTTTTTACTCAGTTCTAACACAGCACAGTCCATTACACTAGAGCTTTTAGCATCTGATATTCTTCGAGGAAAACAAAAAACATCACTTATGGTGAACTAAACCTGATTCTACACTTCATAGTGCCTCAATCCTCCTGTTTTCTCCCAGTATTGCCATTTTGTCATTACCCGTCTTCTTTCTGACCCAGCCAGATCCTGTGGTTGGGGCTCTGAAGTCCTCTCACCTTCAACCCTTCTGACCTTGAGTTTGTTTTTTCTTTTTCTTTTTTTTAAAGTAGGCTCTATGCCCAACATGGGGCTTGAACTCACGACCCTGAGATCAAGGGTCACACGCTCTACCGACTGAGCCAACCAGGTGCCCCTGACCTTGAGTTTTTACCTTAAAGTCTTTGAATCATTTTAGATGTACAGAAAAGTTCCAGAGATAGTTCAGAGAGTTCCTGTATACTCTCCACTCAGGTTCCCTAGTGTTAACATCTTCTATAATGCTGCGGGCTGAATCGTGTACTCCAGAATTCCTGTGTCAGAAGCCCTAATCCCCAGTGGATGGGATCTGGAGATGAGCCTTTGGGAAGTAATTAGGCTTAGATGATGTCATGAGGTGGGATCCTCATGATCTGATTAGTGCCCTTAGAAGAAGAGACTAGAGAGCTCTCTCTCTCTCTCTCTACCTGCCTCTCTCTCTACCACGTGAAGATACAGAAAGAAGGCGGCCAACTGCAAGGCAGGAAAAGAGCTCTCACTAGAAACTGAATCAGCTGGCACCTGGACTTTGGACTTCCCAGTCTCCAGAACTGTGAGAAATAAATGTCTATTGTTTATGTCACTTGGTCTATGGTATCTGGTTGCAGTAGCCCAAGCACACTAATATATATAAAACCATAGTATGGTGCTCAAAACTAACAAGTTAACATCGGTACAATGGTCTTAAGCCACACGCTTTATCTGGATTTCACCAGCTGTTCCACTGTGTCCTCTTTCTGTTTGAGGACCCCATTCACGATCACACACTGCGTTTAGCTGCCATGTCTCTTTAGTCTCCTCTGATTTATGACAGTTTCTCAGTGGTATCTTGTGCTTTTGACTTTGCATCTCCCTAATGATAGCTGATGTCTTTGCAACCCTGTTTTCCAATCTTTGGGTAAATACCCAGAAGTGGGATTTCTGGATCATAGAGTAGTTCAATGAGTAATTTTTAAAAAAGATTTTACTTATTTATTTGAGAGAGAGAGAGAAAGAGAGAGAACAAGTGGGAGGGAGGAGCAGAGGCAGAGGGAGAAGCTGACTCCCTAATGAGCAGGGAGCCCGCTGCGGGGCTTGATCCCAGGACCCCAAGATCACGACCTGAACTGAAGACAGACACGTAACCGACTGAGCCACCCAGGCGCCCCACAATTATTGATGTTGAGTAACTTTTCATATGATTCTTGGCCATTTGTGTAATATCTTTGGAGAGAAGTCTAGTCATTTTAATTGGATTATTTGATTTGTTATTGTTGTGAACATATTTTTATTAGCTAATTTTCCATCCATATGTCTTCTTTGAAGAAGCATCTATTCAAATCTTTTGTCCATTTTTAAACTGGTTTTTTTTTTATTGTTGGGCTTTAAGAGCTCTTTGTATAGTCTGGATATGACTCTTTTATCAGGAGTGTGATTTGCGACATCTCCCGGGGTTGTCTTTTTATTCTCTTAATAGTATAGTAGCTTTCATGACCCAGGATTGTGCAGATTTTCTTCTGTAAGTTTTATATTTTACATTTAGGTCTGTGATCCATTTTGAATTAATTTTTTTTAAGATTTCTTTTTATTTTAGAGAAAGAGAGCCAGGAGAGGGAGAGAATCTCAAGCAGACTCCCTGCTGAGCATGGAGCCTGATGTGGGGCTCAGGCTCATGACCCTGAGACCGTGACCTGAGCTGAAATCAAAAGTTGGATGCTCAACCACCTGAGCCAGCCAGGCACCCCCATTTTGAATTAATTTTTGTTTAAGGTGTGATGCATGTGTAGAGGTTCATTTTTAAAATTTGCATATAGACATCCAGTTGTTCCAGCACCATCTGCTGAAGACTTTCCTTTCTCCATTCGGTTGCCTTTGTACCCTCGTCAAAAATCAGTTGACTACATTTTTGGACTTTCTCTTCTGTCTGTTGTTTATGCTTGCGCTAATACCACACTATCTTGACTTGATTAGTGTAGCTTTGTAGTGAGTCTTGAAATTGGGTAGGATGACTTGTCCAGCTTTGCTCCTTATAAAAATTGCTTTGGTTATTCTAGTTCCTTTGCCTTTCCGCATACATTTTAGAACCAGCTTGCTGGTATCTCCGAAATTCTTGCTGGCATTTTGATTGGAATTGTGTAAAAACTAAAGATCAAGTTGGGGAGAATTGACATCTTAATAATGTTTCATTTTCTAACCCTTGAACACAGTTATCTATTTATTTAGATCTTTGATTTCTTTCATCAGTGTTTTGTAGTTTTTCTTATACAGATCGGGCAAGTATTTTATTTATTTATTTATTTATTTATTTATTTATTTATTTATTTAAAATTTTTTTTAATTTAAATTCAGTTAGCCAGCATGTAGTACATTTTTGATGTAGTGTTCATTGATTCATTAGCTGCATATAACACACAGTGCTCATCACATCCCTTGCTTTCCTTAATGCCCATCACCTGGTTACCCCATCCCTCCACCCACCTCCCCTCCAGCAACCCCCCGTTTTCCCCTATAGTTAAGAGTCTCTCATGGTTTGTCCTCCCTCTCTGATGACTTCGTATTCAGTTTCCCTTTCCTTCCCCTATGATCCTTTGAGCTATTTCTTTTATTCCATGTATGAGTGAAACGATATGATAATTGTCATTCTCTGATTGACTTATTTCACAGGGCTTATATTTCTAAGAATTTATCAAATTAGATGGGCCAAGAGATCAGTGAACTGGATACAATGAGGGCAAGAAATACGAGAGAGTGAAGGTAAATTCAGAAGGAATTCGAAAGTAAAGATGAATTGAATTAAGCAAGTTGGAAGAAAAATGCTTTTTACTTCCACAGTATTTTATTTGAATTTATACCTAAGTACTTGTTTTTTTTCTGGTGCTATTGTAAGCCTTACCTCTTTTTTTTTAAATTGTTTTAATTTTGATTTACTTTTTGAGTAATCTCTACACCCAGCATGGGGCTCAAACTCACAACCTCAAGACCCAGAGTCACATGCTCTACCGACTGAGCCAGCCAGACGCCCTGAACCCTACTTCCCTTCAAACAAGGAAAATAATCTCCGAGTGGATCTGCAAACTCCCTGAGACTGATTCTGATGCGAACTCAGGCTGAAATTCCATTTATCTCCTGACCCCCTACTCTGAGCCCCCAGTCTGACTGGTCTTGTGGTGGCATTCTGGCTCTCCTTCTCTAGCTGACAGGGGTTTTGGTCAATAGCTGCCGGACCTTTGGGGGAAGGCCATAAGGAAAATTCATTATATATATTTGTTAGTGTCCAGGGGATGCATTTTTGTCTCTTGGCTCAGAGGGCTCTAGGTAAGCCGGTCTGGAATTACAGCAGGTCTCGGAAGTGGGTGAGAGGCAATGCCACTTCATCCTAGTGACCTCAGCTAGAGTTCTTTTAAAAAAATTTTTACAGGGGCGCCTGGGTGGCTCAGTGGTTTAAAGCCTCTGCTTTCGGCTCAGGTCATGATCTCAGGGTCCTGGGATCGAGGCCCGCATCGGGCTCTCTGCTCAGCAGGGAGCCTGCTTCCTCCTCTCTCTCTGCCTGCCTCTCTGCCTACTTGTGATCTCTCTCTGTCAAATAAATAAATAAAATCTTTAAAAAAAATTTTACAGAAATTTATAGGACGCCTGGGTGGCTCATTTGGTTAAGTGTCTGCCTTCGGCTTAGGTTATGATCCCAGGGTCCTGGGATCAAGTCTCACATCGACTCCTTACTCAGGAGGGAGCTTGCTTCTCCCTCTGCCTACCTCTCTCTGTCTCTCTCTCTGACAAATAAAAATAAAAATCTTAAAAAACGATTTAAAAATTTACAGAAATTTATATGGTAACGGTCTTCTGCCCAAATATTCTAAGCCACTGCCAATGATTCCTCATTATCAAACATTCCAATCAGTACCCTGGACTTGATTTCTGTTACAGCAACCGTGCTTTGTTGGAAACATCAATAGATAAGTCTTCCCTCCTTTAAATATTATAACATCTGCCCTGCAAACTCCCAGTTTAGCAGCAGCCCCACAATCTGCTTTCTCTGACCTCTTACCCAAGTAGATGAGTGTCCAGAACTTGTAAGTGGGTGGGGTCTGACATCATGAATCTCTAGTTTCAGTATTGGATGTGGTCCTGCCACGGCTAGCCAATGCTTCCGTGTATTTGGTTCAGCGACCTTTCCGTTTTCCCCTGGAACAATTTAGAGCCTTTGCCGCTTTCCCCCAACCTCTCTGCCTACAAGCCCCCTCTCTCAGCAGACGTTTTTCTTCCCAAAGCACCGAGGACATAGGGGCACCCTTAGTTGCGTCTGTTCCCAACCTTCTCTTCTTCCAGTCCCGGGGGTAGAGGTAGGCCACTTCCTGCTCAAGGCTACTCTGGTACATTCCTCAATCAAGTAATGGATATGGAGTAGCTATTATGGGCTAGATTTTGCACGAGGAGCTGGGGACAGTGGAGAACAGAGCAGCTCACATTCTGGGGGCAGGGGTGGCAGACAAGCAAGTGAACCCGAAATGGATCAGTTAAAATAGCGTGATGTGACAGAGAATGACAGGTGGCCGGGGATGGGGGTACTCTGAGGAGGGGCCGCCGAGCCTCCCAGACCTGAAGGATGAGAAGGAGGCAGCCAGGTAAGGATGGGAGGGGGAAGCAACCCAGATGAGGGCAACAGGAAATATGAAGGCCCTGTGGAGGGATAAGCTGAGCATGTTGGTGGAACAGAAAGAAGGCCAGTGGGACTAGACTGTACTGAGCAAGAGAATGAGCAAGCAAGAGTGAGGTCAGAGGAATGAACTAGAGCCAGGCCGTATGCAGCCTTGCAGACCCAGACAAGGAGTTTGGACCTTAAAGGCACAGTGGGGAAATTATTGGAGCCTTTTAGGCAGAAGAGTAACATGATCTAGGCTTTAAAATGATTCTAGTTGCTACAAAGAAAATGGCTTGTCATTGGGAGGCCAGAATGGAAGTGGGGAGACCAGTCAGATGACAGCTGTAGCCCAGGCAAGCGTTGAGAGCGGTTGGACCAGGGTAGGAAAGGAAGAGAAAGCAAATGGAAATGTGTTGGGGAGGTTTTGTAAATCAGGACGAGCTGATGGATCGGACGTGGGAAGTGAGGAGAAGAGGGAAATCAAGGACAACTTCTTGATTTGTGACTAGAATAACTGGGTGAATCGAAGTGCCATCTACTGAGACGAGGAGGAACAGCTTTTTTTTTGGTGGGGGGAGCCAAACACACTGATCGTGTTATGTCTGAAATGCCTACTGGCTATTGAAGTGGAGACATCCAGCAGGCAGTTGGCTTTGTGGTCTGGAGCTCAACTGGGGAGGTCTAGCCAGAGATATAAATTTGGGAGGTTTTGGTAGACAGATGTCATTCAAAGCCACAAGCCAGGATGAGGGTCCCAAAGACGTAAAGAGCACAGGTGCAAGGACTGAATCCTGGGGCACTCCCAACATTTAATGGTCAAGAGTTGAGGAGAGATCAGTGAAGAAGACTGAATAGAAATGGCTAGTAAGGTTGAAGGAAAACAGAGGGAACTATCCTGAAAGCTACGAGAAATGGATGTTTTCTGTCAGTCAGGGGCCAGTTAGAAAACAGAAGCCATATTCAGAATTGTAAACTGAAAGAACTTAACATGAGGAAATGGTTACTCAGGTGAGAGATACTCCTCTCAGGAAGCGCTGACAAGCGAAGGAGGGGATGGTGAACTAACCCAGAAGTTGAACAACAGCAGGAAGCTGCTCCACCTCTAGGGCTTCGAGCTACTTCATCTCCATAGGAGATGAAAGTAGAAGGTGGTGTCACTCAAGTCCAGGATCAGGGACCACCCAGCAGAAGCAGGAAGGCTGGCCTAGCAAGAGCTTGGTCCATGGAGGGAGGGCCACGGAAGAGATGCAGTCACTGTGAGAGATGACACTCCACACAGAGGGAAAGGAAGGGGCGTACCCTGGCTTCTCCCCTCCTCCTGCTCTCCAGTCTTAAGCCAGTAATGCCCATTGGCCAAACCCATCCGGAAGTCAGAGGGGAAGGACGCCTGGGAAATGTAGTTGTCTATACTACACAACAGAGCCCGGCGGGGGGGGGGGTATGGCTCTGAGAGCAAATGGGCAAATGGCCAGCACATGTAAATAAGATGAGGACTTGGAAATGAGTATTGCATTTAGTGGAGGTCATTGGTGACCTTGACAAGAGCAATTCAATAGAGTGGTGTGCACAAAAAAGCCAGACAGGAGTGAGTTCAAGAGAGAACGGGAAGAGAGGAATTGGAGGCCGTGAATACAGATGACTTTTTTTTTTTTTGGAGTTTTGCTGTGAAAGGAAAACAGAAATGTGGCATGTGGAGTGGGAAGTAAGATTGACAGTAGGTATTTTCAGGATAGATGAAGTAACAGCATATTTGAATGCTGATGAGGAAAAAGCCAAGAGGAAAGGAAAAATCAATCATGAAGGAGAGAGAATTACTGGAATAATCTACCCAAGTAGACAGGAGAGGATAGGAGCCAGTGCAATAGCGATACAATAATACATTTTGTGGAAGATCAGTCCTAGTATCTTCATCACTCAACTTTGGAAAAACACCTTAAGAATCATGTGCTCTAACCTCCCTCATGCAGGAATTCCCCGGGCAGCCCCCCAGACACGTATCATCCAGCCTTTGCTTGAGAATCTCCAGTCTTATCATCTCCCAAAGCAGCCATTTCCATTTTAAGGCAGATAAAATTGTTAGAAAAACTTTCCTTTTCAAAACAATCAGATGCAATTAAGGCCTTGTTCTGGATTGGGTTATGCTTTGGATAAACCAGCCTTAAGGGTCATTTCGGGGTCATTTGGAAAAATAAAAATATGTAGTATTAGATGAGATGAAAATTTATTAAAATGGTGAAGATTACTGGCTGAAAAAAGCAGTTTGCAGAACAGAATATGGAGTGATCTCACTTGGTTTATTATATATCTGTTCATGTGTATACACACACATACATGGGAAGGGGAAAGATCTGGAAGGATATGCATTGAAAGGCTAACAGTGGTGATCTCTGGGTAATGTGACTGTGTCATTGAGTTCTAGTAGAACTTTAATGGATGGATAGTTCTTAAACTGTTTTAGAAAAGATCATTTCCGGGCACCTGGATGGCTCAGTGGGTTAAAGCCTCTGCCTTCGGCTCAGGTCATGATCTCAGGGTCCTGGCATCGAGGCCCGCATCAGCAGGGAGCCTGCTTCCTCCTCTCTGCCTGCCTCTCTGCCTACTTGTGATCTCTCTCTCTCTGTCAAATAAATAAATAAAATCTTTAAAAAAAAGAAAAGATCATTTCCCCCAATTCTTTATATGAAAATAAGATAACTGATACCAAACCTGACAATGATAGCAGGAAAAAGTAATCTATAGACCAATGTCACCTAAAAATATACATATAAAAATCCTGAATATAGATGTTCTAAAGTTCTTTTTTAAAAAGCTTTTATTTACTTATTTGACAGACAGCACAAGCAGGGGGAGCAACAGGCAGAGGGAGAAGCAGGCACTCCCCTCTGAGCAGAGAGCCCAACATGGGTGGGGCTCGATCCCAGGACCCTGAGATCACAACCGGAGCCGAAGGCAGAAGCTTAACCAACTGAGCCACCCAGGTGCCCCTAGATGTTCTAAAGTTCTAAATAAGATATTAACAAGTAGAATTTAGATAACATTCTAGAGGCATTTTCATTAACGTCAGTTATGAGACGAGGATGCCTGCCATCATTGCTATTACTCAGTATTATGCTGGAAGTTCTACCTTACTGAATAAAACAAGAAAATTGAGAGCTATAAAATATTTTAAAGGAAGTGACAAAATGATCATTGTTTTAATTAGGGTTTTTTTGAATATTAGGAACAGATACTCAAAGTTATCTTAAATAATTGGGATTTATTATAAGGATACACGTGGGAGTAAGGGACTAGGAATAGAATAAAAATTCTTTTTTTTAAAGATTTATTCATTTATTTATTTATTTGATACAGAGAGAGAGATCACAAGTAGGCAGAGAGGCAGGCAGAGAGAGAGGAGGAAGCAGGCTCCCCGCTGAGCAGACAGCCCAATGTGGGGCTCAATCCCAGGACCCTGAGATCATGACCTGAGCCGAAGGCAGAAGCTTTAACCCACTGAGCCACCCAGGTGCCCAGAAGAAAAATTCTCAATTATGATCAAAGCTATCTTCAAAAAATTATACAGCAAGTATCATACTTAAAAGTTTGCCTCCTGAAATTAGAAATGAGGCAAGGACTCCCTTTGTTACTATTGTATTGGAAATCCTAGCCGGTGGAATAAAAGAAGAAAAAGAAACAAAAAGGTTAAAGATCTAGAAAGGAAGAAATAATGTTGTCATCATTTGTAGAAAACACAACTGTGTACAAAGAATATCCAAAAGAACTGAACGATAAACATTTCACTTGGTAAATGAATTTAAATAGGTTGATGGAGGGCGCCTGGGTGGCTCAGTGGGTTAAAGCCTCTGCCTTCGGCTCAGGTCATGATCTCAGTGTCCTGGGATCGAGGCCGGCATCGGGCTCTCTGCTCAGCAGGGAGCCTGCTTCCTCCTCTCTCTCTGCCTGCCTGTCTGCCTACTCGTAATCTCTCTCTCTCTGTCAAGTAAATAAATAAAATCTTAAAAAATAAATAAATAGGTTGATGGACATGTGGTCAATATGGAAAATTAATTATATTTCTCTATATAAGCAACAAGCATTTGGAAACTTAAAAAAACGAATATTAAGTCATTATAACAGCATAAAAAATACCTAAGGATAAATCTAGGAAAACATGGGTAAGGCCTTTACATAGCAAAATATAAAAGAGTTTTGAGAAAAATTAAAACCTAAATAAATAGAGTGATATTCATGGTTTGGAAGACTTGATAGCTTAAAGTTATCAATTCTAAGCAGAGTGACTTATAGATTCAATGAGGCCCCATTCAAAAATCCCAACATTTGTATGTGTGTGTGTGTGTGTGTGTGTGTGTGTGTGTGTGTGTGTGTGTGTGTGTGTGTTTGGGGCAGGGGCGGGGAGGAACTTGACAAGGTGATTTAAATTCTTGGAATGTCCTGGTGGCTCAGTTGGTTGAGTGGCTGCCTTTGGCTCGGGTGATGATCCCAGGGTCCTGGGATCAAGCCCTGCATCAGGCTCCCTGCTCAGTGGGGGGCCTGCTTCTCCCTCTCCCTCCGCTCCTCCCCATGCTCGTGTGTGTGTGCTCTCTCTCTGTCAAATAAACAAAATCTTTAAACCAAGCAAACAAAACTTCTAAAAAGTCTAGAAAATAATATAGCAAAAATACTTTCATTATCTTTGGGAAATGAAAGACCTTTCAATCAGAACACAGAAAGCACTAACCATAAAAGATGTATGCATTTGGCTACATTAAAATTAAGAGCTTCCGTTCATCAAAAAACAAAACAAACACCATTAAGAGAGTGTAGTAGCAAACCACAGAGCAGGCGAAGATATTTCTAATACAGGAAAGTATGAAGCTTGTGTCCAAAATCTCTAGAGAGCTACAGATCATCTTCTAGATAATAGGGGGTTTGACCTTGGGACTCAGACACAGACATCCCACAGGAGGGCAAGGTCACTCACTCTGTTTGCCCCTGATGATAGAGCCAGAGAGGGAGGGAGGTGGGAAAGTAGGACTCGGAAAGAGAATTTGCTGTCTAAAGACCCTCACTGAAAGGGTTTTTTTCCCTCAGAAGGACTGAAGGGAACAGGTGGCCCCAGGCCATCATGGCCTCCATCACAGTCTCTTGAGGTAGGAGGATAATGTGTAAACTCTAAAGGTCAAGTTTTTTTTTTTTTTTTCCGGCAAAGAGTCTCATGCTCTACCAACTGAGCCAGCCAGGCACCCCGAAAGTTCAGTTCTTAATCTCAGCTTGCTCCTGCCAGCTCAGCCCCAGTCTCAGACTGAGAGGAAGGATGGGCTTCCGGGAAGCCCCTGCCTGTCCTCCCGGGTGACTGGGGGTTGGGGGTGGAGGAGGGAATCCAGTCATGCCTTTGGAATGGAGCTCTGGAAGAGAGAGAGTTATTAATAGACTCCTGTGGGGGCCTCCCCACCCTCCCCCAGTGAGTCGCAGCAAGGATTTGGAGGGCTTCCAAGCTGGGGAACCAGTTTGGTTCCCCTGCTCATAGGCACCACGCACAATCTCCATGACTCATTCATTCATTCTGACCCCCAACTCCTACTATGATCCCCCTCCACTCACTCCCCTCCAGCCACTGTGGTCTTGTCCCCGGTTCTCACAGGTTCTCACACACGCCAGGCACATTCCCGCCTGAGGCCTTTGCCCTTGCCGGAGGCCTTTGCCCTTGCCGTTCTCCTGCCTGGAACGCTCTTCCCTCAGCTATCTGCTTCCGTTCTGGGCCTGAGAAAGGAGTCCCTGCAACCTTCCGGCTGCTGCCCTGGAGCCTGGGCCCCGGCCCGCTCTGGAGCACAGCCACAGCCCCCCACACCGATGGGGGATGCATCCTAACGGGCAGGGCTGTGATCATCTGTCGCCCGCTAAGCGTCAGCCCGTCGAGGGCAGAGACAGTGTCTGCGCTGCTCACGGCTCCCTTGCCATTCGCTGGCCCAGTCGCTGATCACGCCCTGTGCAGAGCACGGTGGTGCAGAGCATAGACTGTGGGAGTTTGAACCCCGCTCTGCCACTTAGTCGTGGTAGAACTTCAGGCAAGTCACCTGATCCCCCTTGAACTTCAGGTTCCCCATCTTTCGAGCGGAGACCATGGTAGTACCCGTCTCACCTGGCGCTGGGAGCACTCAGCAGGTTTGTATTTGTCAAGTGCTTAGGACGGGTGACAGGCATCATGGTAAGTGCTGGGTAATGAAACAAATGCCAAATACTACCTGTTGCTTCAATGAATAGGCTGCAGATGGGGTCACCCCTACCTGTCCTGAGCTCAGAGGGGACTCCCGCACGTCTCTGCCACAGAGCCAGCTCTTCGAGTTCTGGAACAGCTCAAATCAACAGCCCTTCTGGGAGGGGAAGCCAAACCGCAGCCCCCCTCACAGCGAGTTTCCTTCTGGTACCCTTGTATCCTTTCTCGACTTCATTTCCAGTTCTGACCTGTGGCAGGGCCTGGGGCGCCCTCGGCCGCACCCATTTTCACCAGCCCTGCCCAGGAGCTTGATTTCCCTCCCTCTCTGCTTCTGCGGTTGGAGCCCAGTGCCCCTGTCTCTTCGTGGAACAGCTTAGAGCTTTCTTCTCTTCTCTGGGCTGGGGCTGGGTGAGCCCACCAGAAACTTCACCCCCATGCAGCGGGAACTGGCACAGGCATGGTTCGGTGGGGGGGGCGGGGGGCGGGAATAGTAGGTCACAGGTGCAGGGTTACAAAGCCCGAGCATTCTGAACCTCAGCTGCTTCTCCCTCTCCCCGCTACTCATGCTCTCTCGCTCTCTCTCATAAATAAATGAATAATTAAAAGAAAGAGAGAGAGGAGTGCCTGGGTGGTTCAGTCAGTTAAGCGTCTGCCTTCGGCTCAGGTCTTGATCCCAGGGTCCTGGGACTGAGTCCCACATTGGGCTCCTTGCTCAGCAGGGAGTCTATTTCTCCCTCTCCCTTTGCCTCTCCCCCTTGATCGTTCTCTCTCTCAAATAAAAAAGTAAAATCTTAAAAAGAAAGAAAGAAAGAAAGAATGGTGAGGAATCACCAGTCTGTGGTGGAACCTACTGAAATTGTGGGAGGCAAAATAGTCTACGGGAAATGCACAACCTAACCTTCAGCTTGCCTGTGACCTTGGGCAAATCGCTTTACTTCTTTGCATCAATGTCCTCATCTATAAAGTGGGGAAAACAGCAGTGCCTACTTTATAGGGTTCTTGAGAGAAAAAGACAAGGCAAAAGCCCTAGTAGGTGGTCTGGAACATGATGTGGTAGGTCCTATCATTGGAGATTCAGGAGACCACTTGTGGGACGTGTGCATGAGTGTGTATGTGTGTGTGTGTATTTCGAAGGTTAGGAGATATGGGATGGAGAACAGTAGTCGGCACTCAGAAGTCACGCCTAGTGGTCTGGCAGGCTAGCGGCAAGAGCTAGAAGATGGTATCTGCTAGGAGGAATCTGCGCCTAGAAGCTGTAGGTAGCCCCATCTCTCTCCCCTAAGGCCAGGCTTGGTGGCAGGACTGACTCCCCTTGTATCTAGAATGATTTTAGGGCACACCAAGGTGATCCCTCCTAAATAACTCCCCTCCCAGGCTGCCACTTTCTGTGTCCTAACGCTCCTGCAATCAGAGTCACTCATCGCAGGAGCGACAAAGCCTTTGTTAAAATGCATGCTCGGCGGCAAACCTGTGTGGGGACGCAGGGTGAGGCCCCGTCACCAAGGCTGACTTTGTTCTTGAATTGGAGATTGCATTTTGTCCCAGGAACCATATTGCTATGGCCAGTTGGAAAACTGGTTGCTACTCACTCAGAGTTGCTCAGGGGTGGCAAGCTGTCTTCCTGAGTGAAGCACAGTTGACAGCTTGGCCCATGCTATAAGCTGGGGGGGCTCTCATTCTGCAACCCCCCCCCCACAATGCGGGGACCCTTTCTTCTCAGAGCAGCCCAGCACTGTTTCTGAATGGTCATCTGTGTCATTCTTGTGTGGATTTAGAAAACCCGTGTAATTAGGTGGCATACTTCTCTTTTGTCACTCAAGTACCCGATGAGCCTCTGGTCCCATGTTGGGTCACCTCCACACCACCGCTGTGGGTTTTCCTTTGTAGCTTTATAATTAGTTTTCCTTTGTCATTTTCTACATATCGTATTTGCCTACTAATTAGATTTAATCCTGACGTCTGTTATTTTCATTCATCTGCTCAGAGACAAGTGTTTACTCATTGTGCGCTCAGAAGTAGTTTTCTGAGTGGTTTTTTAAACATGCAATATCCACATAGTTTTATTTGCCTACTAACTAGATCATTAGCATTAACATAAGTAATGATTGTCATAATAAAAATAATGGTTATCTACCAACATCCTGGAATCTGTGTTTTGGAAGTAGTGTAGGTAGGCTGGCTCAGTGAGAAGAGCATGTGACTCTTGATCTCGGATCCTGTCCAGTTGAGCCCCATGTTGGGTGTAGGTTAAGACAAAAAATAAACAAACCTTTTTAAGAAAGGAAGTAGTTGAGGTAGGGGTACCTGGGTGGCTCAGTCAGTTGAAGTGTCTGCCTTTGGCTCAGGTCATGATCCTGGGGTCCTGGAATCAAGCCCCACATCAGGCTCCCTGCTCAGTGGGAACCCTGCTTCTCCCTCTGCCTGCCACTCACCCTGCTCATGCTCTCTCTTTCTTACACTCTCTCAAATAAAGAAATAGAATCTTTTTAAAAAAGGAAGTAGTTGAGGTAAAAAGTTTGGGAATTTAGGAACCCAGTTCTCAAAATAATATACATGTTTCCTGGTACAAACTAACCCAAGGGAGAGAAGACAGATCCATGTGGCCAAGGATGAGGGTCCTTGAACTCTGAACACTATTTGGGCCTGCTTAAATCATCCTCTAGTTTTTTTTAAGATTTTATTTATTTATTTGACACAGAGAGAGAGAGATCAGATTACAAGTAGGCAGAGAAGCAGGCAGAGAGAGAGAGAGGAGGAAGCAGGCTCCTTGCTGAGCAGGGAGCTCGATGCGGGCCTCGATCCCAGGACCCCGAGATCACGACCTGAGCCGAAGGCAGAGGCTTTAACCCACTGAGCCACCCAGGCGCCCCTCATCCTCTAGTTTTAACTAAGACCCCAACCCCACTTGACAGTGTCGAATGTCCCCATCAGCTCCTCTTCAGTGTCACCTGCTGGCTCAGAGATTCAACTCAAATGCAACAGCGCCCCCTTCCTCTGTGTCGTGGGCACTGGATGTGCTTCCGGGACCCCCTCGAGGCCCGAAGGACTTCGTGGTGCCTTTGGCTCATGGCCCTCAGCCCTCAGCCCCCTTTGGGGATTGCCTCAGCCAAAGAAAGCTGCTCTGCCCGAGGGCAGGCCCCCTTCCCAGGGCAGCCTACACCCCATGAAGGACTGATGGGAGGTGTATAGGCCCAACCCCCTGGGCCCAACTCCTAGCTTCAGAGCTTCCCATGGGGCTGCCTGAGGCTTTGTGGAACCTACGCTGCAGCCCAGCATCTCCTTCCTCCCATCCTGCTCCCATTCCTTCCCTTCCATGGGTGGTAGAAGTGCTCCCAAGAGCACTCCGTAATAAACCTGCTGATCTTGATCTCAGAATTGGCTTCTCGGGGCGCCTGCGTGGCTCAGTCAGTTAAGCATCTGCCTTTGGCTCAGGTCAGGATCCCAGGGTCCTGGGATCGAGCCCCGTGTCAGGCTCCCTGCTCAGCAGGGAGCCTGATTCTCCCTCTCCCTCTCCCTCTGCCACTGCCCCTGCCCGTTTTTTTTTTCTCTCTCTCTCTCTCTCAAATAAATAAATAAAATCTTAAATAAAAAGAACTGGTTTCTCAGCAAACCCGACCTGCCACACTCTCTTCTCTTACCCCCGTGCCCCTCCTCCCGCCCAAGGCTGAGACTCACGTCCCCAGTGTGGTGTGCTGGGGTCCAGTTCCCCTCCCCTCCCCTCGGGCCTTGCTCCCTCACTTCTTTCCTCTTTCCCAAAGCTTCAGCCCCCCTCCCCCATCTCTTCCCCTCGGCATGGAAATTTGAACAACCATCTTCAACAAAAACCTCCTTGGACACAGAGCCCCCTTCAAGGGTCTGTTCTTTCTCCCCCTTCGCAATGTAAGCTTCTGGAACCGGCCCGCTGCTGTCTGGCTTCAGCCCTGTCTCATCTGACTTCTCTGCCACTCTCTCCTCTCTTCATTTCCAAGACACAGGGCTCTCTCCCACTTTCTTTGCATTCCTTGAATGCTGGGATGTCCAGAGCTGCACCCTTTGCCCTCTCCTTATTCCGGAAGTCACTCATGACCATGGCTTTCACCACCCCCATAGACTGAAGGTGTCCAAATTCCCCTCTCTAGCCCAGGCTGTGGGACATTCCCCCTCCACGTCCCCCAAGTACCTCAACGTCAGCCTGTCCATGATGGTGCCTCCACCCCAGCCCCATCCTGCGTCCTCGCTGTGTTCCTGTCTCAGTGAATGGGACCACCGTGTACCCAGTGACGAGCCGGAAAACTGCCGCTGTTCTTGGCACAACCTTTCTGATGTGGCTGCCGCCTGCNCGCCCCCCCCCCCCCCCCCGCCCGCCCCGTCTAGTGCTTCATATTCTCGCACAACTGGACTACTTGAAGTGCTTTGAACGTGCTTCATTCTCCCACATCTCAATGCCTCCTTTGTGCATGTCCTCTGTGGAAAGCTGCCTCATTACTCCCCGGCTCCTCTCCCCCCCCAGCCC
>LNAC01000430.1:371678-389570 GCA_002007465.1 Ailurus styani
CCCAGGCTCTCCAAGCCTGTCTCCAGCCCTCGCGTTTCCCCCTCCTCTTTACAGACATCCATTAGACTTAGGGCACCTTCTTCACTGCCTCTCCTAGGTCTTTCTTTCCACCGGACTGAATTTCTTGAAGCCAATAGTTCCATCCCGTAGTCCCAGTACCGGGCACGGGGTTTGGCCATAGGTCGCCACTTATTAAGGGCTTTGGGGAGGGATGAGTCAGTGAGGCGCAAGGGGGTAGCAGGAGGAGAAAAGAGAACAAGAAGCTTGGGAGGAGACAGAAGGCAGATGCCCCCCTCTCCTGATTTTGCCTGCCCCGAGGTGTGTGGCAGGCTGTGATGGCCAGGCAGAGAAGAGCCTTGCTCCTTGCTCAGCGACCACTTCCACTCGTGTCTCTCGGGGAACAGGGCCTCCTACCCCAACTCTCTGCTGGCCGACCAACAGGAAGGAGGGGAAAGAGAATGTCAGCGAGGCTCACCGCCCCTTTTGGCCACTGCTTTTGTCTATGGCGTTGCGGACAGCTCAGGTGCTGCCCAAGGACTCCAAGAATGCAGCGTCGTCCGTGCCCTTGGCCTTGGGGCTAGCTGGGCCAAGCCTGGGGCAGCTCTGGTCCACAGAAGCCTCTTCCTTTCTATCCCACTGTGCTAGCCAAATATTTTCTGTGTGTGCTGTGCCATGGAAAATGTTGATTAATATCATCAAATGGTCTCTAATCGCTCCGGCCAGGCACCAAGAATTTCTTGAGGGTCCACTGGGGGCCTTGGCGTCTTGAATTTACCCATACATTTCTCCCCAGCTGAAGCTTTTCCTCGTGTCTTAAAATATGGCAGGGGTCTTTTTTTTNTTTTTTTTTTTTTTTTTACAGGAAAAGAAACCAAGGCGCTGCAAGGTCCAGAGACCTACCCGCTACAGCACCACCAGAGACAAATGAAACCTGGTAAGCCTGGTAAAGGGGCTTGCAAAGAACAGGAAGATGAGGGAGCCCAGCTTCTGGAAGTGGTGCTCATAATGGAAGGCAGAGCCACCCTCCCAGATTGCCGACCTGGTTCCCGCAGCAGAGCAGTGGCCTGAGAGGAAATCCTTCTACCACCAGAGCTCCTGGGAAGCGCCTCTTCCCCTGATGTACCAGGGGTTGGGACTGGCCAATGGTGTGCTTGTCCTGGGAAGGCTGGAGAAGTTCCTGGGGGGCAGCGCCTTATTACCCCGCCAGACCTCTGGATACGACAAGCCATTTGTGGTGGGTAGAGCCTGTGGACGGGGCGGCTGGCCCAGGCCCCCCCCCCCCTGCTCGGAGGGCTGCACCCGCCTCCACTGGAAAAACTGGAACCAAAAATATCACAGGGCTGTGTCTGCTAGACCAGAACCCTCCCGGGGTGGGGGGGGAGGTTCAGGGAGGGAGATTCTTGAAGAACCACAGATACAAAGCATCTCTGGGATTCAGAGTCAGACAGACCTGGGTTTGAATCCCGACTCTTCATCTTATTAACCATGACCTTGGGCAAGTTACTTAACTTCCCTATGTCTCAGTCTCCTAACTGGTACAACAGGGAGAAAAAGTACATGCCCTTCAGGGTTATCCAGAGGACTTCCTCATGCATTCATTTGACAAATAGCAGAGAGGCTAACCTAGACTAGCTACCGGGTTCAGGCGATATGACCACGCTTGGATTCCATGCCTGGCACATAGCAAGTGTCGACTCCTGGTAACTTCTCTTTGAACATCAGGCCGTGAATTTGGACTCAAATGAGCAGGCACGTGGAGGCATTCTGAACAGAAGAGAAGCAGGGGGAACACACTATTGGAGAAGGCTCCACCCCCTCTGCTGCATGGCAGCAGGAAGGAAGAATGCCAGCCTTACCCTTTCCACAGTATCAGGAGATGGGGCAGAGCAAGGGGCCTGGGGCTCACACTCCCTGGGAGCTGAGCCCACACTGCGGCTGGGGACAGGAAGTGGCAAGAGGTGGGTGGAGCCGAGAAGAAACTTCCTGTCTGCTTTCTGGAAGCCACTGGCTTCATTTTGCAGATCACCTTGCCTTCCTTTGGGCGGTGGTTTCAGGATGTGGGGAGAAGGTGTGGGCATGCCTGTGCGGCTGCAGGGACTTGAGCCAGAGCATTTGAAGGACATGAGAACATACGAGTGTGAATATGCCACACTGTGCCGTATTCCTCCGACTCGGACAAGGACATCATGGGATGCAAAGACCCAAATGCCCTTGGGTCCTTTAGTAAACTGTCAGCCATGAATTTATCCAAGCCTTTCAGATGTTACAATGCCGTGTTTTTCAGTCTGCCTCACCAACTGGAATGTTTTCTGCACACTTTTGCTTCCTCCTACAGAGAAATTCTTTTCTGAAAAACACATCTCTCCCCAGCATCAAGCAATGCTCTCTTCTGGCTCATCAGAATCACCCCCCCAAGATTGCAGGTGTATGTACCAGCAGCCCCCAAAGCCAGCAAAGCTGGTGAAGATCTAGAATAGCCCCTCGAAATCGTTTTCTACATTAGCCGACTGAGGATCAGAGAGGTACAGTGACTAGTCAAAGGTCTTACAGCTACTAAGTAGAACTAGAAATTTCCATAGGTTTCTAGTCTGGAGGCTGGTCTATGTTTGTTTGTTTCCCCAAGCCGAATGGCTTCCCATCTGGGATGTACTTTTCTGGACTTCTCTCATTGCCCCTACTCTCCCTCCCTGCCCTAATTTCCTTTCATTCTGTCCATACCAGTACAGTTGGCAGCTAGACCAAAGTGATTTGTCAGGTGGTGGAGGCACCAAGCTAGCTTAGGCTAACTTAGGTGGAGCCAGGGTCCAGAAAGCAAAGCAGTGGACCTTCCTGTCAGGCGCCAAGGTGACATTCAAGAGCCAGAGTCCTTTCAGGGCCAAACTGAGGTTGAGGCAAGGAACCTGTGGAGAGGGGAATTTCTAGGCTAAGGACCACAGGCCTAGGTTTCCAGTCAGGGCCATCTCTGGGTAATACTATGCGGAAGTTAGGTCAAACTGAGTTGGTATAGAAGAACCATTCTTTTTTTTTTCCAAGATTTTTTTAAAGTGATCTCTACACCCAACATGGGGCTTGAACTCACAACCCTGAGATCAAGAGTCACATGCTCTACAGACTGAACCACCCAGGCGCCGCAGAAGCATTCATTTTTTTCAAGAAGACATGACCGAGCACCTTCTCCAAGCCAGGCACTGAGCGGGTGCCCAGGATATCACTACGAACGAGAAGGGCAAAGTCCCTACCTATCTTCGTAGGCTTGATGGCCTTGTGAGATCCAAAAAAGGTTTTATTTGTTGGCTTTAAACACACACACACACACACACACACACACACACACACACACACACATGATTTTTAGTCATGTGTCCATCCTCCACCAGGTTGGTTAAGGTTGGAGAACTTCTCAGACCTTTGAAACTTGTGTTTCTGGTGCCAAAGTAGTTCTGGACCTTGGGCTTAACCAGTGGAGTGTTGGTAAATGTTTAACAATCAGCTCTCTGCAGGGAAGCATATGCATGTATATATGTACATAAGTTAATTCTAAATTTTACCAATATAAAGTATGCATCCCACACAAGTTACATATAATAATAAAATGCACGAAATATTATTAATAAAGTATTAATAATTAATAATTTTATAAATGTATTCAATGAGTTTATTATCGACACATTATTATTACATTGTTGGTATTAATTAATAATTTTAATATTAATTGTTAATCAGGAGCTAACTCATTCTCACCGAATGCTTTAGTGGATTTTTGCCAGACTCCTGTATCTGTACACCAAGTTGTGGTCACCATTGCTAAACAAATGAAGTTCGGGCGTGAACGTGAGTTGAGCTTTTCATTTGTGTGTGAAACAACAAAGACACATGTCGGAATTTCATTCATTCTTCAAAGATGTGAGTGACTTCTTTCTTGAATACGATAATGGTTTTCAGACCCCAGAAGGTTACTGCCTCATCATTTGCTACTCTTCACAATGACAGCTACCGACATGGCTCACAGCGGGGTTTAAATGGCATTATTAACATCTCCCCCCCTCACTTTCTAGAAAATCAACAGAAAGAATAAAGCAAAGCCTGATTAAGAGTGTTTACTGATCTCCGAGTCATAAGCACTCAGCTTGTCGTCCGGTATTTCAGCCACACGGATGCGGGACATAATCACCTAAGTGCACAGATCGCCATAAGATAGAGTAGAATGATGAGGAAGTGTTGAGTTTGGGGGTATTTCTTACATAATTTGTAATAGAATTTATTTTAGTGTAACTGTAACAGCCAGCTCACATTTGTGACAATGTAGCATTTGGCTCTCACAAGCACACCCCTGCGCCTATCTTTCCGGGTCCTGGATGGACCCCCGCTCCCACACCCCTTTGCCATTGATTGCCATGCCAGGACCTCCCAGCCCACTGCCATGGATGGGGGGCTCCTCAATTCCCGAGCTCACCCTAGTTGCCACCTTGAATGAGCGCCCTGGGGACAGAGTGACACCAGTTGCTTTTCCATGGCTGGGTGACCTCTTTCTGCCTGAGGGGAAAAAAGCAGAGGTGGAAGAGAGCCAGGGACACTTGCGGTGACTCTGGAAGGCACATCTGGCAAGCACTCAAGACTAAGGGGGAGAGGAAGGATGAAGGGGTGAGGGCAGGAGAGAGCACAGGCTCAGCCCTCTGTCCACTTGGCTCAAATCCTGGGCTATAACTTCTTGTTGAAGGCTTTCCGGAAAGGCTGGTGACCCTGGAGACTGTAGGTTAGGGAGCAGGTGGGCCAAACCCTTCCCTCCTGCCTCTAGGCTGTTAGCCCAGCCCTAACAGGTGTATTTTGGGCCCACTGCCTTTCCAGCAGGAGAGGGCGGCCGTGACTTTGGGTCTTCGGCTGGGCCTCTCGCTGATTTGGAATCTGACTCCGTCTGGTGGAAAGTCAGCCCGGCAATCTGGGTCATCCTCTGCATGCAGGTCACAGATGGACCCCATTTCCTTCCAGGCCGCATGCCCTTGTCTCTACTCTCCGGGTCACTCCCAGGCAACGTAGCAGCTCTGGCTGCTTGGATGCGGTTGGGCCATGCCGGGCTGCACGGCTCTGACGCCTGGCATGAACGACTGACCGTTCCGTGTGCGCACGTAGGCAGGCGGCTCTCCAAGGGCCCGGTCCCCAGCCCCACCCCAGCCCGCACTCAGTGACTGAAGGCATCACTGAGAACAGGCCTGGCGGACAATCAAGATTTCTTCCCGGTGAAACAGATTCACAGTCTGGAGCCCAGTGTCGAAGCGCTCATTTTGGAATCTTGTCCAAGGAGTGTCCTCTATTATTGCTAACAGCTGGAGGGGGAGGGAGGGCAAACTCCCCAACCCCCGCCCCACCCCCCTGCCCCGCCCAGGCACACACCAGTTTTTACCAGTTAGCTGTTCGGTAACCAGGAAATCCGGACACCAACTGCTTTCCTTCCAACCTAAGAGGAAAGTCACCTTCACCCCTCAGCCCTCCCTCCCGTGCGCCGCCCCACCCCGCGCCTCCCCTCCCAGGGCTGCTGGCCCAGGTGCTGACGGGGAGCGGCCGCTCCTGCCCTCAGCCTGACAACATCCCTTGCAGCTGGGAGGCAGGGGCAGCCCACGGGATGGGAGGTGACCCGGGTGAGGACGCTGACAGTCCGGGCTCAGTACCCGCTGAAGTGGGAGGGATCCCGGGGGACAGATGTACCAGCGGTCCGCTCCCTGCCAAGCCCCCGCACCCCACCCAGCCAACACACCCCTTCTCTCAACACATTCTAGGCTGGATGACCCTTGGAGTGTAGCAGGTTGGAAGTTCTGGTGTCCGTGTCCGTGTGTGTGTGTGTGTGTGAAAATATTGAAACTGTGTGTCCAGACCAGACTTTGCCCCCACTCCACGCGTCCCTTGGATGTCCCATAGGCAACTGCAATTTCACCACACACCCTATGCTTATCGTCCTCTCCTTCCCCTTCTAACCCACAGCTGGTCCTGTCCCATGACCCCTTTCTCAAGAAATGGCGCTGCCACTCACCTCCGTGGCCAACTGGGAAGACTGGGCACTCCCTCACCCACATCCCCCGACTTCCCTCGGCCACCAAGCCAAGCCTGTTCTCTCCCACACACTCGGGCCTCATCCAGCTTGGCCCTGCACACCCTGCCAAGACTTCAGTTCAGGTCACCAACTTCTCCAAGCGCGGTGACAGCCTCTTGTTGTGCTTTTTTGCCTCCAGCCCTCCCGTCATCCCTGCTCCAACCCCCCAACACTATCCCCAGCCTGGTCCCTAAACCAGCCCCCACTGATGTGCCCAAAGGAGCGGGGAGAAGACCCACCTGCCCAAACGCATGTTTCTCTCCAACTTGTAGGTGCCCAAAGTGCCCCTTATTTCGGTAAGTTCTGGGGACTTGGCTGACATATTAGCTACCTAGCTCTGGGGCAGAACCCAGCTTCTCTGACTTTTCCTACTGACATCGAATTTTCCTGGGCAGAAAGGAAGGCATGTGAAATGAAAAGTAAGTTTTGACACCAGTGAGGAAGGCAGGGGAAGGCCCAGGATGGGGTAAGATGCAGGTCCGCAGGGCTAGGGGCGATTCCCAGGATTGGAGAAAAGGGGCTTCCAGGAAAGGGCTGGGCTGGGTCCTGAAGGGATCACCTAGAAGAAAATGTGCGGGGAGGAAGGCATTGCCCAGGGGAAGGGATGACTGGGGGGAAACCTCCCTCCCCGGGTCTCTCAGGGGTGGAGCCATCTAAGTCTTCCCTGGGGGAGAAAGCTACGATCTCCCAGGAGGTGGTGGGGCTTCCTTCCAGAAGGGAGGCAGAAGTCTGGGAGAGGGAGTTGGGGTGGGGCTATAGAAGTAGCCCCCCTTCTCCCCTCAGAGACCTCTGGCCCGAAGAGGTGACGGAGCCCCACACCCGCCCCCCCAAACATAACAGGGGCTCAGAAAATTACCCCTTGCCTCTCCCTGCTCAGCCTGCAACGGGCCGTCTTTCCTCGGTGGTGGCTCTTCCTCTGAGACCAACCCCTTTCCCCGAATTCGTTGGGAAGCCACCTTTTACCTCTCTCAGCCCCACAGCCCTGTAATGCACAGGGGAGGTACAAGGTTTCCAGATGTGTAAACTGCCCAAAGCTACGAAGTACAAAACAAAACATGAGTCAACATGGTGGTGCAAGGGCTTTTTTGTCTGACAGGTACGGGTTGTGTAGACCTCATTGCCCTCAGGATTAAAGTCCAGATTCCAATCATAACTTTCAAGTCTCTTCAAGATCTGGCCGCTGCTAAATGAGGACATGTTGGTCAAAGGGTACCAACTTGCATTTATGAGTAAGTTCGAGAGCTCTAACGTACAGCGTGGCGATTATAGATCATCAGACTGTATTATATACTAGAAATTTACTAGGAAAGTTACTAGGATGTGTAACTAGGAAGTTACACTTCACGTATTCATTTCGCAATATATAAATGCAGCGAACCATCATGCTGTACATCTTAAACTTACACAACGTCATCTGTGAACTATAGCTCAGTACAGCTGCGAAAACAAAGATCTGGCTGCCGTTTTTACCTCTCAGCGCTCCCCCAACCCCCACTCCTTTGTACCTGACACCTAGTCATCATTTGTTAACTTTTTATTTGGAAAGAATTTCCAATTTAGAAACCATTGGAAAAACGAAAATAGCACAAGGAACACTTGAAGAGCCTTTACCCAGATAAGCCTATTTTTAACGCTTTATGCCATTGCCTTTATTGTTTGGGTTCTCTCTCCACACGCCCACACGAACACGGTATGTATACGCGTTATATATACACACATACATGTACGCACGTTATATATCTACATCACGTATGCCATTTTATATACGCACATGCACATTTTTGTCTGAGCCATGCCAGGGTTTGTATATATCATGATTCTTTACTCCTACACTGCAGTGTAGGTGAATTTCCTAAGCAATGAATTTCCTAAGCAGTGAATTCAGTTTCATACGTGAAAAGGTGTTACAATACCTTTTTTTTTTTAAGAGAGGGAAAGAGAGGGGCGCCTGGGTGGCTCAGTCAGTTAAGTGTCTGCCTTCAGCTCAGGACATGATCTCAGGGTTCCCGGATCGACTCCCATGTCGGGCTCTCTGCTCATCGGGGAGCCTGCTTCTCCTTCTCCTACTCCCCCTCTCCCTCTCTCAAAAAAAATCAGAGAGAGAGAGAGGGAGAGAGAATGCTCGGAGGGGAGGGGCAGGGGGGAGGGAGGAGGAGGGAGTGGGAGGGGAGAAGCAGATTCCCCGCTGAGCACGGAGCCCCAACGTGGGTTCGATCTCACAACCCTGAGATCATGACCTGAGGCGAAACCAAGAGTCGGACGCTCAACCGGCTGAGCCAGCCGGGCAACCCTAGTGTCACAATACTTTAATCTACTGTCTGTATTGCAGCTTTGTCAGGTGATCCAATGATGCCCTTTAGAACATTTCTTCCCTTCAAGTGCGGGAGCTACTCTAGCATCAGGTAGGTGTCCTGGAGTTGTTCTATTTAGCCTGCATTGATCTGGAACACCCCACGGCATCTTTGGGTTTCTTATGACCTTGCTGTTTTTGGACAGATCACTTCCCCCTCCTGCCAATATAAATATTCACGTTTTTCTTTCTTGCCAACATTTCTCAGCAGAATGCACCTCGTCCTGTGCTTTCCTGGGCTTTCCTCATGATCGGATTGCTGTTGGCAATCTCTGCTGGCACTCCGTGTAGGTAATATGGTGCCCGATCTGAGGTGCGCTCAGCCTAGTTCTGTCTCCTCTTGGTGATGCTAATTTTGATCACCAGTTCAAGGTGGCACCCGAGGTCTCTACCCTATAGCTACTTTTTTTCTCCTTTGCATATAATAACAGTCTGTGGGGAGACACTTCAAGACAATGAAATATCCTGCTTTCATTAAAATCTCCACTAGGGGGCGCCTGGAGGCTCAGTCGGTTAAGCGTGGGACTCGAGATTTCCACTCAGGTCCTGATCTCAGGGACGTGACATGGAGCCATGTGGGGCTCCACACTGGTCATAGGACCTTCTTAAGGTTCTCTCTCTCCCTCTCCCTCTGCCTCACCCCCTGCAAAACAAACAAACAAACAAATAAATAAATAAAATGAACGAACGAATGAATGAATGAATGAAATCTCCACTGGGTTTAGTATCCATTGATAATACTTGTTCGATCCAGTCCTTACAATGATAGCTGCAAAATGACAAGTTTCCAGGGTGCTTGGGTGGCTCAGTTGGTTGAATGTCCGACACTTGATTTTGGCTCAGGTCGTGATCTCAGTGTCCTGGGATTGAGCCCCGCGTTGGGCTTTGCGCTCAGAGTGGAGTCTGCTTGAGATTCTCTCTCACCCTCTGCCCCTGCGCTTCCCCTGCTCCCGAGTGCGCGTGCTCTTAAAATAAATAAAGTCTTTTTATAAAACGACAAGTCTCCTACTCCCACACTCCCTCCATCCACAGTCACTGATTGGCCCTTGCACTCTAGCCATTGTGCGACACTGCCCATTGGCCGCACCTGCCAAGTATGTTCAGCTGACTCTCATTCCTCCCTCAGCTTGGGCTGCCATAAATGATGCCCAACTCCAGGGGGCGCCATTCACATCGCAGCCATGCCAAGTGGCTGCTGGGAGTCTTGGTTTAGATGAAACTTCCTTCTGGAAGATTTCTGATTCCCCAAGAGCTGGTCAGACATCCATGCTTTTTGCTCCCAAAGCACCATCTGCAGACCCTCATCACACTATATCATAATTGTCTTCTTGCTTCTCTGCCTCCCTCATTGGGCTATAAGCTCCTTAAGGGTATGATTTTTTCTCTCTTGTTCTGTGCTGTGCCCCATCCAGAATATGTATTCAGCAAATGTCAGATCAGTGAATGAGTTTGGTTTCATGTTATAGTTACTTAACTATATATATTCAGGGGCACCTGGGTGGCTCAGGTGGTTAGGCGTCTGCCTTCAGCTCAGGTCATGATCTCCAGGTCCTAGGATTGAGCCCCATGTTGGGCTCCAAGCTCAGCGGGGAGCCTGCTTCTCTCTCTGCCTGGTGTTTCCCCTGCTTGTGTTCCCTCTCCCCCTGCTTGTGTTCCCTCCCTCTCTGGCAAATAAACAAATAAAATCTAAAAAAAAAAAACCCCACACTTAATTCATCTCTGTATCCTTTTCCCCTCCTCTCAATACCTGGCACAGGACCTGGTTCCTAGCAGGCACTCAACAAAGGTTTGCTGAATGAGTCTAGATATGTATCGGTTGATAAGGATACACTCCCCACCCTCACATTTCCGCAGAACCATGCTAAACTCTGTTTGGGTGACACCTGGGAACCAAGCAGTGTGCCCTTAGAACACCTGCTGTTGGGCCCAGCCCTGCCCGAGCACAGGAAATGCAGGTGTATGCGGTCAGGATCATTAGAGTTCCCATTACCGAGGGATGCCAAAACCTGAGTGAGTCTCCAGGGGTGACTGAGGGCTGTCCCGGACCCATCCTTGGGGCTCTGAAATTTTCCTAGATGACAGTCCCTGGCTCCTCCCATGGAACTTTCCAGGAGCCCCTGGCGGAGCGGACTCTGGAAGGCTTTCTGGGGCTAGGGCACTCGGAGGTCACACTGCTTGGGTCGGGATAAAACAGAAATAGGTGACCCAGCCCTTTGAAGAGCACAGGGCACCTCCGTTGCCTGCCTGCTAATCAGGCAGAATGAACTCCGATGCCCACCAAGCCCTGGACCTAGATTCTGGGCTCGCGTCTCTCTCCGCAGCTCAGCAGGGCACAGGCTCGTTGCCATAGCAGCACAAGTGCCTTTGGGGAGGCTGAGCGCTTATTTCCCAGCTCGAAGGCTCCCTGGCTGGGGAAACTCCCTGGGAGGGGTCTTCTCAGCCCCCTAGAGATGGAGGGGAGCCCCAGGGGCAGCCCCAAGCAAAGGCTGTCATCATAGGACTTTAGTTAGCACAGTCCTGCCTTTATACAGAGTTTTTGTCTAAATAGAGGCTATTCTCCAGGCTTCCTTCTGTGTCAGAGATGCACCACACACCCCAGAGCATTCAGCTTTTTCCCAGTAGGAAAAACATGCACCAACGGGCCCCAGATCCATCAGTGACAGCCTTGAAACTTACAGGCAGGGACGAGGGGAACTGGATCTAACACAGGAACCACTAACAGGAACATTTTCGTTTTTATTTCTAAAGCACTTGTACAACATCGACCGTAGGTCAGGCATGGTTTTAAATGCTTTGCAATCTGTTAACTCATTAATTCTCATAACCACCCCTTAAAGTAGGTCCAGTCACCATCCCCATTTGATCGTTGAAGAAACTGAGGCACAGAGAGGTTAAATAACTTGCTTAAGGTCACACAGCTGATAAATGGCAGAGTGACTCCAGCCCAGGCAGTGTGACCCCAGACTCCGTTCTCTTTACTCTTCTGTCCTGCTGCCTCCCTGGGCTTATCATCCTTGGGAGCACAGAACAGGACAGGAAGCTACCTTCCCCTTTCCCCTTTTCCTCTCTTCCGTAGGCCATTTTATGTGGATGAAGTACAGGGGTCCAGCCTGTTCCCCAGTCGCATCAGAGACAGAGAGAGGGAGAAGGAAAATGAGGACATGGGATGCTCGCATGCTTCTGGAAAAGTCAGCTCTGGCAGGGGCTGAGGCGTACCCCTGGGGTTCGGAAACTCCTGCAGTTTATTTCCCGAGCCCAGATTCTGAGCTGAGTGTGCCTAGTCTCCCCAGAGATGAACATGGCAACAAAATCCTTGTAACAGGCAAAAACTGCCACTGAAAAGAGGCCCCAGCTAAGTTTTGGCTTGTCACCGAGCAGAACTGGGAAGAAGAGAAGTACATCGGGGTAGACAAGTTGTTTACAGTGAGTAAGGCCCCAGTGGCCTCGTCAGTCTCAGTCCTGAGCAGGTATGGCCAGAGCAGCAAGCCGCGACCGGTAGCAGTGCCTGCACCCAGGGCTGGGACCAGGGCGACACGCTCTGTAGCAAAAACCTTCAAGCACCGAACTTTCTTTAAAGGGAGACTTGTTTGGTACTCTTCTGGGCACAGGGACTACAAATAGGAGTAAAAATGCTACCATCCGTGCTGTTATAATCTTTGCTTGCACATGCATTGGTCGTCTGGGGAGGGTGACAGCAGTGGGAGAGAGAATGAGCAGTCACCACCAACCCCTTCTGCCTTGTGAATTTACTATCAGAGGCGCATGTTACCTATGCAGACATTAAGGGAGGAGCACCCGGCCAGCTCAGTCGGAAGAGTGTGTGACTCTTGATCTCAGGGTTGTGGGTTCGAGCCCCATGTTGGGTGTAGAGATGCTGTAAATAAATACAACTTAAAAAAAATTTTCAAAGTGTCAGGGTTGGGGTGCCTGTGTGGCTCAGTCATTCAGCGTCTGCCTTCGGCTCAGGTCATGATCCCGGGATCCTGGGATCGAGCCCCGCATAGGGCTCCCTGCTCAGTGGGGAGTCTGCTTCTCCCTCTCCCCCTGCTTGTGTTCCCTCTCTCCCTGTCTCTCTCTCTGTCAAATAAATAAATAAATAAAATATTTAATAAAATAAAGTGCCGGGGTTGTTGACCACAACAGAGGAACCAGGACATACCAACGGAATCGACCAATTAGCCTTCCTGGCTTGGGACACACTTCAGGCTTTCCCCATGGGGGTTATTTCCAAGAGGTCTTCTTACCACGTCCTGGCTAGAAAAAAGCGGCAGTTTGCTAGTCGTTTTTCCAAACACAGACCGATAACCCGGCAAGAACGCGGAAGCAGGTGGAGCCCTGCCCAAGGCGGAAGGGGGTTTGTCCTTCCATGGGCTCTGACTGCGTCATCCGCCCTTCATGGACAAAGGTGACTCCGTGGGTGACAGCCCATCACCTTGCAGACATGCCCCTGTCCCCAGCTGCGGGCCTGGCCCTGGCCCAGAGAAGTGTTTCCCGATTGGCTCGGGCCAGCTGGGCAGGGGCCAAGGCCTCCGGCTGGATGCAGCCAAAGCCTGCATCTAGCCCCGGCCCACGAACAAGGGTCGGCTGCTTGGTGACGGCAAGTGGACAAGGCAGCCTTCAGGTGCAGCGTGGTTTTTCTGGATTGAGTGCCCGCCCTTTGGAATCCTGCCCTGATTTTCCCTCTGCACCCCACCCCCGGCCCCCAGGCTGCCTTCAGGCTACCTTCCTCTCTGCGAAGTGCATCCCACCAGCTGGGAATGCACCTGCTACCCTACCCTTTCAGGAACGCTTCCGTGGGTCTGGCAGGGGGCTCAGGGCTGTACCCACATTGTCTCAAGCGGTCCTCCCCGACAGCCCCCCGAGGAAGGACTTCCGGCTGCCTTCATTCTACAGCCGAAGCAGCTCAGCCCCGCAGAACCAGCTAGGAAGTGGGGGGGACCCGTCGGAAATCGGTCCGTGTGGGTACGAGCCCATCACCGCTGTGCTTACAGGCTTTTAGCCACTCCGGTCTGCTGCCTCTCCTAAAGTTCATTTTAATCTTCGCCTCATCTGACCTTATTCGGGAAAGGAATCGTGCTGCCCAAAAAATCACTTTCAGTATCTTAAAGCTAAATATAGAAGGCTCTTCTAGTATTTCTTGTTTGGGGCTCTTGGGGCTGAGGCCCCACCCCCAAGGGCCCGCGGGACCAAGGGTTCTCTGGGTGAAGACCATGTGGGCAGAGTCAAGGGGGAACATTCTACAGAGTAAGGCGTCTGGGGGTAGAAGCTGACTTTTAGGTCCCGCTGGGTCACGGCGGTGGAATTCTAGATATGTGTCTGACCGCCTCATTCTGTGATCCCGGTTTATCCCCCCCCCGGGTCTGCACCTGCAGAGAGAACACCGGGCCTCTGCTCTTCCTTGGCTCACTGCACTGGTGAGTTCTACGTGTCAATTAGGTTAAAGGAGGCTCAGCTAGCTGGTGAAAGGTGATTTCTGGGTGTGTCTGTGAGGGTGTCTCTGGAAGAGATTAGCGTTGGAATTGGGAGACTGAGTCTAAGATTGCCCTCACCAAAGGGGGCTGGAGGAAAGGCAAATTTGCCCCCTTTTTTTTCTTTCCCCCCTCTCCCCTGCTTGAGCTGGGACATCCATCTCGTACTCCCCTCAGACATCGATGCTTCGGTTGAGCTTTTTGCTTCCTGAGCTTTTGGACTTGGACCAGGACTTGTGCCATCGGCCACGTGGTTCTCAGGCCTTTGGACTCAGACGGAGTTACACCAATGGTTTTCCTGCATCTCCAGCTTGCCGATGGCCACTCTTGGGACTTCTTGGCCTTCCTAATCACATGAGCCAATTCCTAGAATAACTGTCTCTCTAGTGCGCCTGGGTGGTTCAGTCGGTTAAGCGTCTGCCTTCGGCTCAGGTCATGATCCCGGGGTCCTGGGATCGGGCCTCACATCAGGCTCCCTGCTCAGCAGGGAGTCTGCTTCTCCCTCTCCCCCTGCTCCTGCATGCATGCACTCTCGCTCTGCCTCTCTCTCTCTCTTTCTCTCTCTCAGGCACTCACACTCTCTCTAATAAATAAAATCTTAAAAAAATTTATCTATCTGGGCGCCTGGGTGGCTCAGTGGGTTAAAGCCTCTGCCTTCGGCTCAGGTCATGATCCCAGGGTCCTGGGATCGAGACCCGCATCGGGCTCCCTGCTCGGCGGAGAGCCTGCTTCCTTCTCTCTCTGCCTGCTTCTCTGCCTACTTGTGATCTCTCTCTCTCTCTCCGTGTGTCAAATAAATAAATAAAATCTTTAAAAAATTTTTTATCTATGTTTCTATCATTGATCTATCTCTAGCTCCTGTGGGTTCTGTTTCTCTAGAGAAATCGAATGCACTTGCTCTCTCGGATATGCCTTCCTCTTCTAAAATGCTGAGGCTGGAAACAAAGAGAGCTCTCTACCAATCACTGGGACACTCTTTTCCTCACATCATGTCCTCAGCTTCTGGATACTGAGATGCAGAGCCAAGCAGCCTCCCTGGCCTGGCTCAGGGGGGCCTGCAGCCCCTCGGCCCCAGTGAGGCAGCCCTACCGTGGTCAATGCAGACCGAGTGAGCCCATCACTCGAGACCACCTGTCAACCTTGAAGACCTCCCCCCTTTCCCTCTACCCGGATGCCCTCCCCATTCTGTGCTCACAACTCCTGCCTCTTGCCCTTCCATGACTCAGGGTAAGACCCACCTCCTACTACGTTGCCACTGTGTCGTCCGGGTTTTTTCAGTATGCAGAACGTACGAGATGGCTTTACTGTTACAACACACAGTAACAAGGATGCCAGCTACCATTCGTTAAGTACTGTTTGCCCAGGACACATCATCCCATTGAAACCCTAGGAGGTGGGGGGCTGTTAGTACTCTCCCCATTTTCCAGATGAGAAAACTGAGGTTGAGTAGCTTGTCTGAGGACATACAGCTAAGAAGTGGTAGAGCTGGGAGCTGACCCCAGATCTCTCTGATCCCAGAGCCACTCTGAATCAGTGTGGGCTTGCCTCCTTGCTTCCATTAGCTCCTTCTGTTTTGTTCTGGATTTCCACCCCCCGACCCCCAGTCCTGGGTCCTGTGTGGAGTGGGCACGGGCCAGATTGATCCGGCTGCCTGAGTTCCATTCACCGCATGAGGTCTGCCGGCCATCAGGCCCTTCGCTTCTCCCTGGCCCTGCGAGGGAGACGCAAACAGCAGGGCGGCCAGGAGCTAGACCAGAAGCAGGGAGCCGTGCCAAGTCTGTCTGAGCAAAAACCAATGTCCTCTGGCATCAGTCAGGGCCCCGAAGCTTCCCAGCACTCACCCTCTTGGCCACACCACGACTCTGGCACACCTCTGCTGACGAGGCGGGGGAAGGGACTCCCACCAACGATCCTGCCTTCTCTCGCTCGCTGAGGTGCTGGAGAATGACGAGGGAAGGCAGGCTTTTATTTTTTTATTTTTTAAAAAGATTTTATTTATTATTTGACAGAGACAGACAGCAAGGGAGGGAACACAGCAGGCAGAGGGAGAGGGAGGAGCAGGCTTCCCGCTGCGCAGGGAGCCCAACGAGGGGCTCGATCCTAGGACCCCGAGATCGTGACCCAAGCTGAAGGCTGACGCTTAATGACAGCCGCCCAGGTGCCCCAGAAGCCAGCCTTTTAATATCCCCACGTTTCTATGGTGATTGGACTTCGCCAGATAGCATCTGCCCCCTTGTGGGCTTTTCTCACATTTTGGGAGAAGAGAAGAAAACACACTCTAAAATTCCCGCGAAAATAAATATCACGGCCCGAAAACCTGGCAGGGTCTGGGAATCAGCCACAGTGGCTTTCCTCGACCAGGCACGGCAGAAGCCCCTGGGAGTCTTCTGGGTTCTTCGGCTTGTTGCCTGGGGGCTCCAGCCAGTGCCCGGCGCCCCACTCTTCGGCAGTAAAACCCACTTGGCAGGTCCCTGTCTCTTTCTGAGCTCACCCTGCAGTCTCCCTTTGGAAATAACAAGGCCTCTCCATCCTCCTCTCCCCCTCTGCCCTTTCTCTCCGTCTCCCCCATTGCCAGCGCCCCGACACCCACATCTGCTCCCGCTGAAGGGGTGTGACGGCGAGGGCTCCCAAACGTCCCTGCAGGTGGCAGCAGGCACCTGGTACCCGTTAAGTCACTGAAGCTTCAGGACAACGCTGTGAAGTGGGAATTGCCATCAGAAGGGAAAATGAGCCTCCGAGATGTTAGGTGACTTGTCAGAGATCACCCACGCAATCACCGGCAGAGCCAGCCCTCAAACGCACGGCTCTCTGGCTCCACGGTCTATGTCTTTCCGCAAACCGCCACGCCCATCCACTCACTCCATCAAATATTTGTAAAGCTCTTTCTGTATGCTGGTTCCCGTTCTTGGTGCTGAGGATACAGGGAGGAACAAGCCAGCCATGGCTCTGTCCCCACTTCTTGGAGCTTCCAGTCTGGCCAGGGAGGGAACTTTCTTGAAAGCTGCTGCGTCCTTCCAGTTTGTTTGTCTGTGTGTCCTGACCCTCTCAGTGTATGGGAAACTCCAGTTTCAACTTGGCCAAATTCATTCGCTCATCTGTCGGCTCCTTCCACGAACACCTTCTGAGGGCCTACTATGCTCCAAGGACCATGCTAGGTGCTGGGACATGATAGTGAGCCAAAGCAGAAGTCCCCAGCCTCTGGCACATACCCGCCTCTGCGCCTTTACGTATGCCATTCCCTCTGTCTAGATGCCCTTCCCTATGCCTCTTTACTGAAATCCAGTCTGATCCTCAAGGCCCGTCTTGAGCCTGGCCTCCACGGGCGAGTCTCCACAGACTCACAGCGATGGGTGATTACTCCCCGCTCTGAGGTCACTCAGCATGTGCCATCTGGACGACTCGGTGTCCACACAAGTCACTTGGCACATGCCAGACATTCTTGCATCCTTAACTTTCACATCGGTATATGGATCCTGTCCCATAACTCACCCACTGTTCACATCGTCACCCAGAACACACTCTGTTCCTCGTTCAAGAAGCAGCAGTTAGCAAGTGGTTACTGAGCACTTTAGCAAATGGAAAAACCCATGAACCCTCATGGACCTTTCATAAACACTTGATCACTTGATTGTTGCAAAATGCTACCACTGCCATTTTACTTTTCAGCTATAAAATGTCATGTAGGGGCCCCTTGCTGGCTCATTCCCTAGAGGGGGTGACTCTTGATTTCAGGGTTGTGAGCTGGAGACCCACGTTGGGGTGTAGAGATTACTTCTAGAAAATAAAATCTTAAAAAATATATAATAAAGTGTAATTTGAATTACTTAATAGAGGGATATATTCTCATCCTGAAAATGCAACCCTTACAGACCTGGCTCCAGTATTCCTTAAGCGACCCACTGCATCCCACCCCACTCTAGAGCCCCTGGGAGATGCCAGTGGGGAAACAGGTTCAGGAAAGTGACATGGGATGCTCAAGGTCACAGAGCTAG
>LNAC01000430.1:389711-403754 GCA_002007465.1 Ailurus styani
CCCACCCGGTTAGTGAAGCCTCGAGGCGACAACCGAGGCCATGCAGGCATCCTGCCCGGCGCCTCTTCTGCCACCCCTGGGGCTCTCCTCCGGGAGCCACTACAGCAAGACCTCATAAGCCAAGTCAAGTGCTTGCTGGGCCCTCGTTCCCAGGGTGCCCGGGGCTGTGTGCGATGGGGCGAGAGACACCTGCTAGGCGATTGTTGAGCAGGTCTGCCCCGTGCATCCGCACACTCGGGGGACCAGCCGGCACACGTCCAAAGTCCAAATTACGCAAGTGCGGACGACAGGTTGGGGGGTTCCGGGTCGGAAGCTTGCGGCCGCAGCGGGCAAAGGGGGCTTCTTGGAGGCGGTGGGCTGGCGCAATGTGGGCGGGGAGCAGCCTGCACCGAGGGCATTGACCCCGGAGCCGGCCGGCGGCGGCGCGGGGCTCGGCGGCGCAGCGCGGCAGGGGCGCAGGGGCGCTGGCCAGCAGGGGTGCAGGAGCGCGCCCTCTGCAGGCAGCCGCGGGGAGGCGCCCGGAGCCCCGCGGGTCAGCTCGCCGTTGGCGGCGGCTGCTGCGGGGGGGCTTTCTGGGCCCTCCTCTCTCGTCCAGCCTGGCACTGCCAGCGGCTTTCAGGCGCCACGAGGCCCACGACAGCCGCGTTGTCCCCCCAGGGCCGGCTCAGCCTTCCTCTCGGCCAGGCACTCGCCCCCAGGTCCTCCCGTGGCTGGTGGGGACGTTTCCCTCCGCCACTCCCCAGTGACAGCGAAGACTACCCCGCAAGCAAAAACGCCGAGAGCGCCCCCTACAAAGCCTCCCTGGAAGAAGCCGGCCTCCCAACGGACGAGGCCGGCCGGTGTGCGGCGAGAGGCGGCGGGCCTTCCCCGCCCGGGCACGCATTCTGGGCCGAGCTCTAGCCAGGCACCTCGCAGGTACGGACTCACTCTGTCCGCGCTGAGGGGCTGTTCTTGCCCCCATTTCACAGCTGAGCAAGCTGAGGCGCCGAGAGCTTAGGGCCTTGCCCATGGTCTTGCCGCTGGAAAGAGGCAGAGTCATGCTCTTAATAAAGCACTCTTAAGTGCCCTCTTAATGCCTCTCCTCACGGCTGACGTTGGGTCGGTCCCCAAACAGGCCGATGGCTCCCAGACTGAAGCAGTCCCCTTCCTCAGCTCTCCCTGGTCATTTTCCAGGCACCACACCAGCCTGCGCTGCTCCCCGGCCCTCTCCGAGTGGCAGGGCCCCTGCTTTCAGCTGCAGGGGCTTTGCGTGGCTTGACAGCTGCCTCAGTTTTCTCATCTGAGAAATGGTCATCCTAGCACTCACATCATAAAGCGGCTCAAAGCACTGAATGAGAGAATCCACACACAATTAGAAGAGTGCTGGCCCATAGTAAAACGCTCAAGAAATGACGATGGGAGAGCAGCAATAGACCAAGACCCAGGTCCCCCCAAGGGCTTCCCATCCACCTGGGAGAGAGAGAGAGAGAGGAAGAGAGAAAAGGAGGCACAGAGACAGAGACAGAGATGGAGGAAGAGAGGGAGGGATAGAACCAACTCACTTGCTTGCAGAGCAGGTCAGAGAGGGTCACGTTCACTCTAGGGTTCTGACCATTTTCAGTGACCGCGCTGTCTTAGGAGCTGGGAACATCAGGCCCAGGCGCAGAAGTATGTCTGGTCTAATCAGCCCTAATAGGTCACGTGGGTGTGCAGTTGGTACAGCGCTAATGGCTGCGTCCTCAGGTGCCCCAATAACATGCCTGTTTCTCTCCCCTGGAGTGGCCTGAGTCATCTTGTGTGACAATCAGTGTTCAGCATTGTCACCATCACAATCAGATACCCATCGAGAATTTCCCATACAGAGGGCTCTGTGTCAGGGGCTTATGATCGCATGGGTAGTGTGTGCTCGCTGGCAGGAGCACCTGCGGAGGACTAGTTCTCTAGCACGGACAACGTAACAGTAGGGCAGGATTTCCAAACTCCTGCTGTATCCAGATCCTGCCTGTAAGCCCAGGGGCTGGGCGAACAACAGATCCAAGTCAGGAAGGCCCCGTGCAATTCGGTACTGCAGAATTGCCCCCAGGTAGCAAGAGGCTGGATCCAGCCCAAATTCATTCAAGCCAATGGTTAAGCAAGGGAACAAATTCCACATGTCCTTCCTTCCTTCCGTCCGTCCGTCCTTCCTTCCTTCTTTCCTTCCGTCCTTCCTTCCTTCCTTCCTTTCTTCCCTCACTCATTTCTCTCTCCACTGGACATTCACTGTGCCTTAGATTCTGTGCTCAGTATTAGGAACGTAAAGAGGAGCAAGACAGAACCCCGAATGGAAACAGACAAGGAAGTACACGGCTACCAAAGCATGAAATAAACATAATCCAGTCACGCAACGATTATTTCTTGAATACCTACTATGTGCCAGGCACTGCTCTAGGCACAGGGGATACAGCCATGAATGAAACAGACAGAAATCACTGTGCTCATGGAGCCGATAGAAATAGACTACTTTAGCAGTTCAAAGAAGACGGCGGAGAGCCTGGGCGGTGGAGTCTGGGGAAGGCAGGCTCAAGGAGGATGATGTGTGATTTCAGCTAGGTCTTGAAGCTGGGTCTTGACTGTGTCCTGGCCAAGAGGCAGGCGGAACACAGGAAGGGGGGTATTGAGAATATAACAAAGCCTGGAAACCTGAAAGTGGATGGGCAGAGTGACTAGGGCATGACAGGTGGTTTGGTTTGGGACGGCAGAGCATGCGCCGAAAAGAGTAGTGGCAACATCTCTCCATGTAGGGTGCAATCAGGTAAAATAGACCAAGACCCAGCCAGGTCTCTGCATTTTTCTGAGACCCAACCCTGGTGAGAGGTGAAGGGGCGCCCAACACCATCTGGCCATGTGCTTGTGGTAGTCGGTTTGGGCTAAGACTACCCCAGGTCCCCACATTCCCAACCTCCAGGCATGCAACCAAACTTACGGGGGGCTCTGCATTCTTTGGTAAGAGCCTTCATTTAGAAGGAAGGTCTGTCCTGGAAAACTTAAGGAAACCTGAATAAAATCAAATTGAACTCGCGAGCTTTAGGTTCCGGTGATTTTTTTACAGCAATAATTCTTAAATTGGCTAAAAAGAGAAAATAGGGGCGCCTGGGTGGCTCAGTCAGTTAAGTGTCTGCCTTCGGCTCAGGTCCTTATCTCAGGGTCCTGGGATCAAGTCCCTGCTCAGCGGGGAGCCTGCTTCTCCCTCTCCCTCTGCCCCTCCCCCTGCTCCTACTCTGTCTCGCTCTCTCTAAAATAAATAATTTAAATCTTAAAAAAATTCAAAAATAATAAAAATAATAAAAAGAGAAAATAACCTATCCTCTAAAAATGGATTCTGTACGCCGTGCTTTATTACAATTTCTCTTCAATATTCATCAAGTGGATTCTGTCTTTTGTTATCGAAACTAGCCGGCTCTCATATTTTAATATGTTCATGACCCGCAATAAAAAGCTGGACAGGTTCACCTTGTCACGCTCTTTGAAACTCCCGTCAAGTCAGACAACCTTATCTTGCCTCGACAAGCCTCAGTTTTGTCAGCTGTGAAATGGAATTAATTACAATTCTTATCTCTCAGGCCTGTTGAGAAGATCAGGAGAGTTACTCTATCTCCTGTGAAGTGCTTAGCGTGACATCAGGCACAGAAGGGGTCAACACAGCCATGAGCCTATCCTGATTCTGTAGTTTTTGAAAAGTCCCTGACACTTGGTTGTACCAGTTGTTTTATTGCAAGAAACAGTACACTACATCCAATCCATCTGGCTCTAGAGATTCTGAAAAGGGCCACAGCCGCTAGTAGGAGAACTAGGAAATGATACTGTAACTCCAACAAGAAAAACTGATTTCCAATCTTCCTAGTGGACAGACCAAGGCACAAACCCACGACGACCCAAGACACACAGAGAAGCATGGGGCTGAAGTGGAATGACGATGTTGGTTGGCTAAGTTTTTAGCTTTCTATCCTAATCGGCAAACGGCTTTTGCTAGTGGCCTTTACCCCGTGACCTTCCCTTCAAGAATAAACGCATCTCAAGGCTCAATTTTTATAATAAATGAACTCCTGAGCCACGAGCTTAATGGCAAAAGTGAAAAGAGATCTCTTGCTTTCAAAGGTCTTGGTATGTCTCCTCTTTCCAGCAGCTTCTTTCCCTGGGAAGTGAAGTTCCTAGGGTTGGGAAATCAGGCTGGGGCCCCATGGATTCACTGAAATCCTATAAAAGCAAAGGCAGCTCTCGTGATCATACTGTGGCCAATGGGCCAGCGGTGAGTGGGGTCTGGGTGTGAGGCGGGAGGGATTTTTTTTTTTACCTTTGCTCTGTTTCATAATCATATTATGTTATAAATGTTATAATCAATCATGTTATAAAATGAGTGCTCTGAGTTAGAGCTCAGATTTATCCCTATAAGCAACGTTCCTGTTCAGTCCAGTTCAGAAGTGCCCTTTTCTTTCTTTATAATTTTCTCTGCATGAGTGCGTGTGTCTGTGGTTCCCTTTCATAGCACCTGTGGCATTTTCCTGAGGCTATTTTAGAAAACGTGGAGGGCAGAGATGGATCCCAGGAATAAAATGAAAATAATGTAAAGCAGTGTTCTAAGCGCTTTACACATATTAACCCTTTTAATCTATTCCTATGAGGTCGGCACTAGTGGTATCCACATATGCCAGCTGGGGAAACTGAGGCGCAACGTAGTTGAGTTGGAGAGTTGTCACACGAGAAGGTTTGGTGTTTGAAAATGAGACCTCTAGCTCTGCCTGCCTCTCTGCCTACTTGTAATCTCTCTCTGTCATATAAATAAATAAAATCTTAAAAAAAAAAAGAAAAGAAAATGAGACCTCTAGCTCCAGAGTCCCACGGGTGAGTCCTGCGTGGGAAAATGGGGAACACTGGGGAGATCCGGTGATAAGGAAGTCCCAGACTTGGGTGAGGCATCTGCCCCCCCTCCACCACCCTGGACAGGGCTGGCCGGGAATTCCTTCCTCCAGCGGGAGTCGGGACAGGTTTTGTGGGGACATCAGCTTAAATAATTTTGGAACCTTCTTTAAAAAAAGAAACATAAGCAGGGGCACCTGGGTGGCTCAGATGCTAAGCATCTGCCTTTGACTCAGGTCCGGATCTCTGGGTCTAGGGATCGAGACCCACATTGGGCTCCCTGCTCAGTGGAGAGCCTGCTTCTCCCTCTGCCTCTCCCCCTGCTTGTGCGCTCTCTCTCTCTAATAAATAAAATCTTTTTTTAAAAGATTTTTAAAAATTTATTTGACAGAGAGAGAGAGAGACAGAGAGAGAGAGATCACAAGTAGGCAGAGAGAAGGAAGCAGGCTCCTTGCCGAGCAGAGATCCCAGGACCCTGAGATCATTACCTGAGCCGAAGGCAGAGGCTTTAACCCACTGAGCCACCCAGGTGCCCATCTAATAAAATCTTAAAAAAAAAAACATGCACAAGCATATCTTACTTTTGAACATTCCACGAGACCACACGACCAAATGAACATGTTGCCCTGGTGCTTTCCGGGGCTGGAAAGGAGCCCCGGGTGAGGGGTGGGTCTGAAGCTCAGGCGTCAATTAGCATGGCCGGGCATCCGTCCCCTGGCCAGGAGACGGCTCTGCTCCCTGCTGAGCAGGGCATTGGAATCTCCTTTCCATGGAAGGCTTTCCCTTTTTGCTCCCCAACCCGGGACCGTGGGGAATCCATCTGTCAACAGCGAAGTACGGACTTCGCTCTCTGGTTATGCCTTTCCAGCCACGACCATCTCCAATTTGGGAGTGAAAACGTTAGAGTAGGGGGAAATGGGTCACGTGATCGCATTTGGCAGGTTCTCTTAAATCTCTAAGAGTGCTACATTTCCTGCCTCCCTTGCAGAAGATGCCCATGGAAATGAAATCCCAGGATGAATGTTCACCATCAAAAGCAGACCTCTCTTCCCCTGTCCCCCTCGCTGACAGTCATGGAGAAGGCATGGAATCGTAGATTCTTTTAATTTAACTCAGTTTTGTCTCTGAAGAGGGTCCAGTAAAAACAACCATTCAATCTGTCACTTGAACATTGTTTATATTTGTTGCCAGGATACCAAAGGCTCTGTTAAGCCTTTGGCTAAGAAGAGCACCATGCATCTGAACTTGTTCACCTGCACATAAAGCAAATAATGGCTGAAATGATGGGAAAGCTCCTCCAAACATTTTAAGTGGAACACAAGGCATTTTTTTGTGCCCAGAAATTGCCGCATCCCAGTATTTGTTGTTCAAATAAATCTCCGCGCGCATACCAAAGTGCACATTATACATAATAAGATTGGGCTTTGAAAAGACAGATATTAATTATTTGGAGGTAAATCAGCTCACCTTTGACCCAAACTCCAAGCTGTAATTTTGTTGCTCAGCTTCTTGGTTCCGAAATTAATGTAAATCTTTACATTTGTAATTTCACTTGCCAACGCCAACCCGCCCACACAGTCTGAGTCAGACACTATTCACTTACAACTGTGTTCGGTATTTAAAAATGTTCTCTGGAAGGATTAAATGACCTAATCCTAGTCTTTTCACTGATTTGGCTTTATGTGAAAACGATGGAGCCCGAGGACATCAAAACCTGGAGGGGGTACTTTACAGGGCAAACCAAAGCTCTGGTGTGAGATACGTCCTGCCCCCAGGTCGCTCAGCAACCACAGCTAAAGTAAAACCCGAAAGGAAAGTACCAGTCCGGGGTTTTTAATTAAGGGTCGCCTTTAGAAATCAATCCTTGCTCCGGGTCCAGAAACCACCCCTTCCCCAACATTCCTGCCTCCGACAGCATCTGGGAGTCCTGGTAGACCCCACCGGCTGACGCTGGTCTGAAAGAATCATGCCATTTTGAAGCCGAGCAGTCAGAATATGATTCCGACAAAAAGAAATCAGCTGCTATTAACCATATGCGTCAGTTTTGGTGGAGAGAGATTTACCAGAAACTGTTCATAATGGTTACTTTTGAGGAGGGGGACGGGGGGCTGGAGAGGGAAGACAGATATTTGCTTTTTATCTCGTAGCTTTCCTTCACTATTTGATTTTGATCATCATGTACAGATATTAACGGTGCTCAAAATCTAAAACAAACAAACAAACAACCTCACAGACGAGAAATACTATACTCACGAACTTCGCAGGAGAAATGAAATTTATCCCGGTAATACTGACACTTGAAAATCCGTTAGCCGGTACAGCAGTACTTCTAAAAAAATTTCTACCAAAGTCTCCGTAATGACAGAGGTGGCTGAATACGTTCCCCCAGGGGTCTGGGGACAGCGCCAGCCCCGGTCCTTGGTACGCAAGAACTCTCATCGCAGCTTATATTTTTAAAACGCATTCAAACTGTGCAAGAGACTCGCTAACATATCTGCATCTCTTTTAGTACAAAAATAATGGCTTAAATGACTTACCATCCACGAAAACTGCCCCTGTGGGAAGACACCCCTGGTTTCTTTCTCCCGCGGTCCAGAGCGCCCGCCACGCACCGCCTCCAGAGACTGAGTGAAGAGGCCCGGGGAACGGGAAGCGCCGCTGTGGCAAGCTGACCTGTATTCTGGCTCTCTCACCTGAAATCAGGCTTCACGGATTCTGTTATGCGTTGAATAGTGACAAAACAACAGCATAAATTAGGGTGTTGCTAAGATTGTGTACCATCAATGTTCGCATGAACATAATGGACATAATGAATTCTATAGCACTATCCTGCACAGCTTGGAGAGATTAAAACCACTTTGTCTTTAAATTAAATCTCAAAAATCATTGAATAACAAGAATAGAAAGAACAACAACAAAACCCCCTCATCTATGTCAGCCACCCAATTGTACGATACCCCACTTCTTGCTTTCTGATCATTAATGCCCGGTCCCAGGTTTATTTTAATAGTTATCAGATCAGTGAGTACGTATCTATTGTAATAGCCAGAAAGGGGGCGGGGGTTCCGTTGTGTTGTTGATTGCAGCCCTAAGTGAAGAGCCCCTTTTCTCCTTCCACGATCAAATCTATAGCTGAAAAAGACCTAAGGTGATGTTTATTTCATGTAAATTCTACATGATATAATGTGTCTAGTCTGTTGCAGAAAAAGAAAAGCAGGCTCGAATTCATTCTTTTTTTTTTAATTGAAGTATAGCCGGCATACAATATTATATTAGTTTCAGGGGAACAGAGTGATTCGACGATTCTATACATAAGGCGATGCTCTCACCATGATAAGTGTTGTCTCCGTCTGTCACCATACAACGTTATTATGATATTAACCGGAAGTTAGTTTCTGTTAATCCTTTTCACCTATTTTGCCCATCCCCCCACCCCACTACCCTCTGTCAACCACCAGTTCTCTGTATTTGAGACTGTGTGTGTCTGTCTCTGTGTCTGTGTGTGTGTGTGTTCATTGGCCTGTTTGCTTTTGTTTTATACATTCTACATATCAATGATATCATGTGGCATTTGGCTTTCTTTGACTTGTCTTATCTAGCATTGTACACTCCGGGTCCATCCGTGTTGTTGCAAATAGCAAGATCTCATTCTTTTTTTATGGTTGAGTCATATTCCATTGTATGTATATACTACATCTCTATCCATTCATCTATCAGTTGGCACTTGGGTTACTTCCATATCTTGACTATTGTACATAATGCTGCAACGAACAGGAGAGCATATGTGTTTCTGAATTGGTGTTTTCACGTTCTTTGGGTTAGTAGCCAGCAGCAGAATTACTAGATCATATGGTATTTCTATTTTTAAGTTTTTGAGAAATTTCCATAGTGGCTGCACCAAATTACATTCCCACCAACAGCACGGAAGGCTTCCCTTTTCTCCACAGCCTCACCAACGCTCGTTTTCTCTTGTTTTTGATTTCAGCCATTTTAACAGGTGTGAGGTGATGGCTAATTGTGGTTTTAATTTGCATTTGTCCGATGATGAGTGGTGTCGATCATCTTTTCATATGTCTGCTGGCTGAATTCATTTTAAGTAGTGCTCTGCTTAGGCAAATCTTCATTGAACAAAATGGAGCCTAATTATGAAAAATTCACATTGGAGTGCTTACTTACCAGATGCCAGATGTCACGCTCGTTCCAATGCTTTACGTTACTTAATCCTCACAATGCCCGTAGGAAATAGGGTTAGAGCTATTACATGCCCATTTTATGAGTGAGGAAACTGAGACTCAGGAGACTAAGGGACTTGCCCAAGGTAGTACAGCTAAGTAAACAAGAGCCAGGATCCAAATTGAAGTACTTTTCTCTCTTGCTTTTTAATTTAGTGTGCGTATGTATGTATGTATGTATGTAAGCTCTGCACCAAAGGTGAGGCTTGAACTCACAGCTCCGAGATTGAGAGTCACATGCTCTGTCGATTGAGCCAGCCAGGTGCCCCTCAAATCCAACTGCTTCTGATTCTGGCGCCCCGAAATCTTCACTGCCCCCTAACAGCAATCACGGTTACCACTTAGAGAGTGGTTATTATGTATGTTCTACAGTAGATGCTTTGCATAAATTAAGTCCCTGCAACAACCTTCTGAGCCAGGTATTATTATTCTCATTTTATAGATGAAGAAAACCAAGGCTTAGAGAAATCAAGTAACTTGCCTAATAGCACAACCAAACAGCAGAAAACAGGCTTCTCTGATACCACAACAGAGTTTTCAGTTTTCTAAAAACTTTGAGATATCGGGGTGCCTGGGTGGCTCAGTGGGTTAAGCATCTGCCTTTGGTTCAGGTCATGATCCCAGGGTCCTGGGATCGGGTCCCGTATTGGGCTCCCTGCTCAGTGGGGAGGTTGCTTCTCCCTCTCCCTCTGTGCTCTCCCCCTGTTTGTGTGCTCTAATAAACTCTTACAAAAACGAAAGAAAACAAAAACCAAAAGAACTTTGAGATATCTTTAACATACAAAAATGGTGTATATCGGGGTGCCTGGGTGGCTCAGTGGGTTAAGCCACTGCCTTCGGCTCAGGTCATAATCTCAGGGTCCTGGGATCGAGCCCCGCATTGGGCTCTCTGCTCAGCAGGGAGTCTGCTTCCCCCTCTCCCCCTCTCCCTCTGCCTGCTTGTGATCTCTCTCTCTCTGTCAAATAAATAAATCAAATATTTAAAAACAAAAAAACAAAAATGGAGTATATCTCAGGTGTACGACTTGAGGTTTTGATATAGGTATATATTGTGGAGTATTCTGAACTAAGGCACGCTGAGATCCTGGTGCTTGGCCAGGGGACATGTAACAAGCACCTCTAAGGTCCACTAGGCATTACTCCCTACCACACAGACCCTGGCCGTGAGCTTCCCTGCACCTTGTCCGGGTGTGCGTTGTTGCTCCTGAATGGGTTTTACCCGTGCATGTGGATCACCCATCACTTTCAATGGGGCTTTATTCTTCCTACAAATCTTGGGTTACAGGCAAAATCCCCTGGATTTCTGAGGCCTAGCCAGGAGCTACAGGAACTAAACCATTTTTTTAAAGATTTTATTTATTTGAGAGAGAGAGCATGAGTGAGCATGAGCAGGGGTGCAGGGCGAGGACCAGAGGGAGAAGCAAACTCCCCACTGAGCAGGTAGCTGGATGTGGGGCTCCAACCCTGGACTCCAGGATCATGACATAAGCTGAGCTGAAGGCAGACACTTAAATGACTGAGCCACCCAGGCGTCCCTTAACCATTTCAAATGTGTATCCCACGTAAGGGCTTATCCAAAAGAAACAAATGTCCTCCATGGACCGGGTTTATTATTGGCATGTTTGACAGAATGCAGCAGATGCTCCATTTCCTCTTTTTTTACGAAATGAAAAAAAGGTGGCAGTTGTTTCCCTCCCTCCGTAACCGTGACCGGTGCTGCCATCACAGCCCTGTGTAACCGTGCCAGCCCTAATCCTTGGCTTTGAATGGGATTATGATAAAATGATTTGGGCCAGGTCAAGATGGATGATAGAAGGCAACTGGATGATAATTCACTTATTGGGCGCCTGGGTGGCTCAGTGGGTTAAAGCCTCTGCCTTGGGCTCAGGTCACGATCTCAGGGTCCTGGGATCAAGCCCCGCATCGGGCTCCCTGCTCAGCAGGGAACCTGCTTCCTCCTCTCTCTCTGCCTGCCTCTCTGCCTACTTGTGATCTCTGCCAAATAAATAAAATCTTAGGGCGCTGGGTGGCTCAGTGGGTTAAAGCCTCTGCCTTCGGCTCAGGTCATGATCTCAGGGTCCTAGGATCGAGGCCTGCATCGGGCTCCCTGCTCAGCAGGGAGCCTGCTTCCTCCTGTCTGCCTGCCTCTCTGCCTACTTGTGATCTCTCTCTCTGTGTCAAATAAATAAATAAAATCTTTAAAAAAAAGAATTCGCTTATTACCTTGTATTTTAAGGGTTTTTCCTGTTTAAATTAGATGAAATTCATACAACCGCCATTTCAAAGTGGACAATTCAGTTTCTATTTCTTAATAACCACAGAACTGGAAAAGTTGGGTACATGGTCCTTTTTGGAGAAAGCTCATTCAGTTATGACCATCCCCAGGCAGCGGACTTGTCATTTGGGGCCTGAATTTTGCTGTCGTGCTGCGAATATCGATGGGTCACACAACCAAAGTGTTCTCTGAGAAGCGAAGGGCTAGAGACTGGTTTGAAAAGAAAGCTTTCCGTCTGGGCGCCTGAGTGGCTCAGTGGGTTAAAGCCCCTGCTTTCGGCTCAGGTCATGATCTCAGGGTCCTGGGATCGAGGCCCGCTTCAAGCTCTCTGCTCAGTGGGGAGCCTGCTTCCCCCTCTCTCTCTGCCTGCCTCTCTGCCTCCTTGTGATCTCTCTCCCTCTGTGAAATAAATAAAAAATCTTAAAAAAAAAACAAAGAAAAGAAAGCTTTCCATCTCAGGAGCTACTGTAGCATTTATTCGACAGGTAACAAACATCTACTCAAGTGCAGCCCTCACTAAAGTGTGCAAATTAAATCACGGACAAAAATGTATTTCAGATATTTTTTATTTCTTCAAATTTATCAGGAGTGACTGAAATAAAAAATATAATTGAGTCCCGTCATCATGCTCAGATGAGTATTATTGCTTCCCGTTTTCAACCAGTGAATAGTGGCCATTGATAAATAGACAGCCCACAGTCTGCCAAGAATGCTCAAGATATGGTCTATAATACAACATGCCTGTTCACAGGGGGAAAAGGCTCAGAAATAACTTATGTGAACTTCTTGATTTCATCATACAAGACCAGCACGAAAGCACCACCCATGCCTCGGAGAACATTGGACCACGCCCCCTTGAAAAACGCTTTGGCGCCTTCATCTCGAGCGATCTTCCTCCAGCAGTCAACTGTGCCTGTGTACATGATGTCAGCTGCAAGGAATAAAGACATGGAGTCGGTGACGGAAGGCTGACGAAAGTCCTCCCCAGACTTACTGAACCAAACCAGAGCCCCGCCTCTAAGAGTGGATGGCAGGTCCTGGAAACCCAACATTGACACATTCACGTGGTTGATACTGAACTGCTGATGCAAGTAGAGAATAGGGCTATGGAGACTACTCACCAGCCTTAACGTCTAACCCTGTTTAAGCACCCTCATTCACAGGCATCCAAAGGGCCCGCTCAAAGGCAGACACCATCAACCCCATCCCGCCATCAGAACAGGCTACATTTTCAAAGCCAGGCACCGCTAGCCTGCGGCCCCAGCTTGTCCCCGGCCCCCCGCATCTTTTTATCTTTTGCTCCAGCGGAACTTACTTCCTTTGCGCCCAGACTGCATCATCATTCGGCGTCGAACAGTGTCAAACGGATAGGAAGTCAACCCAGCAACCGCTGTGACGGACTGTGCGATCATCCAGCTGATGAAGATGTGAGTATTCTTGGGATCTGGAAGCATTCCTGAGAACAGAGAAGAGACACTTGTACAAGAAAGCAGAGTTTTAGGGGCCTGTTAGGGACCCTATACCCCTGCCGCCCCCACCCCGAACATCTCATCCATACACAAAGTATGCCCTGGACGACCATGGCTCCCTCTAGCAATTACTGCAAATGCCTGGCTCTGGAACATCCGGCCAGCATTAACGATCTCAAAGCACAGATTGCAAACTTACCCTTGGCGGTGTCATAGATACCGAAGTAGGCAGCTCGGTAGATGATAATGCCCTGCACAGACACGTTAAAGCCTTGGTACAGGCCCTTAATCCCATCAGACTTGTAGATCTTAACCAGGCAGTCACCGAGGCCTCTGAATTCCCTTTCAGCTCCGGCTTTGCCCACATCGGCTGCTAGGCGGGTACGGGCAAAATCGAGAGGATACACAAAGCACAAAGACGTGGCCCCAGCAGCACCGCCCGACGCCAGATTCCCTGCAAAGTAGCGCCAAAACTGGGTTCTCTTGTCCACGCCACCCAGGAAGATCTGCTTGTATTTATCTTTGAAGGTTAAGTTGAGAGCCTGGGTGGGGAAGTATCTGATGACATTGGCCAGGTTACCGCGCCAGAAGGACAGGACTCCCTGCTCCTTGGGGATACGAACCACACAGTCTATAATGCCCTTGTATTGCTTATCTGCAGCGATTTGCTTGCTGGCGTGCTGCACCTGAAAGACAAGAGGGAGGCCGACAGGAGAGTTACAACCACGGAGAAGGAAGCCAGGAAGAGAGTATTAGCCTCTGGATCACTGGCTGGGCTGTAAGGTTGGCTACTCCCCACATCTAGTCCTCCAGATCCTACAGGATGGGCCCTCCCGACCCTCTGAGGCCAGTCACCGTGGAAGGAGTGCTGTGCACCCTTAGAAGGCATTAAGCCTCCACCCCTTTGGGTGGGGGGGAGGGCACCCCCGGCCGGACCTGTGACCTTTAGACACGGGAGAAAGGTCATTAGCTCAAACCCAGGTTCAGAGGCATCTGGGCCGGTCCCGCGCGTAGGGCGCGGTCAACTTGGTGACGGTGGCCTCTGCCTCGGGGCTCCGGAGCCGCCTCCCTCCCGCCCCGCCCCAGTTCCTCTCCCAGAGGTGACCCGCGGGCCAGCAGCCCCGCGCCCGTCCGGGGGCGCCCTCTAGGGCCGGAGCGGGAGAGCGCGGCGCGGGGCGGCAGGCGGCGGGGGCGG
>LNAC01000430.1:404321-420827 GCA_002007465.1 Ailurus styani
GCCCGCCCGGGACACCTGCCCCGGCCCGAGGACCCGGTCGCCCCGGGCGTACCCGGGCCCCGGCCGCTGGACTCTGGGAGAGGCCTGCGAGTGGGGAGGGCGGGTGAGGTCACGGGTGTGCCTGCATAGAAACCTCTGCGGTATTGAAGGGGACGCCCCCCCCAAAGCTCGATAACTAAGATAAATAATAGTTAATGCAGTGTTTAAAAAAAAAATAATGTGGGCAAACGACGGCCGGTCGCCGGTTTCTGTAAATAAAGTTGAAATGGAGCCCGAGGGTCGGGATTAGGGTGAGGCAGGTCCCGGCAAGTGCAAGGTGCGATCCTGTCTTTAAGTGGGGTGATAATTTTTTCATCATGAATTTTGGCCTTACTTTTGACTTTTCAAAAATGGTACACTAAAAATCATTTCTTTGACTCCTGAGTTCTTTGGTGCCCCTTAAATGTTGCGATAGGGCGGGAGTCTCATTGTTTCCACCCTCGACCTGGCACTGCTCTGGAGCTTCGCCCGCGAAGCCAGGGGAAATTGGGGGAACAGCAGAGTTGGGATACTGTCACCGGGCCCCAGACTCTTGGTTTGCAAGACTGATTTAACAAAGATCTTCCCCGGAATTGGCAGAGGACTGTCTAAAGGACTCGCTGGGGGTGGGGACATTATTTTAGCCAGAAGCCATAGAAAGAGGTTGTATGAGGAAGGTTAAGAGGCTGTGTGAACTAGCTTGGCATTTAGCTCCTTGGACGCCAAGTAAAGTACTCTTGGATTGAGTAGATTCCTGAACTCCAGAGCTTTTAGAGGAATCAATAGAATTTGATTGACAGCCATTGTGTCAGTGGACAAGTGCTTACTGAGTCCCTTAATCGCTGCAGTGGGTAAGCATTTGCCAGACAAGTCCTTAAAAACCTACTTGCTAGCATGAGTGCGCTCTCAAGTTCGGAACACTAGCGGAGAGAATAATCACATATCAAATGTCTTAGTAATCGCAACAATGTTTATAAAAATGAGGATACTGTTGCAAACTGCAAGCCCAACCCAAGGCTGCCCAGCACAGTGTGAAGCCACGGCAGGTGTATCCATCACCTTCCTTTCCTGCCCTCTCCCACCTTCTCCAGATCTGCCCATTGAAGGACCCAATTCTAGGGTTCCTCCAGGACGGTGAGGTCCTTCACTTAATTATACTTTGCAACCTGTAAGTCTTCCCGGGAACTCCAGCCATCTGAAGTAATGAGCACACACGGAGAGGGTTCAGAGAAGAGCAGTTTGGAATCCAGCTTTGTTGATCCTGGGTTAAACCCTTGGCGGATGTTCATGAGAAGCTGCTCCATTTCTCATTAGTTGACTATAACGGTGATGGAGCTGGATGCAGAAATGACCTTGCTATAGAGTTTCAGTGATGAAGTAAGTATATTCTCCGAAAGTGATAGTCCTTCCTCTTACCTTTACTGGTGAGAGAATTAAAAGCTAACACAAAAATCAGCAGGGCATTTTATTTAGACAGAGGTGGTTTTTTGAATGCATTTCAAAGTAGAATTGAAAACCTTTCCAGTTTGAACTCTTGACATTTCTGGTTAATGCATTTTTATTGAAATGTTGATTACTCTGTGATACCTCTTGCCTGTCACTTAGGTACCCCTTTATCTGTCTTTCACTGGCCACATCTGCTACTCCCTTTGAGCATGATGTCCCTACTGCTTTCTATTCCAAAACTCTTTTGCTGTTTCAAGCACCTTCACATGTACTGTTGTGTCAGATTTCTATCTCACTGCAAAAAGGCGATAAAATAATTACACAGAGTTTGTCCCTTCTCAGTCTTTGGGTGCCTAAGTGTAGTTTTATTGAAGGTGAAATACAATATGGGTCATTCCAAAGCAACTTCATGCCATGCTTCGGTATTTTGCTAAATTCACCGTGGGTGGAAGCTTTCTTAGTTGCTTATGACCAGGTGTGCTTCAAGGAGTCAGACAGATGTTCTCAAAAGTGTCAAGGTCATAAAAGACAAAGAAGGACGAGGTACTGTCACAAATTAAAGGAGACTAAGGAGGGGCACCTGGGTGGCTCAGTGGGTTAAAGCTGCTGCCTTCGGCTCAGGTCATGATCCCAGGGTCCTGGGATCGAGGCCCACATCGGGCTCTCTGCTCCGCGGGGAGCCTGCTTCCTCCTCTCTCCTCTCTCCTCTCTCTCTGCCTGCCTCTCTGCCTACTTGTAATCTCTCTCTCTGTGTCAAATGAATAAATAAATAAATAAAAGGAGACTAAGGAGAATGAGATCTTGATGCAACGTGCGATCCTGGACTGGATCCTGGATCAGAAAAAGGACATTGATGGTACTATCACTGAAATTTGTGTATCTGTAGACTAGTTACTGGTAGTCCACCAATACTGGTCTTAGTTACGATGGTTATGCAAGATGGTAACGTTTGGAGAAGCCGAGTGAAGGAAATATAGAAATTCTTTTTTTAAAAAAATATTTTATTTATTTGACAGAGAGCAAGCAGCAGAGGGAAAGGGAGAAGCAGACTCCCCACTGAGCAGGGTGCCCTCCGTGGGGCTCGATCCCAGGACTCTGGGATCATGACCTGAGCCAAAAGCAGCCTCTTAACTGAGTCACCCAGGTGCCCCTAGGAATTCTTTATACTTTGTGGGTGTGTGTGCAAAATTTTTATGTCTGAAAGTTAAAAAAAATTGAAAAGAAAAAAGAAAAAAAAGAGAAGAAATCGGGAACAAGAGTCCAGGAAAAATAGAGATTAATATTAATGATAATAATGATGATGTTGGTGGTGATAATATGGCTGGTCAATTCATTAAAAATGAATTCCTCCAGTGAAGCATTAGTGGGGGCTCTGTGTTAGTAACTACTGTGTTTCTGGAAGCTTTTTAGACTACAGGTGTAATTAAGAAAGAGGAAATAAAGCTAAGATAGTGCCTAGTAATTCTCAAGAAAAAACTAGGAAGAAGGTCAGAAATGATACTTGGGCCTCAGTTATCTATGTACCAACACACCCAGAATATAGGTAATAAAGTGAATGTAAAATGTGAATACAAGCAAGAAAACGCAATTTTATAGGTATTGTGCAAAGTTGGACAAAGTTGGTAGAGTAGGACTTCTGTCTGGAAGAGGAAGGGGAAACCTGGTTCTGAGAGATACCAGGTAGAAGGACAGCAGAGTAGTAACAATATATCAAAAAGGTATAACCAGTAATTCTTTGGTTGGAGGGGGACAAGCATTCAGTGAAAATGAAAGGGAGAAATGAAAGTGATTGTTGTCGTGGAAGTATACAAGGAACTGCCTGGTTAGATAACAGCTGTGAATAATACTTCATAAAACAGTCACATAGGCAAGAGATGGTGATCAGAGGCATAAACTATCCAGATACCTGCTGTAAGTCTCATTATTCTGATAGCAACACATCGGATGCATTCATAACTCTCGTTAATAATTACAGTTCTCAGAAGACTAAAGGATCAGTGAGGTCAGTTGCTAAACTGGGCTTAATCCTGACAATAAATAAGGAAGATCTGGTTAGCAAAGTGAAACTGACAATAATCCCGGGGAAACTGACCATACCATGTGGATCTGTTAAGTATAATAATGCTGGGCATGGCCAGAGAAGTTAACTAATGTGTGTGTGTGTGGGGGGGTAGACTTCAAAAAGATCAGAGAAAAGATAAACAGATGCTTGGCCAAATACCAAAAGAGAAAGATAGCTGAAGAGGGTGAGAGGTTTCCAAAGATAAAATTCAAACCTGTACAGTTTAGAAAAATTCTAATGAGAAATGACAAAAGGAGAGGTAAATGTAAGTGTCCTTACAGATTGAGCTCAGGTTTTAAAAGTCCATATATAGATGACAGGAGGGTTGGACTTCCGAGGTCAAAGACCAAAGAGTATCACAAACCTCTAGGAACTGAGTCAGAAGGGCTAAAGTCCAGAATAAACCCAGGCTTATAAAATGGGATGGACCACAATAAAGGGTTCTAATGTTATATTTATTGTAGGACAGTTAAAGACAAGGTGTTAGAGTTTAATGGTAGCCTGTATGATAAAGAGCTGGGGGTCTTCGTTGACCATGAGTTGGCAATGCCAGAAATTGTTAGTGAGTCTTGAGTTGGACCCAAGAGGATGGTGGTGAACAGATCAAGGCCTCTGCTGGTCAGCCCAGAGAGATTTATGCTCACTTCTGGATGCCATGTTTCATAGGATGTCAACAAACTAGAACATACTCAAAGGAGGCATGAGGAAAGTGAAGTGCCTGTAAATCGTGTTGTATGAGAAATGGCTGAATATTCAAATGAGAAGTACTGGGAAAGAGCTTTGGGTCAAGGAGGGACATCATAACTGTGTTTGTGGGGTGTCTCACTGGCTCAGTGGGAGAAGCATGTAACTCTTGATCTCGGGGTTGTGAGTTTGAGCCCCATGTTGGGTGTAGAGATTACCTAAATACATGAATAAACTTAAAAAAATAACTGTGTTCGTAATCGAATTATTGTCAGAAGACAATTAGACATTCTATATGAACAGTCAGCACCAGCTGGTATCACGAAGGTAGACTTCAGCTGAACAAGAAAGAGCTTTCTAAAATATGAACTACTTAAAGGTGGAATGGATTGCTTTATGATGTGGGGAACTTCTCATCTCTGGGGATGTTGAGTTGAGGCAGAATGACCACTTGTTAGGGACACTGTAGAGGCGATTGTCGTGTTGATGGGGATGAGTTTGCACCCTTCCGATTCTAAGAGTCTATGTATCTTATTCTTATGTAGCTACCTATGTATCTTATGTATTCTTTGTATCTCTATAAGTTTGAATGGCTTTGGCATCTGAGTTTGGGAATCTGGGACAAAACAGGAAGAGAGAGGTAATTTAGCTCAATGGTCAAGACGGTGGTCTCTGGAGACACAGTGCTAGAATTCAAATACTGGCTCTACCACTTGCTGTCAGGCCGTGGGTAAGTTGCTTAAACCCTCCAAACATAATTTCTTCCGGTGTAAAATGGTAATGATAGTAGCACCTGTATCTCCAAGTGTTACAGGATTTCGTTTCCTTTGGTGCCCGCAGTTCTTGCTCAGGCCGCTTGGAAGAATGAAGAGGTAGACCAGATGGAGAGTGGTGGGCAGCAAAGCAAAGTTTATTGAGTGATATCGTACAAAGCTGCCGCAGACAGAGGGGACCCGAGAGGGGTGCCCCTGGGGTTTCTAAGCCTAGGGTTTTTTGGGGGGTGGCTTGCAGATGGGCTGTTTTAATCTGATTAAGTCTCATTCACCTGTCACCCAGTCAGGTTTTTGTCATCTACCTGTCACGTGGGAAAGGGTGGCAGGCCCCTTCCAGGGTGGTGTAAAATCCTTTTAAGGGTGGTTTCCTTTTGGGGCGGGGCCCCTTGTCCTTGCCTGCCTTTTAGGGACAATTAAACGAGATAATGTATGCATGAACAGTCTGGTACATAGTGAGCGTTCAGTACACATTAGATTTTAATACTAAATAAACATTGGGGCGCCTTGCTGACTCAGTCGAGAGAGCATGTGATTCTTGGTCTCTGGTTTGGGAGTTCAAGCCCCACGATGGGCATAGAGCTCACATTAAAAAAAAAAAAAGGTGGGCGCCTGGGTGGCTCAGTGAGTTAAAGCCGCTGCCTTCGGCTCAGGTCATGATCCCAGGGTCCTGGGATCGAGGCCCACATCGGGGCTCTCTGCTCAGCGGGGAGCCTGCTTCCTCCTCTCTCCTCTCTCTCTGCCTGCCTCTCTGCCTACTTGTAATCTCTCTCTGTGTCAAATGAATACATAAAATCTTTAAAAAAAAAGGTTAAAAACATATGAAGAAAAATACTGACTTAGGTTGACCAACTCTGAGTTTTAATGGACAAATCAGTCCAACCTTGCTTAAGTAGGGCGGTAAGCCCCCTCTCAGTCCCAGGCAAGTACCCTACCTATAATCTGGTAACCATACCAGGGACCATTTAAGCAGGATTTGAGCGTCTAAGAGGTACCCAGAAAAAACTCTGTCGGTTTGGTGACCTGGCTGGCATTTGCAGTTGGAAGACTGTGACCGTGGTGTTTGCTGTGCGGTTGCAGAGGAGAAAACAATGCTCATCGTTTCTTGGCCAGTCTTCCTGTCTCTAGTCTCTCGTTACTACTTCAGCTTCTGGAACAGTCTTGCTCACATCCAGTTTTCTTTCTTTTCTTTTTCCCCCCCTTAAGATTATTTATTTATTTGGGAGAGAGAGAAAGAGAGAGAACAGAACAAGTGAGAATACAAGTCGTGGGGAGGGGCAGAGGGAGAGGGAGAAGCAGGCTCCCCACTGAGCAGGGGGGCTGATGCAGATGAGGGGCTCCATCCAAAGACCCTGGGATCTTGACCTGAGCCTGAGGCAGACGCTAACCGACTGAGTCACTCAGGTACCCACACATCCAGTTTTCATCACAGCCTTTGTGTTGCTCAAGAATGAGGGACTCTTCCCTCTTTGCTTGGTGGGTCAAAACTAAACTCTGTAGCTTACTTAGCATTTGAAGCCTTTTTCCCTCCCACCCCCACCAAGGATTTCATTTCTAGCCCCTCTGGGCCGGCTTCAAAAGCGTTTGATGGATTCCAGCCCAGGGGCAGCTGCTTAAGACAAAAAAGCAAAACAATCTTATTGAGGTCTAATTGTCACATGATAAAACTGTACTTACTTAAAGTATAAGTTTGATCCATTTTTTATATATTTGTACATCTATGTAACCATCATAAGAAAATAAATAAATAAATAGCAGCAGCCTGCTGGTTCAGTTGGAAGAGCATGTGACTCTTGATCTCAGGATTGTGGGTTCGAGCCCCACATTGGGTATAGAGATTACTAAACAAAATAAACTTAAGAAAGTAAATGGTTGGGGCGCCTTGATGGCTCAGTTGGTTAAGTGTCTGACTCTTGATTTCAGCTCAGGTTATGATCTCAGGGTTGTGAGATCAAGCAGTGGATGTGGAGGCTACGTAAGATTCTCTCTCTCTCTTCCTCTCTGCCCCCCCACTCTTCTCTTGCACCCACTCTCTCTTGGAGAATAAAGAAACGAAATCATACAGTACGTACTCTCTTTGGGGGGGGTCTGACTGCTCTCACGTGATACATCTGTATAAATCAGTATATCAGTATCTATGTATATATACTTTTGAGATTCATCTGTGCTTTTTTTGTGATTCAGTAGCCAATTCCTTTCTATTTCGAAGTAGTATTTGACTGCATGGATTCACCATATTTTGTTTATCCATTCGTCAGTGGATAGACATCTGGGTCATTTCCACCTTTTGCCTATTATGATTGATGCTCCTATAAACATCCCTGTACAAGTTTTTATATGTTTTCATTTCTTTTGGGAAATGGAAGATTCTTTTGGGAATTTCCTTTTGGGAAGTGGAATTGGAAGTGGACTCTTTTTCAAATGACTGTAGCATTTCACATCTCCAACAGCAGGGTACAAGAATTCCAGTTCCTTCACATTGTGAGGTCCTAGTCACCATCTCTTCCATGTCATTTCATGTTGCTTCCCTGTCCCCCAGGAGTTTCTTCCCATCCACTCCATTGGTGGCGCCTTTCAGTTTCTTGGCTTTAAAAGCCATCTCTTTGGGGCGCCTGGGTGGCTCAGTCGTTAAGCGTCTGTCTTCGGCTCGGGTCATGATCCTGGGGTCCTGGGATGGAGCCCCACATCAGGCTCCCCGCTCAGCAGGAAGCCTGCATCTCCCTCTCCCACTCTCCCTGCTTGTGTTCCTTCTCTCACTGTGTCTCTCTCTGTCAAATAAATAAGTAAAATCTTAAAAACAAAACAAAACAAAATCTGTCTCTTTGCTGATAACCCCCAGATTTCCATCTCCAGCCACCACTCTCCCCTGAACTCCATCCAGACTTGTCCAGGTCTGCCCGGGATGGTTCTCGTTTATGTAGTTTGTTCTGACATAATTATGAATAGTGTTCAGGCGTACTACTTTCCTCTTGTCGCTGTAACAAATTACCACAAACTCAGTGGCTTCAGCAACACAAATTTGTTATCTTACAGTTCTATGGGTCAGAAGTCTGGCCTGGTAGTCACTGGGCTAAAATCAAGGGCTCTAGCAGGACTGGGGCTCTTTCTGGAGGCCCTGGGGGGGATGCCTGTTTCCTGGCTCATTCAGGTTGTTGGCCAGACTCAACTCCTTGTGGTTGGAAGACTGGAATCTTCTTTCCTTGTAGGTTATTCTCAGCTTCTAGAAGCCACCCTATACCTTGGCTCTTGGGCACCTTTGTCTTCAAAGTCAGCAGCAACGAGTCAAGTCCTTTTCATGCCCCATTTCTTCTGCCTCTTGTTCCATCCTTGGGTCTCTGTGACCCACTCTTCACCACCTCCCTCTTCCACGGTTAGACTCGTGTGATTAGATTGGGCCCACTTAGATAAACCATGATCATCTCTCCGTCTCAGTGTCCTTAACCTTAATCACATCTGCAAAGTCCCTTTTGCCATGTGAGGTAAAGAATCACGGGTTCGAGGGAAAAGGATGTGGATCCCCGAGAGGCAGGGACCGTTATTCTATCATGACTGGCTTGGACAGCCAACTGTCTGCTTGACTTCTCTACTTGGGCGGTTCATGGGCATTTCGAATTTAACATGTCCGAAAGAGAACTTTTATTCCTTCCTCACCAAAAGTCTAGCCTATATTATCAAATGGCAACATTATCTACCTCGTCAATCAAACCCAAAGCCAAAACCCAGGTGCCATCTTTGACTGCTTCCTTTTATTCCCTGCAGTCAACTGCTCCTCAAATCCTGCTGAGTTCAACTCCAAAGTATGTCTCGGACCCATTCTCTCCTCTCCATCTTTAGTGCTACCATTAGAATCTAAGGCATCGTTTCATCTTTAAAAAGATTTTATTTACCTATTTGAGAGAGAGAGAATGAGTTGGGTGGGGAGGGGCAGACAGACAGGGAGAAGCAGGCTCCCCACTGAGCAAGGGAGCCTGATACTGACCTGAGCCAAAGGCAAAGGCTTAACCCCCTGAGCCACCCAGGGGCCCTGAAGGCATCATTTCTTACTCGGACTTTGGAAGTCTCTTCTACCTGGTCTTCCCATTCACAGCCTTTCTTCCTTCTGACCTGTTATCCACACAGCAACCAGAGGGATATTTTTAAAGTGAAAATCAAATTATATTGCTTCTGTACATAAAAACCTTCAACGACTCCTGACTGCATTCAGAATAAAATCTTTTTTTTTTAAAGATTATGTTTATTTATTTGAGAGAGAGACCGTGAGAGAGCATGAGAGAGCATGAATGGTGGGGAGAGCGGCAGCGGGAGAGGGAGAAGCAGACTGCCTGCTGAGCAGGGAGCCCAATGCGGGACTCGATCCCAGGACCCTGGGATCATGACCTGAGCCAAAGGCAGACGCTTAACCAACTGAGTCACCCAGGCGCCCCCAAATCTAACTCGTTATTATGGCGCCAACAGCCACCTATGGTGTGGCCCTCCATCCAGCCTCATCTCACACACACTGTCACTGGTGCACCACACCCAGCCTTCGCCCACTACCGGGAGCCCTTTTGCACCTTCCGTTCCCTCTGCCAGAATGCTCTTCTCCCCAGCACTTTGCGCGGTTGGCTCATTGTCATCTTTCAGGTCTCATCTCGGCTGTCACCTCTCAGGGAAGCCTTCTCTGACTCCCTGACTTAAAATATTTCCCTCACTCTCACATAATCCTCTGAAAAAGTACCCTGTTTGTTCCCCTCATAACACTACAACCTATAATTACCTGACTCGCAGATTCCTTTTTTACTGACTGTCATCCTTCTAGAATATACGCTCCATGAGGGCAAGGAACTTACCTGCTTTACTTTGTCCAGAGATCCTGACAGTTGTCAGATGGGTGTGTGAAGGCCAGTCTTCTTACTCTGTCCCACTTTTTGCTTGCTTCCATCTCTGCAGCACCGCATATGTTCCACCTTCAACCTAAAACCTATCCTCCACCTGTTCGACCTCCGGACCACTCTTGACCAACTAATATCCTCTCCTTTCCTTCAAAACTTAGCTCAAGACTCATCACTAGCTCCTCTCACCTATGATGATTCCTTTCTTTTGTCTTTCTTTTTTAAGCAGGCTCCACACCCATTGTGGAGCCCAACTTGGGGCTTGAGATCAAGACCTTGAGATCAAGACCTGAGCTGAGATCAAGAGTTGGACGCTCAACCAACTGAGCCACCCAGACACCTCTATGATGATCCCTTTAATCACTGGTTCAGTAGGTGTACAGGGAGCCCCTTGTTAGTCATCTAGACAGTTGCTACCACATTATCATGTCTTCCCTTGTACTTGCTTTGTAATCAGAGTCATTTCTTGTATATAGGAATGTTTTGTCTTGAAGACTGCACTTCTCCTGGGCTAATATTGTATCAGACTTCTTTATAATCCTCCTAAGTACTTAATCCAGCCTGGTGCACACTGTCAGCCATAAAGCAGAAAAGCAGAAGACTCCCTTCACACCCCCGAGGAAATAAAAATAAGGTGGAAGTTTATTTTAGGAACAAAACTAGAGGTTTTTTTTAAAAGCAAATTTTATTTATTTATTTGTTTGTTTGTTTGTTTATTTATTTATTTAAGTCATCTCTACACTCAACATGGGGCTCGAACTCATGACCCTAGGATCAAGAGTCACACACTCTTATGACTGAGCCAGCCAGGAGCCCCGTTCCCCCAACCCCCGCCAAAAGCAGAGTTTTAAGAGTTGTCTGGAAATTAGGAAAATGAGGCGTTTCTTTTCCCCACTTAACTTTATTGAAAAAGCCAAAACTATAGCTCAGAAAACATTCCTGTGACAGTAGCAAGAGTGTGGCTTTCCATCTAATAATATGGGTGAAAGAGTACACAGAAGATATGAACATGATGTGAGTAACCTGAGGCTAGGATTTTAGATCTAGTTAAAAAACATATATATATGTAAATATATATATTTATATACATATAAAATATATGTATTTTGCAGATTTCAGAACTTTAAAAAAATTGTTCACCTCAAGGAATATTCAGAGTTAATAAACAGAAGTATTCACTGGGGGTAAAGAATTTGCCACCCTCCCAACTGTAACAGCTTGGGCTACAGATGAGATCTTCCTGTATATATTAACTGCTATTCCTTTGCTAGAACTCACCTTAGTAACAAATGACCAAACAAAACTTTTCTCTGGAAAATAAATTTAACAGGGAAAAATACTTTCGACATACTGAAAACCTGTGCGTGTGTGTGTAAATTATTATTGTTGTTTTTTAATGGATAGGTAAGCACTATTTGACAGTGAGGTTATGTAAGCTCGACATGGAGTTCTCAAGGTAGAACAATCCAAAATCTGATTTTCAAAAAAACTGAGTAGAGATGATTAGGCTGCAGTGTTTCTGTTCAGTTCCACTTTTCTTTTTGATATGTGTGTCAAGTGTTCCATTTGATCCTTTTTTAGGCAACTGGGACATCTTGTGAGAATAACTTAAGTTGACTAAATAATTTATTTTCAGGGTAGGCTTGCAAAGCAAGTTAAAAAGGTAGATAATTCAGGCCACTTCAACTGTACGTGACTTTAATTGGAAGAGGGTCTTTTTTGGGCATTAATTAAGTGGTCACGGTAAAAACTGCCTTCTTGAAAAAAGATTCCTGGAATTCTTAAGCTTGAGATGCTTCAAATTGAAAGGATCTTAAATCTACAGCATCTTCAAAGTTAAAGAAAAAAGGATAGTTCCACCATGAGAGAGTGTTGACTTTTAAATGTTAAAGGTTTTAATTTAGTTTCTTTTTTTTAAAAAAAGATTTATTTATTTATTCGAGAAAGAGAGAGAGAGCACACACAGGGGGAGAGGGAGAAGCAGGCTTCCCACTGAGTAGGGGCTCGATCCCAGGACCCTGAGATCATGACCTGAGCCGGAGGCAGGCGCTTAACCGACGGAGCCACCCAGGCGCCCCTTTAATTTAGTTTCTGCTAAGGCATAATTTACAGCATAGCGTGCACACTCAGAAGTCAGCAAACATTAGGAGTTTCAGAACAAGTGTGTTGGGAAGACTTGGGTCGAACGGAGCAGCGTGAGGCCAGTGTGGGTTAGTGCAAGCTTCGACGCTGTGGCTGAGCTCCTGATGTGCTATTTGCTTAGTCGCTTCAATGACATTTCGCTTTGAGGTCACGGCAATGCCCTTTCTTTGGTGTTGTGTAAGCTGCCCGTTGACGGAGTGTAAGTCGTACGTTTTGTTAATGCTGGGCTTCGTGGAGTCTGGTATGTGGCCGAATCTTCCCATTTCCGAGAGCGGCAGATGGGGGTTTCCTCTCGTCACTCCATGCACACGCAGTTACGAGGGGACATTTTTTTATGACTGTAACACGCCTTCGGTCAGTGCACTTCCCGTTCTGTTCAGTCTTAAAGAGTTGGTTTTTTAGACTTTAGCTGTCCGGTTTTGAAGAACTTTTTAATTTCCCGCAATTCCTGGGGCTTCAAACTCTGATCCACCCCGGGGGTCAATTTATAGCTCAGAGGAGACACAATGTAACCATTTTGGTAAAGACAGATCCTCTTGCAGAACTCAAAGGTGCCAAACATAACTCCAAAATATGGAACTATCTGTTTAAAAAGAAATGAAAATCATGTTAAAATCTAAGAAAAGGTCAATGCATCTGCAGACGGGGGTAAACTGAGGTAAAGGCTGTGGACAATACAACATCCTTTCTGGAATCGGCAGAATGAAGGCTGGCACAGTGTGAGTCGGGGAAGAGGAATGGCAGCGGTTAAAGGGCATGCCCCGAGGAAGCATGGGCAAGCTGGCATTTGTGCAAGGTCAGTCCAGAGTTCTTAACATTTTTTTTGGGGGGGTCATGAAATTCTTTGGGAATATGATGAAAGCTATGGATCCTCTCACAGAGAGACGCACATGCGCACATAGCCACGTGTTTTTGCATACGATGTCAGGCTGGGAGACTAGGTTCCCCTTAGGGGCCCATGAACCCCCATGTCAGGAGCCGCTACACTACTCAGCTCCTCTGGGATGGGGTGTCAGGTGCCCCACCACTGCACAGGGTCCCCCTCTCTCCGGGGTGGCCGCCAGCCCCCGCTCATGGGTCTTGCGCAACTGTCAGTGCTAGATGTGGGGGGGGCCGACCCCAGGCAACCGGTAGGGGAGCGGCAGTGGAAGGGGCTAAAAGCTGAAGAGGCGGGGAAGCAAGGGACTGACCGTCCTTCTCACCTTCAGCAAGTTGGCTGTCAGTCCACTCCAGAGCGCTGGGACCCCCTGGGCTTTGACTGTCTGCCGGAAGCAGTCCACTGCTCCTGAGAAATGCATGTCTACTCCTCCACGGCGGGGAAGGTGCGGGCTCTGAGCCTGGCAGGAAGCACAGAAGATGGGATGCAGTGATTGCGTCACCAGGAAAGAAGGGTTCTCGTCGGGGAAGCCCGGGTCTCAAGCCTGGGCACTGGTTGCTATGCTCCCGTCCGAGACGCCCGCCAAGAACTGGGTGCCACAGGGCCCTTGCTCAACAGGCTCAGAATGAAGAGTAACACGCGGTCAAGTCACAACACCCCCGTTCGCCTATTGGGGCTTATTTTGTCTGGAAGGAAGCAACCATTCAGGACAGAGTAAACTTCATACTTAACGTCACTTCCCCACCTATGCCCTCTGGACATGATAAACATTCTCTCTTGCCCTTAACCTTTTTTAAATACCCTCCTCCCCTGGTCGCCTTGTCTTAGCTGATGGCCCCTCTGTGAAGCTGTCACGCGTGGGCCGCTCGTTTCCCCACATCCCAGATGTCCCAAGGTGATGAGCAGAGTGATGGCGCCATTCTTCTAGCTCCCTCTTACTGCCCCCAGGCCCCGATTCCTTCCCTCTCGTGCTGGCAGTTCTTGGCTGGGGCTCCTGTCCCTCGACCACACTCCTTGTTGCTGCTCGCATCTCCTGACCTCCTGAAGGTCTTCTCCGTTCATCGAAGACCGTGCCACCTGGTGGCTCCCCCTCTTCCAGACTCACCATGGTCTTAGGGAACTTTGGCGTCTACAAGACAACCCATCCCACACCCAGTGTCTGGACCTCGACCTCTGTGATCCTTACTTTTACGCCTCTTTGGCCACCCACACCTTTGGCCACTTCACGGACTTCATCACGACTCACAGAACTATCCTGACCGATCGCCAACATGCTCCATCTCTGAAAGTAACATTTTTGTCCCTTGGTAGAAAACAGTTTTGGGATCAGATGAAGGCACTTTTCAGTAGACCATCTCTATACGCAACTGACACCTCTTGCCTGGGGGAGGGGGACAGCCCCTCAGAGCTGGCTTTCAGGAATGGCATCAGGGTCACGCGAAGCTTCACATGTACTTTGGTTTGTTTCTGAAATGTTCAGTTGAGACTAGCACAGCAGTCTAGTGAAATGGAATCAAGATTTTCCATGTGGGAAGGGCACCTGGCTGGCTCTGTCAGAAGAGCACGTGACTCTTGATCTCCGGGTCGTGTGTTCGAACCCCAGGTTGGGTGTAGCGATTACTTAAAAATAAACAACAGGGCACCTGGGTGGCTCAGTGGGTTAAAGCCTCTGCTTTCGGCTCAGGTCACGATCTCTGGGTCCTGGGATGGAGGCCTGCATTGGGCTCTCTGCTCGGCAGAGAGCCTGCTTCCTCCTCTCTCTCTGCCTGCCTCTCTGCCTACTTGTGATCTCTCTCTCTCTCTCTGTCAAATAAATAAATAAATCTTTAAAAAAATAAATAAACAAACAACAAGATCTTCCATGTGGGAGACGCAGTGTAGTCTAACGGTCTGAAAAGCAGAACCTCTAGAGTCAGATAAGTTCGAGTCTAGCTCTGGCCGCTTCATGTATGGGCCATGTGACCCTGGCACTTACCTAACCCTCCTGAGCCTTAGTTTCCTTACTCACAGTACCTGCGTCATGGGGTTGCTGTGAGAATTAAATGAGATATGCATGTAAAGCGATCAGCCATGTCAGGCACGTGGTAAGCATCAGTAGGTATGAGCTAGTGTTGTGATTACTATTACATGGAAAGTATGCTAAATAGGGGTGCCTGGGTGGCTCAGTTGTTAAGCGTCTGCCTTCAGCTTAGGTCATGATCCTGGGGTCCTGGGATGGAGTCCTGCATCGGGCTTTTTGCCCAGTGGGGAGTCTGCTTCTCCCTTTCCCTCTGCCCCTCCCCCTCCTCTCTCAAATAAATAAAATAAAATCATAAAAAAATAAAGTATGCTAAGTCTTACCTAACGTTGCTAGTCCTCCACACCCACCTCTGAAATCCTACACTTCTGAACCCCTGGGACCACAGTGTCCTTACCCACCGGCCCCCTCCCTCGCTGGTTCCTATCATTCTTCACGGTTACATCATTAAGCCCCCAGGCACTTGCCCCCTCCCGTCTCCCCCAGGCCACCAGTTCCCTGCGGGCTTCAGTGGCTTCCTTTTCCAATCCCTGCCCAGCTTTTTGTGCTCCTGCTCTCAAAATCCTTGCCCCTTGTCCTTCAGACGCTCTCACCCACATACCCCTTCTCTGCCCCGAGCCAGCCACTGCAGACAAATCCACAAAGGGGCAGATCAGTACCACCAAAGCTTCGAGTTGCCAACCTCTGCTGGGCCTTCGTGCTGCGAACCAAGCCTTCAGAGCATCCTTGTCTGTTCCTCAAGGCAGCTGTGCCAAACCTTCCCACCACGCACCCGTTCCTCTACTCTAGGTAGGTGACCTGGTCTCCTGGTTCATAGAGAAAACAGATTGCACAGGGCCTCAACTTTTGCTTCTTCACATAAACATCTTTTCTTCCCACTAGTGCCCTGGATCTCACACCTCTGAACTCCTCCTGGGCACCCTTCCCAAGAGACCTGACTTTCCTCTTTAGCAAATGAATAAACTCAAGTCCCTCTTGTCTTCAGAACAACTCCTTCCGCTGATCTTGACTTTGCCCTTCAGATACAGTCCAACCTCTCATTCCCACATTAATATACAGTAAAATTACCTGGTTTCGAGGTAGAGGACTCGGAGTTTCAACAGATGTATTCATTTGTGGGACCACCATCACGATCAGGACACAGAACTGCTCCTTCTGCCCCCAGCATTCTCATGAGCCGCCCCTTTGCAGTCAAGGCCTCCCCCATTCCCAGCCCTGGGCAGCCACTGGTCTTCTCTGTCCCTACAGTTTTGCCTTTTGAGAATGTCATACAGATGGAAGCAAACAGCACATAACCTTTTGAGACTGGCTTCTGAAAGTATTTTTTAAAAGTTTTATTTATTTGGGGTGCCTGGGTGGCTCAGTCATTAAATGTCTGCCTTTGGCTCAGGTCATGATCCCAGGGTCCTGGGATCGAGTCCCTCATTGGGCTCCCCGCTCAGCAGGGAGCCTGCTTCTCATTCTCCCACTCCCCCTGCTTGTATTCCCTCTCTCGCTCTCTCTTTGTCAAATAAATAAAATCTTTTTTTTAAAAGATTTTATTTATTTATTTGACACACAGAGAGAGATCACAAGTAGGCAGAGAGGCAGGCAGAGAGAGAGGAGGAAGCAGGTTTCCT